>PVJL010000188.1:0-529829 GCA_004026885.1 Lyroderma lyra | reverse complement strand
GCCTCCCACCCCCCCATTCACCCCTGTTCACATTCACGCGCGTTTGCACATCATCTGTGGCAGAACAGCAAACCAGTGCTCTCCTCCATAATGGAGGTTTGTCACTGTATTGAGAAGAAACACCTTTTTCAGCCCACAGGCAGGTGTCATAGGGGCAGCGCTCTTGTCCCCAACGTTACACCTTTCCTACGACCGCTGCCGGGCATTTCTGTCAGATGCCACCAGGCCGTCAGCTCTCTGTGCCCGTGTCCCCATGGCGGTCGATGATGACACACTGCACAGTGTGTCCTCTGCTGTCCTGCTGCCCACTGGCAGCTGAGCAATCCATTGAGATCACCATTGGTGCCCACCCTGTGCCTGACCGAGGAGGTGTGTAACGATGACTTTTCAAATGTCCCATCTGTGGATGTACGTGGATTCGGGCAAAAAATACTGTGTTCTCGCAGGGATTTCTTAATTTGCCCGATGTGTGCACATTTACTTACTTTAATTGTAAGGAAGCACTCAATTAACCGTGCCTAACTACTGCTTAGGCGTTGTTCATGGCTATTGTGTGTAATACACTTTTAGCAAAAAGAAAAATTCTAGTTCACCATCCCTGTTCTCGTCACTCTGTCCCTTTGAGAAATTAGAGGGTTCTGGTTCCAATTACCAGACCAGGTGTGGCATTTCAAATGGGACAGAAAACAAGGGCATTTCCCCCCTTAAATGGTCCATATGGGGGTCAGCCTCATCTCCCTGGGCTAAATCCAACGCGCCAGTAGGCGGGCCAGATGTGCCTTTTGAAACGCGACAGGACTGTTGTTTTCTGTCCCGTTTCGAACAGGACATCGGTCAGCCTCGTCCTGATTCCTCAGCCACTCCCACGGTCGTGAGAGCCGGCACTTAGGGGCCAGTGCCTCGAGGCGCGCCCCCTCTGCCCCACAGCGTACAAGCGAGGAACTAGTTAATGTTCCCACCTCGCAAGTTGAAGGTGCATTTTCCTTCTGGATGCCTCTTACTCAAAAGCATAGTTACAGGTTTCGGAGCCACAGTGGGACTTAGAGCTCAGCAGTGCCAACCAGCCCGCCTAGAAAGGAGAAATCTGGCCTGCCGGTCGAAGGAGAACGGCCATGGTAGCCTTATCAGCATGCCCCCGAAGCCCTGGCCCCCTGCCCCTCTGGTCTCTAGGCACCTTAGGTTACAGGGACATCGGTGGCACGAAAGATGCTCCTGCCTTGTAGGCGCTGGCCTGCTTCGAGCTACTTCTACTTTCCTAAGCTGCTTATTTTCTGCGTGAAGAGAAGCATCACTCACTGGATAAATGGAGTCAAATTGCACTTTAATCTCCAGCTGGCAGTTTCCCCCTGACTACTTTATTTTGGACTTTTGATCTAGACTGCCGTTTCTCTGGTCTTTAGCATCGAACTAGCCTCTTCTTAAGCAGTTCAGTCCTTTTTATTGCCTAAGAGTCGATGGTGTCCTGCTGGCCGAGCTGATAGATGGAGTCTTTGGCTAATTGAAACCTCTCTCCCATTCCTGTCCCTCCCTTCCCGTCCTGCGTCCCGCATTTTTTGTTCTTTACTTTCTTTCCTTCTCTATCCTTTCTCCCCTTTCCTCCCATCCCCCCTTTTGTCCTTCGCTTTGTCATCCTGGTTTTCCCGTGCCTTTCGTAGACATTAAATAGGAAACACAGCTTCAGCTGTTACTGAATTTTTGTATATTCATGCCTCGAAGAAATTACTGTATGTTTTTCTTTAGCTGTGAGAGTATAAACTCAGTTTATGTTCACTCAGTACGTGGATCACTTTTGTGCCAACTCCAAAAACAAGTGTCGGTAAGCCACGGACGGAGTTGGAATGTGTTAACATTTCAGAATTTCAGACATCGATACGCTGTTGGCAGATTTGAGAGTTAGCTATTTTTTTTTTCTATTGGTATTTTTTTTTCTCTTACAGCATCATTGAAATTCTAGTTAGGAAGAATGGAGCCATGAAACATGGATAGACTCCTGTAGGGCTAGTGTGTGTGTTATACATATAAGTGGATATTAAATAATTAGTCACAACCAGTGTGATTTCTACCATTTTTAACTTGTAGAACTACACCGTTTTTATATTGCTTATCCTGTTTTTCCCATCTATATTGTAAATGGATTAACAGTAGGGCACATATCCATCCACTGTATAATTGCTGAAGAGTGGCATGCTCAATCCTTTCGATGAGTTTTGTTCTTTAAGTTCTGTTGTCTCACATCGTATGTGATAGTAGAAGACGTGCAAAAGAAGACTGACAAGTAACTAAAATCTGCAGATTCCAGGACAGTGAACACGTACAGCTTTGCCTACATTTTTTTTTAAAGCATATTTCTTTTTTTCCTGGTATATAAATAGAGATCTGAAAGAGTATTTGCAGATTTAAAATATTTTAATATGATTTAGTTGATTTCGAATAGAAGAGTACTTCATAGATGTCATAATACTGAAGTGCAAGGGTTTGTAGGCCTAGGTTCTAGATTTAGTTCTGTACTAACTCGCTGTTTGATTTATGACAAGGCATGTAATCAGTCTTGGCCTGGACTTCCTCATCAATAACATGAAAGTGTTGACTTCTGAAATCCGATAGGGCTCTTTAAATTCCACGAGTTTGTATTTTCATATTTTCAATGACCCTGTCATTGCAATTATAATATCTTCATATTAACCCAGAAAAGAGTCTAATTTTAGAGTTTTATCCTTTGTATACTTTTGATTTTATGCCTTGTGAAGTTTTGAAGAAGCAATGTGCCAGCAGCAAGGATTAAAATATCACGTGTTATTATTCCTCATATTCTGTATCGCTGTCTCTTCAACTTCCAAGTCTCAGGATCTTTTTAAACTCTTAGAACTTATGGAGGACCACAAAAAGTTTGTAATTATATAGAATATGTACATTTAGTAACTAACTTATTAGAAGATACCTGAATTCTTCTATCTACTTCCTGTATTCGAACTGCTATGATGTCATCACACGACCTTCGATCTTCCGGAGACTCCACTGTGTACTTAACTTGTGAGAGACTGAGAATTAAAAAGCCATGACATCTTAGTATTTTTATGAAAATAGTTTTGATCTCAGGCACCCATTGTGAAGTATCTCAGTGAGCTCCAGAAGTACCTGGAACACTGTTTCAGAACTACTATTCTGTAATTTTTTAACATGTGATAATATTGTTGTAGAGGGGGTTCCCTGGTGGTGTAGCAGCTAGGTTTCGGTGCTCTCAACTCTGTGGCCTAGGTTTGATTCCCAGATAGGGAACTACCAAAATATGTGTGTGTGTGTGTGTGTGTGTGTGTGTATTCATGGAAAGCATGACTTCCAATTTTGGAATTTTGATGTATTAGTTATTCAAAATTTCAATTTAACTTTTAATGCTGAAATGATGGCCAAGATCTCTTGCCTATGAATGATTTTTTTCTACTGCTTGTATATATGATAATTAAAAATATGAGTGAGAAACTTTCCAGATAATTTTCTTCCCTTTTAGCCTATGGGAGAGATCTTATTTATTTATCAATTTGTGTTCTTCACTTGACCATAAACTCCAGAAAGGGAGGGAGTATATACTTAATTGCTCAAAAAGTATGTGTTAAACAATGGCTGAAGAAAAAAGTATACAAGTGAGTGTATTAACAAACTTTGAATAAAATTTCTCAGTCTTCGCTCAAGGAAATTAGTTCTTAAAATATCTACAATCTACATCATTCTCAAATGGAAAAAAGAGATCAAAACTTAATTTACAGTGCATATAGGAATACTTTATATGAGGACTGTCCAGAAATTATCCAGTCATATAGTATGAAAAATAAAGGCATTTATATCTGGATTTCTTCTGGACAACCCTTGTAGCCTCTTGGGTAAAATTTAAAGACACCCACTTGAAAGTGAATGCACCCCTTAAGGAATTTAAAATGGAATAAAACAAAACAAACAAACAAACAAAAACTAGCAGTGTACAAATATATGCAATTGCCCAGAATGATGGAAATACTTATTTCTTCATATCTTAAACAAGAAGTATTATTAGTATTATGAACTAATAATCATGAGTCCCATTCTCCCTTACCAGACAGAGTTGTAACAAGGGATCCATAAAGGCACATAAAGAGCTCACACGCCGTTTGAAGTCACATCACTTGGATTTTGGTGCTGATTCCACATAGCGATCAGATCATAAACTCCTTATTAAACCTCTCTGGACTTCTGAGTCCTCTCACAGAAGAACTTTATAACAGTGGGAACATTTTAAACTGTAGCAGCTGTGCGGGAGGTAGTTTGTTCCTCACTATAGAGCAGGGGTGTCCAACCTTCTGGCTTCCCTGGGCCACATTGAAAGAGGAAGAAAAGCCTTGGCCCAAACATAAGATACACTAACACTAATGACAGCTGATGAGCTAAAAAAAAAAAAAAAAGAAAAGAAAAAGGTTGCAAAAACATCTTCTAATGCTGTAAGAAAGTTTACAAATTTGTGTTGGGCTGCATTCAAAATCGTCCCGGTCTGCATATAGCCTGCAGGCCAAAGGTTGGACAAACTTGCTATATAGAGCATTTCAAGTCCACGAAGGTAGACCAGATGTCCATATTAACAGACTACAGGGATTTATGCAAGTTTGGTTGCTTCAAAATCCATAGGCATCATTTGTTCCCCTTGCAGGACAGTAGCTAAGGTACCCACATTCTGTGTCCATCAAAGAATAAATGTGTTGGGACCAGAAACCAATCCCTGGCCACTAAAGGGTCCTTGAGGTGAACCTTAGATTGAGAGCAAGAGGGAACAGTGTGTGAGACCAGTGAAATCAGGGTGACTTTAAATATTTTTTCCAAGTCTTGTAGATGAGGTAAACTGAGTGAGAGTAAGGGGGATATGGGGAAAGCTCTGTACCTTCTGCTCAGTTTTTCTGTGAACCTAAAACTGCGCTAAAAGCAAAGTCAAATTAAAATTGAAATAATCAAAAAAGGATTTCCACAAGTAAAAAAACAAAAACAAACTCCCAAGGCCAGATGTCTTCACTAGTGAATTCTGCCAACCTTTACAGAAGAAATAATCTCAAATCTACAGACCTTTTCAGAAAAATAGAAGAGGAGAGCATACTTCCAAACACATCCTGTAATATCAAAATCAGACAATTTTCTTACAAAAAAATTCCCCCCAAACTACAATCCAGTATCCCTCATATACACAGATACAAAATCCTTTTTCAAAAATTTAGTTAATTAGTGTAGCAATATATAAAAAGTGTAATCCATCATGATCACGTGGGTTTTATCCCAGGAATGCAAGGTTGCTTTAACATTTGAAATAATCAATCCTTGCAATTCAACATACTAACAGATTTTTTAGAAAATAGAAGATTTTGACAAAATTCAGCACTCACGATTTTAAAAAACTCAGCAAACAAGAAATAACATAGAAGGAAACTTCTTCAAACAGATAAAGGATAACTTTGAAAAACATCTAGTTAACATCCTCAAATATGGTAAAATGTTTGTCACACCTGTTTGAGAGGAAGGCAAGAATGTTTCCCTCCACCACTTCTGTGCGTCATTGTTTGGACTGTCTGAGCCATTCCAATAAGTCTCAGAAAGAATCAGACAGCTTAGTAAGGAAGATGCAGAACTCTCTAACATTGTTTTTGTAGCAAATCTTGAGGAATGATCAGAAAAACTATTCAGCCTAATCACTGGGTATATCAAGATTGCAATATGCATGTTATTTACTAATCTTGGATATTTTTCCAAGAAAAATAAGATGGTTGACCACATAAAAGTTTATATGCAAATATCCAGATTGGCTTTTGAAATAATAGCCTAAAAGCTGAAAAGAACTTACTGTTCATTGGCTAGCACTGTGGTTAAACAAGTGTGGTGGAGATATACAATGGAATCCTGCCACTCGGCAATGAAAAAGACTGAACTATCAGTACCTGTTAACAACTTTCAAAAGCATTATGCCAAGTGAAGAAGGCAGTCATAAAAAACTCAACACTGCAATTTCATTTATGTGATACTCTAGAAGAGGCAACGTTTTCATGATAGAAATAGATCAGTGGCTGCCAGAGCCTGAGGGGGAGGGGAAGGGTTGACAGTCAGTGGGCACGAAGGAACTTTTTTTGGGGATGGAATCATTCTGCATCGTGGTGGGGTTAGTGGTTACACGACTGCATAGATTTGTTAAGACTCTGAATCATATACTTAAAATTAATTTTATTTCTTATTAATGATACAGCTGTAAAGCTGACTAAAACTAAGATCTACAAATCTATCTTCACATAAAGCTTAACAGTCCTACTGACAGAAGTGTCACAGGCTATTTTCCAGCAATTGTTTCAGAGTTGTGGGCTGATAATGGATTAAAACAAACCAAGAAAAGAGCTTAATATTATACGAGAAAGCAACTATTGAAAGATAATCCTGGAATATAGCCACACAAGGAAGGAGATCAGGAAATCCTAGCCAGAAGTTTAAATCTTGCATTATTTAAAGAACTCAGGCCAAGCAGCAGAACTTGTTTGATAATGAGAGTGACAAATTGCTTATATCTATGCTTTCCAGTTCTGAAAGTAAGTTGGGATATATTACTGTATTACCAGAAAGATTTTAAGGCCTGAGACATATTCTGACCATGGCAGCAAGAAAATATGTTTGTGTGTGTAAGATAGACACGGTCAAAAATCGCAATGGTGTCCAGGACGCAGTAGGATTGCCAAGTCTTCGTAGTCCTGCTGGCCTGCCTCTGTCAGTCCTATTTTCTGAGGGTCTCTTTTTGGGAACCCCACATTCTAACCCCCTGAGACAGGCTTTGATCGACAGGATAAGGCATTCTTCAAGATAGAGGATGCTCAGTTTTTGTATCAGATCCATTCATTGCCCAGGGTGAGGAGTTGTTCTGGGGACAGTAGTCCTTGATCCTGACAGGTGTGACAAAATCATATGGGACAAACACAGCCATGGCAACTTTTATCAGAAGTAGTCTGGCTTAACTGGCATTTGAGAAAATAAAACCTCATTTTATTTCACCTGATCCCTGTAACAGACATGGTAAACTTTTCTTTTTACAAATGAGTCTTTTCAGCTCCTTGTCCAGCTCCTTGTCCAGTAGGAACTCAGTAAATATTTGCTGAGTGAATTCATGAAGAAATCAGTGAATGGATTAATGGAGGGATGAATAAATTAGTGAGGTCCACAGAAGTTATGTAATTCAGCCAAGGTCACAGAACCTGGCACATATGAATGGACAAGCAGTAGAGTACAGTGAGCTTATTAGCATTATTAATGCAGGCTTTGTAAGTCAGAGCTGGACCTGAACTTGCTGAGCCTCCATTTTTCCACCTGTGAAGTGAAGTTACTGTTCAGTGTCCTGAGAAGTGTTAAGTGACAAGTGTTTGCAAACCCAGCAGCACGTGCCTGGCCTACTCAGTAAGCATGTAGACTCCCTGAGTGTCATGTCTGTGATTCTTGTTATAACACCGTGCCTGTAGAACAAATGCCCTTTTTGTGGAACAAAATGAACAGAGTTGTCATCTTAGTAGAAATAAAACCATGTAGTTTATTTATGCTTCTTTGGCAATTTTGCTTCTTGCTAGATTATCAATTTGTGTGTCCTTTTGTGCATTTTTTAGTCACAATTGAATAGCATCTAAAATTTAGTAAAATCGAACTTATCCAGAAACTACTTACCAATTCATTTCAGCTCCTTATAACACAACCAAAATCCAGGAAGTAAAGAAAAGAATTAAGCAAAAAAGTATATCGCCTCCCCCTCCATAAACGTCACAATGTGTAGGATGTATGTATGTGTATGGAGGCTTACATGTTTGACTCCTAAGAGAATTCGGGCTTTACTCAAAGCTTGTCAACCCTTCTTATACATAATTCGATTCAACTGAATTTTCTGATTTTTCCACACAAAGCTGACTAAAATCGATCAATTAAAAGGAGGCAAGAGACCTGACAACAGAGGGAATTAGAATTTTTCACAGGCTGTACTCTTCATTAACCTCAACAACACAATGTTTATGGTTTTATCTGAGACTTAAATATTATTTATATTAAACCTGTTTCTTGGCTAAAGGGTTGTGTTAACCAACGTGGTGTGTCTTTACAAACCATCCCAAACATAAATCTCTCAGAACGTACTGAAATATGGGTAGTGATGCAATAGAACCAACTAGAAGTATGATGTGAAAACGTCATTTTTCTATTTTAAATGTGCTATTGAAGGTCTATTCTTAAGTTCTCTGCCACTGATTTATTGAGAACTGTTTAGATATATCACACAATACTATCTTTCATAAACAGGTATTGGGATAGATTGATACCAGGCCTAATCTGGAAATGGAAAATATAATATTTAAGAGGATAATTGGGGATTGTCACCTACAAGGACGAAAGTAATAGATATCAGGCTGTGTGAGGGATACATCGTGACCTGTCTGGTATGCAGTTTTATGAATAAGTAATTTGTTCTATTTGGAGGAACTAAAAAGTCGTGTTTTCCAAATAGTCATCTCATCCGGGTGCACCTACCCTACAGATTATGTGGTGGGCATTTGGTACAGTTTTAGCTTGCCAGACCCTTGCACACTTTTCCTTTGGGGGAGAAAGTGTTTCTTGATGGTGGCAGGCATGCCTTCTGCAGTGGTCTTCCGTGTTCCCTTGGCTCTGTCCCTTACAGGGTCAGACTTCCTGGCTGCCCTCTGGTGGGGGAGTCCGTGACAGTTCTGGCTGGTCACATGTGAGCAGCAGGGGTGGGCTCTTCTAAACCAGCTCATCTCATTGCTGACGTGACACCCAATAGAGTAGTTCTTAAACTTTTGGGTGTTTTTTTGTTTTTGTTGTTTTTTGTTTTGTTTTGTTTTGTCTCAGAACTCCTTTACACTCTAAAAAATTTTAAGGATTGTAAAAAAGACATGGTATATGTTGGTTATAGTTCTATGTCGTCTCTATGTTATATCTATCTATAATTACTCTATTGGAAGTTAAAACAGAAAATTTAAAAATGTTTATTAAACCATTTAAAGTAGCAAAATAAACCCATTCATGTTAATGTTATTATATATGATATACACAGATATAATATATATACCATGCATATGGAGTATATGTAATTAAAACAATGATAAGAGTAGAATTGTTTTACATTTTCCCAAATCTTAATTTTTGACTGAAAAGAAGGCAGCTCGATGCTCACATCAGCTTCTGTACTCAGTCTGTTGAGATACCACAGTGTCATGTAGACCTGGAAAATTCTACTATACATGAAGTAGTGAGAAAATGAGGGTGTAAAAGGAAAATGCTCGGCACAGCAGAAGAAGAGGCAGAAGGAATTGATGTTGCCCGTGCTGGTTCTGAAGTGCAAGGGCCCTTTTCTAAGAGAGAGAGGCCCCCAGGAGCAAAAGGTAGCCCCCAGCTGACACAGCAGGAAAGTGAAGACCTCAGCCCTAGAACCACGGGTAACGGACTTCTGCCCATAAGGCTGGAGCTGCCTTCCCCGCGATGCCTCCCGAATGGACTTCAGCTCTGCTAACACCTTGATCTCCACCCAGAGAGACCGGACGTCCACTGAACTTCAGACTCACAGGCTGTAATATAGTAGGTTTGTGTTGTTTTACCCCACCCTCACTCAAAATAAAATCAAACATTGTAATTCATCACAGTAACAAACTAAAAAAGAGAAACCCTATGCTCATCTCTATACATGTAGAAAAAGCATTTGACAAAACCCAATGTCTTCTCCTGATAAAAAAAAAAAAACTTCCCGAAACTGGGAAGTGACCAGAACTTCCTCAATCTGATAAATGGCATCTCTGAAAAACCCACATAGAACAGACCACTAGTGAAAGACTGAGTGCAAAAATTTTGTAGGTATGACACCCAAAGCACAATCCTGAAAGACCAAATTGAAACATTGGATTTGATAAAAATTTAAAAACCTCTGGTCTTCAAATGGTACTGTTAAGAGAATGAAAAAACAAGTCACAGGCTAGGAGAAAATATTTACAAATTTTGTATCTGATAATGAACTTGTATCCAGAATGTGTAAAGAATTCACAGAACTCTAAAATAAGAAAGCAAAGAACCCAATGAAAGCCAATGACTTCTCAGCTAATTTAAAAACATGTGTTTAGGTTATTGACACAAAAACCAAGCTGAAAAGAGAGAAGTATAAATCCCCACAGCACCATTAAAAATACTGTGGATATGTAAGCACAATGAAGGTTTAAAAAAATGTAGTTAGTTCATTATGGCTTGGAAGTAGTTATTGGTCTCCAAAGTTTGTGTGTGTGTGTGTGTGTGTGTGTGTGTGTGTGGTAGGTAACTATTAATACTTACCTTTCAAGTGTATGATAATCTAATGAGGTCATTCCTGTGAGTGTAATTTATAACTAAAAGTTGCCACAGGTGATATTATTATCATTGTTAATATATTGTTTTAATTATGATTGTGGGGTGTTATTGATAAATTATTGTAATTATTATGATTAAAGATGAATTGTATATTAGCAACATGAAACAAAAACCAGGCAAATGACATCTTAGTATTGTTATAACAACGGTTTTGAACTTGTGGATCCCAGGAATCCCTGTATTCTCCTTGGAGGAGACTGGATGTCTCTATTGAGGTGAACACAACATGTAGCGGGGTCCTCAGATGATGTACAGCAGGGCATGGGAAGGGGCACAAGACTTGGCAGCAGCCTATTAGATATTCCCATCTGGCATTTTGAATCTAAACAGATGCTAAGAAAGAGGAAGGTAAGAGTTCTTTCTAGTGGAACGGGGGGCTGTAGAGTGACGCAGACCAGGAGGCCATTGGTGCCTGAAGCATGTCCCCTGCTCAGTGTTCAGCAGGCGAGGTTCCATGCCAGACGGCTGTGGATGTCAGCTTTTTGATGGAACTTGAATATCTCAGTTCTTACCTGTGTCCAAGCTCCGTTCTCCCCTCTCTGCCTTAAATGATCCCGAGTTCTAGTCTTTGCATCTAAGAATACCAGCTGGCTGTGTAAAGTCAGATAAATGGAGCTTTGCTTTGTAAGAAATTAAAATTTAAACCTCTTTAGGGGTCCACAAGCTTCTTTGATTATTTTTTCCTACAAAATGTGACATGTAACACCAATGTATCTCCCTGCCAGAAACTTCAACCACTTTTATAGACCATACACATCAGAATTCATTGATCAGAATGATCAGAATTCATTATTCTAGAATGTAACCTTACTATTCAATTAAGTACAAAGACAGGTGTCCAAAAGAAATGCAAAATGTTCTAGGTAAGTAGTATTTGAAGAGGAAAGCAATGCATTGAATAATGGACGCTATTGATCTTACCTTCACCAATAAGCATCTTGAAATATAAAATACTAACACAAATGTGGCACATGCTATGACAGAATCTTTTCAAGGCTAATGCTTTGCAGTGGACTTTAGGAAAAATGAGAAGGGGATAGTGTGAGGATGCACATTACAGCGGCTTTGATACCTTCTGATAGAAGGGTTCCAAGGCATGGATTGAGTTCCTAAAACCACCTTGTAGACTCCATTTAAAACTCTTTTGAAAATACATCACAAAGTTATGATAGCACTGCAGGCCTCCTTCTGCATTGAAGAAGGAACTATTAATAGTTTAGGTTTTTGTTCTTCATCTAGAGTAGTGCTTCTTTAATTGACATTTTGAAATTGAAATTTTTATTAAAACAGTATAATTAAAACTTATACTCATTTTTTCAATCATAATTGTAGGACATTTTTTAAAAATCTTATGTTTTTATTATATATTAAATTAATTACACTATTCCTAAAATACTTTAAAACAGTGCTTTTTTAATTTCATTAGAAATTACTAAAATTCATTGCTTAATTATATATGACAAAATTCTTAAAATAGTACCTGATTGCTTTAAAGTTAATGTTCAAATTAATCGAAACTCAGACTCACATTCCCAGAATTTATAAATTTACATAATGTTGTTGCCAGAATTGTAATTTTATGGTGCCCATAAGTAATCCATTTAAGGATGGAAAATATACTGTGCCTTGGAGTATTCTCACAAGTTGCTTTTATCACAAATATCTGTTTGGTTCTAAAGGCCAAAAAGCCTTTTTGTAAAAACTAGTTGAGCTGTTGGTGCAACTGTTTTCTATATAAATTAAACTGCAGAACTTGTTCTAATGCCATGTGGGGTTCTCCAGGCTCCTCTTGTTGGTGATAGCCTGGTGGTTTTCTAAAGTGCATCAGCTGCAAGGCATTTGACCCATCCTGGTATTCCCGGGGTGTGAAGTAATTCTTAAACAACAGGCCAAGTGTGTCAGATGGAGATATAACAGGCAGGGAAATACACGTGAACCAAGACCACCAAGAGAACTGGTAGTAATTTCATTGCACCAAGTATTTATTTAACTGGGGAAAAGATCATATTTGACATGGAAAGTCCATTCTTCACAGAAGGTGACTGCATTCAGAGAAATTGCTTTTCCGGCTGATGCATTAGACTGAAGCTGGAATTTTTATGACAGAATTCATTTGTTGAAGCCATATTGTTGAAAATCCGAATACTTTAATGTACATGGTTGAAATAGGTTGTAGCATTATTTCTGATTTATCAACTGCATAGTGCCAATGATAGAAAATTTGGGGAATGACTGGTGACTTGGTTATCTTTCTGAATTGTAGGTTCTGATAATTACTAAACTGATTTTGTTAGGGTTGGTTTCTGAGTGTGGTTACTGAAAAAGGTAGACTTGGTAACTATTTCTTGGCACTTATGTACTACTTCCTTTCCTTTATTTGTTTTGAAGACAACTTAGTCTTCTTAGGAAAACGTGTTCAAAAGTTATCACTGACAGCACTAGTGTGCTGCCCCCTAGAGGAAGAAACAGGGTACTGAATCAGAGACAGGAATGCAGAATTCTAAGGTATACCAGCTGTCAGCAGTCAGTTCATTGCGACTACCAATAAGCCTGTGTTCTTCAGGTAAAGGTGATACTATGCCAGTTGTCTACAAAAAGGATGTTTATGTGTATTTCATATTTAAGAGACACATCTAAATGGTTGCTACCTCATACTACTTGAATTTCTTCTGATTTCTTCCAATTTGAGAGTCTGTGGAGCAAATAGAAGCTTAATTAGATTTCTTTGCTTTTGGTCCTCTCATTCTCATGAGTTCTTGGGTCATTGGAAAGCACTGACCAGAGTTATGGATGTGGTTGTCTTCTGGCGAGCAAAGTGTTAGCATTATTACTTAGTTAGCAAGTGTTTCGCAGTAGGTTGGTTTTGCTCCTGCATCTTGAAAATCTTTCCAACTTTGATTTTTTAAATTGTATTTTCTCCCTCTTGGTTAATTTAGAGAAGCCAACAACTCAGGCTTGCAAGCTTCTTCACGTGGCTTCTCCTTTTCACACTTTGTTTTTTGCAAGAGCTCCCTATGGTAGAGGATGAAGCCATCATCATTTTTTAGACTTTGAAAGGTTTATGCTCATTACTGACAATTCATGGCTTGTCAAATTGAACCAGGGTTCGCTGTTTTGCCTTGCAAGCCACGCGCATTAACATTTGCTAGATTGGTGATCGCTGGGGCTGAGCGCAGCCCTCTTGATTGGAACGGCCAGCAGGGCCGTATCAGTCACACCCTGTTGTGCTTGGATCTGTACGCATACGCAGATTGCCTCTGCACAGCATGACTTAATAAAAGATGGAAAGTCTTGGTTGTATTATTATATTATAATTACGATAACTTTTTCTCAGTTGCATTTGCATCAGCCTCAATCACACTGTAAAAGAAATATTGGTGACTACAGTAGGTAGTGTGAGAACATCCATCATTTGGCAAGTTCAGAGGGTCTGTTCACAATCCTTGAATTAAAATCAGCAAATATAAAGGGTTTTCAATGAAAATAAAAACATGGAAAAGTTTTGAAAATAATTACCTATCAAGGAAGATAAAGCTTCAAAAACATTTCTACCAAAGACCTCATTTCAAGATAGCATTGTATCATTTTTAAAAATATGATGTCCCTTAGAAATAGTATGACTCTATTAAAAATTTGCTATAAGAAATTTGAAATTCTATAAAATCCCTTCTAGAGTCTTACTTGTATTACTGCTTTCAAATACTGTTTCACTCCTGTGCGTGTGTTCTGTAGCTTTGCGTCTCTCCAAGCAACCTACTAATCTCATATATTCAAATAGGAATTTGTTAAAGCCCTGTGCTCCTGTATAAAAATAAGCCTGCTGTACATGTATCTTGCTATTCTTCAAACCATGCGACCACATGGAGAGAGCCAACCCTTGCTAAAGTACTTTAGCTTCCACCTTTCTCATGCTACTCAAGACTAAATCCATTAGAAGCCAGCAAAGCCAGCGTGTGTTACTATCCCTCCTGGCTGCCAGCACACCGCATTTTGATAATTCAGCCAGAAGGCATTTTTTATAAAAAGAGCCTTCAAGTTCTATTCTTACAAAGGCATTTGTGTGTTCATTATGCAATTCTATTATTTGTCTGTTGGGAGTTCTGTAAATAAAGCACTGAGGTCTAACACTGTGGTAGCTGATGGCAGTAACCATGGACCGAGTAATTTCTTTTTCTTTATATATCTTGATAGCTTACAGCTGGTCATGAAATAATAATCTCAGTCTTTTCTGGTGGTGGTGGTAGCTGGGTTTTTTGAACAGTAAACCGTGAAGGCTCAGAGGCTCTGGTAGAAATGTGGCTTTTTATTTGCATACCCACTAGTCCACCGTCCCAAACCTCTTCTATTCTAAGATGAACAGTGTGGAAATCTATTTACCTTAAGTTGATGATCACGTTGCCATTTTAATTACATAATTATAATTTCTCTATATTCTGTAAATATTAAAAATATATGAGGGAGTGTTTTGCTCGGTAACATAATGAGAAGGTAATTCCTGAATGGATAGACTTTGTTGGCTCATCCCAGCATAAGGAGGGACAAACAGAGATTTGTGAGGATGTGGAGAACTCGTGTTTGGGCAACTGCAACCTACTTTGCATGGCTGTTCTAGCAGGTCCCTGTGGGGCGCAGCTGTTCTGAAGGTAGAGATGGGTCAGGCAGAAGCCTGACAAAGGGCCTGGATCAAAAGATTTTAGATTTTATCTATATATATATATTAGGGCCCTTTGAGGGATTTTTTTTTTTTCAGGAGACAAGTGATGCAACCCAATTTACCATTAGAGTATTCCAGTAACAGTATGTGGGTAAGCCATTATTTTATTCTCTTGCTTGGCCAGTATAAATAATCATAGCATCATTGGCCACAGTGCTAATAAAAATGCTTATTGCCTTTGTAAATAGCTGCATGCTAGCTCTCAGCACAGATCGTTACATTTAAAATTTTTAACCAGTAAATTGCTCACACATAGACCAAACTTTAATTGTTGAAAATACAAATCCCATAAGTTAAACCCTGACCTTTTACCTTCATTAAAACCCAATTATAAAATTTTTTAGAAGAAAGCTAAAAATAGCAACAACAAAAAATCCCCACACTTTTTCTAGAAATTTATGAGATGATGCTGGAATTTTTGAAACAGCCTAGACAAGGATTGTTTTGAATTTTTAATGGTAAATAGTAAAATTTACTTAATGTAAGTAAAAGAATATTTTTGAAAGATGAATCATAAGAGTAAGCTATCTATAGTAAATATTTAAAAGTATTCCCATTTTGTTATTATAACTACATTTTATTATTTTTATATCCATTGGCACACCTTTGAAATATTTTGACATAGAGAATCTAATAACAGAAACCAAAGTGGATCATGGCTTTGTTCTACCTTTAGATCCCTGACCTTGAATATAGTAGTGGTATTTAATACATTTTTATTTTGTCATGTATGTATATATTTAACAAATACCATGCAGGCCTTATTGTGTTCAAGATACTATTCCCAGCACTTTTTAAGGTTTGTGACTCATTTCATTAAATGAATAAATGAATGCATGAATAAAATGAAGAAGACATGCTAATCAAATAACTCATTAATGCTCAAACGTTTTTCCTCATTCCTGAGAGACTGTTGTCCGAACATGGTGTCCCCTCCACCAGGCGGTGGTGAAGTACTCTACATTTGGTTCTTTTCACATACGTATCGTATCACCTTCCTAACAATCTTATGCCTCGGTGTCCTTATTAGCAGCAACGTTAATGTTTTGCGAAAGAAGTACAGATAACAGAGCAAGCTTTTTCTTCTGAAACCTAAGCTTTTTATCTTTCTTATCTTTCAAATTTGTTTTATTGTGGTAAGAACAGAGCATGAGGTCTACTCTCTTAATTTTTTAATGATCCAATACTGTGTGGAGATAATGGGTACGGTGTTGTCTAGCAGATCTCTAGAACTCATTTATCGTGCTTAACTGACACTTTACGCCTATTGATCAGCATCTCTCCCATCCCCCTTCCTCCTAGCCCCTGGCAGCCACTGTGTCACTCTTTGATCCTATGAATTTGACTATTTTAGATATTGCGTGTAAGTGGAATATGCAGTTTTTGTCTTCCTGTGAATGACTTATTTCTTAGGAAACAGCATAGTTACCTCAAGATTTATCCATATTGTTACAAATGTCAGGATTTTCTTCTTTTTAAAGGCTGAATAATACTTCATTGTATGTATATACCACATTTTCTTTCACCATTCGTCTGTTGATGGACATTCAGGCTGTTTACACATCTTGGCTATGGTACATAGTGTTGAAGTGGACACGGAAGTGCTAATTAGTGTCTCTTTGAGATCCTGATTTTTGTTCTTTTAAGTAAGTACCCAGAATGAGATTGCTAGACCATAAGGTAGTTCTATTTTTAGTTTTCGAGGAACTGTTTCCCATAGCAGTTGTGCCATTTTGCATTCTCACCAGCAGTATACAAGAGTTCCAGTTTCTTTTCCATATCCTCACCAACACTAGGCTTTGTTTTTGGAAAATAGCCATGCTGACAGATATGAGGCAATATCTCATTGTGGCTTTGATTTGCATTTCCCTGATGATTAGTAATGATGAACATTTTTAAAATATAATTGTTGGCCATTTATATGCCTTTTTGTGGAAATGTCTATTTCAGTCCTTAGCCCACTGAGTTATTAGCCATTATAAATGGATTATTTATTTATTTTCTTCTTACTGTTGATTTTAAGAGTTCCTTATGTATTTTGGAGATTAAATCCTTATCAACTACATGGTTTCATATGTTATCTCCCATTCTATAGGTTTCCTTTTCACTCTGTTGATTCTTTCCTTTACATGCAGAAGTACTGTAGTTTGATGTAGTCCCACTTGTTTATTTTTTTGTTGCTGTTGTAGTTGCCTATGTTTTTGGTGTCACATCTATGAAATCATTGCCAAGATGATGTCCTTGAGTTTTTCCCCTATGTTTACTTCTAGTTTTATAGCTTCAGGTTTGATGTTCAAGTCTTTAATCCATTTTGAGTTGATTTTGTGTATGGTATAAATAAGAGGCTATTTTCATTTTTTTGCATATTGATATCTAGTTTTCCCAACACCATTTGTTGAAGAGACTCTACTTTTCTGATTATGTATTCTTAGTACCCTTGTTGAAGATCAGTTTGCTATATATATATATATATATATATATATATATATATATACACACACACACACACACACACACACACATTAATATATGGTTTTATTTCTGGGGCCTCTCTTCTTTTCCTTTGGTCTGTATGTCTGTCTTTATATCAGTACCATATTGTTTTGATTGCTGTAGCTTTGCAATACATTTTGGAATCAGGAAGTATGATGAAGCCAGTTTTTTTTCTTCTTACTCAAGATTGACTATTCTTTGTCTTTTGTAGTTCTATGTGAATTGTACAGGGTTTGGCAGAAGTAACACCCTTTTCAAGTTGTTAAAATGTTATGTTACAAAATTACATGCTTATGATTTTGTAATAAAAGATTTGGTGTAGATTACCAGCTCATAAAAAAAGAGTATTACTTCTGCTAAACCCTGTATAATTAATATGTTTTATTACTGTAATAAATATCATTGGGATTTTGATAGGGATTGCATTGAATCTGTAGATCACTTTGGATGGTCTAAACATTTTAACAATATTAAGTCTTCCAATCCATGAATATGTGGATTTGTTTGCTTCTTGCTTTCATTTTTCTTATATCTCTAGAGGAGAGACAAGGCTAGACAAAGACCTATCTGCAGGTTCTCCTCTTCAGACTACTTCCAGAACAGATTTTCCTTTTTTCCTTTCATTATATTCTGTACATACTTTAAGGCAGATTTTAATATCACGTTTCCACCCAAACCATCTCTAGTTACCTCACCCTTCTAAACCATATTCAATTTTGTTGGGTTTTTTTTTGTCCATATTATACATTACTTAATTGTATCTCACTCTTTGTTAAAAGGCCTGAAATTAAACCCTGGTTTGACTTATGCATTAAGTCATCAATTATTTTATTTCATCAGCTCATACTTTTGAACATCAATTGTATGCTGGTGGGTGACCCCAGGAATGGAGAGTCTGTCATGTAAGACACAACCGTATTCTAAGAATTGCTTAAGTGCTATGTGCAGGGACCTAGTTGACTAACTTCGGCCAATCACTCAAATAACCTAGGGCTCATTGTCTTTATTTTCCAATGATCAAATGCAGTTGATAATATCTGTCCTCCTACCTAGGAACAGAGTTATGGTGGTAATAATTAAATAGGATAACATATTAAAAAGCACCCTCTAAACCCAAAAGTGCTGTATTGAATATATGATTTAGTAGTGTACTGTTTCTCAAAGATTTTGTTTTACTAAATAATTTGTTCTTTTCTGAGAAGCTGAAAGCTGCTTCCCTACAGTTGCTCCTAGTGAATGTTGCTTTGCTTTCATGGGGTCAGTCAAGCGCAGTGTTATTTTCCCTGTACCATTTCGTAAGGCAGTTATCATGACTTATCTTAGTGTTTTTCTTCAAGATGACTATTTCAAGTGTCTACATCTCTTTTTTATATGACATCATCTTAAATCTCTTCCCATTAGCACTCCTCTCTCTATACTTCCAAGTGTTTTTTTTTAAATTAATAGACTGCATTTTTTAGAGTAATTTTAGATGTACAGAAACACTGAACAGCAAGTACAGAGATTCCATATTGCCACTGTCCTCCTGCACACAATTCCAAGTTGGTTTTTTTTTTTCTTTATCTCCTGTGGTTGTCATAATTGGACATGTTATTCCAGTTGTAAGTAAGAGCTAACTTTATGTGGACACTGAGGCAGGGCAGGAGTCAACGATGACACCGACGTTCTTGGCTTGTGTAACTATACAGGTGGTACACCCATTTATTTGTCTAGGCCTCCAGGAAAGAGAACAGGATTGAGAGGGTTAAAGGATGCTTCTAATTTGTGATAATATTGGGTTTGAGGCATCTGTGAGATACCCATGGAGACACGTCCCTGAGACGCTTGACATGGCATCATGGAGCTCCAGAGGAAAGGCTCTTGAGTGACAAGAGACATCATAGAGATATTAGCATAAAAGTAGCTGGACCCCTGAGGGACCATGGTGGAGCATGGGAACAAAGAGGCGCTAGGAGAGGACGCAGGAAAGACTGAAAAGGCAACCAAGGAGGTGCCTGTTTCAAGAAAAATTAGGTTTTTGTTGGTTTTGTTTGGTTTTCTGGAGTGAGATCAAATGAGAGGAAGGGTCTTTGCATTTCCTTTGGCAGTGTTGGCTTTGATCATTCCAGCTGAGCACTCACAGCACAGTCTGAAGTGGATTCAGTAGTTAGGAGATGCAAAGGAGTGGAGACAGGTGGTGCACACGAGTCCACAACTTGGCATTTCAAAAGGAGAACAGAGAATTCAGTGTTTGAAAATAGCACTGAAAATCAAGGAGGGAGAAGTAACATTACAGCCAGAATTTGGGGGGATGATTTGTGTACTTTAATAAGTTGGACTATCTCTTATTATCTGAAACAGTGGTTCCCAATCTTTTTTACTTGTGTATCCCATTTAAACCCATTTCTATAAATTGTACCCCTTTTTTTAAACAGTTCTTTTTAAATACACTTTTGTATAGTGCCTATCTTAATGTAAAATAATGGAAATGAGGTCAGAAGTTAGGAAAAAAATTTACTACACTGAAAGTACAAAACAGACTTAATTTTACAATATTTGTAGCACAGTTAAGTATTGATAGTGATGATCAAGTATTTAACAAACTTTTAATTATTAATAATAATACTTATTTGTGTTATCTGGAAAGTCTGTAATAATTGTTATGCAGATCACTAGCCAATTGAAACATTCTTAGTGAGATCGTTGAGTTTTCTTCGATGCACTTAATTTCTTGAAATCAGGCTCAAAAGAGGTGAGATCCAGGCTTAAATCTGGACTTACGCTAAGCTTGTTGCGGTACTTACTTTTTAGCTCTCTCCTCTAGTTCAGTATTAGTAAATGGCAAGAGGTATTTGAGTGCCTTCTCACTGAGCTGTTTGTATGCCTCACTGACATCTTCCCAGAAGGTAATAAGATGCTTTCTTTTAATATAAAAATTTAAAGAATCGGTTGAAAGTTTGATTAATTGCTCTTTTTCAATGATGGATAGTTAGGCTTCTTTGAAGAATTTTTCATTGAAGAAATTTGCAATCCGGTTGTTTTATTTTCTGCATTGAGGGAGCTACTTATAAAAGGAGACTTTAAGACCTTCTAAGTGGCTTACAATATTCTCTTTCACATTTTGGGATAGGTGCAGGTTATTCTCAGATAAGAAGTTGTGTAGAGTTTCAAAAACTTGAGGCTGACCCCTTTCAATACACGCTTTCCAAAAGTCCAGTTTTTAAATCATTGACTCTATTTTGTCGGTTACTATGAATGTAATGATTGAGCTGATTTGAAGTCCCAGTTGAGTTTGTTTATTTCTAGAAAAATATCTGATACATATGCAAGACTTTGAAGCCAATCACTCTCCTGAAACTGGAGCAAGAGGGAACCGATGGTCTTCAAAAAATACCTGGACTTTATGTCCAAGTTCAAACATCCTCATAAGTACTTTGCAACAAGACAGTCATTTCTTCACACAGCACTTTAAACAGTCTGGAGTTTTGTGATTGTGACTTAATAAAATTTACAACTTTTACAGCCTCCTTAAGAATATCTTTCAGTTCACTAGGAAGAGGTTTGGATGCAAGACTTTGTCTGTGAATGCAGCAGTGAGGCCATGGTACACGGGGAGCTACTTCTTTAGTTCGGCCTATAAGACAACCTGACATAGGCTTGCCTCCGTCAGTGCATGCACTGCAACAATTCGACCAACTAAGGTCCTTTTCAATGAAATAACCATTGATGGCATTAAAAATATCTTCGCCAGTGGTATGCTGCGTCAATGGGTAACAAAGCAACAGGTTTTCCGCATTTTCATTTCCTACCTAGTACCTCGCAATGAGCAAAATAGATAAATCAGCAACATCTACACTTTCATCAACCTGAATGGAAAAACTTACTACCTACTACTACAGCTTCAACATCATCAGATATTTCCTGAATTTGTCATGACATTGTATTGTTTGAAAAGAGATAGTATTGATTTTGCTGACATATTTTTCCTCAAACATACCAAAAAATGGTATCCTTAATACAAGGGGAAATTAAATCTTCAGCTGTGGTGTGGTTTCTAACACATTTAGCTATGCAATAAGCAATACAGTATGAAGCAGCCTCAACTGCATTCTTATCTTTCTTTCCTGACATCATGTATGAAGTAACACTTGGATACTTTTCTAAGCACCGAAAATAATGTATTTCTTTTTTTTTATACATGGGATGTTTAGTTTCTAAATGTCACATGAGTACAGAGGGTTTCATACAACTGTTAGATAATATTTTCCCACATATAACACACAAAGGCTTAGGACACTCATCATCGCCTATAAATGAAAATCCTTATTTAATATACTCTATACTCTTCAGAATATTTTCTTTCCTTCTGTGTAGTATCTGAGACATGCCCCTTTTTACTATCTGGTGGGGCTGCGGACACATGTTGAGAAGTACTTGGTGACGGGTTATAATCGACATCAAGTTTTAGTTTTTTAGTTGTTCCTGTCTTCAACCACTGATCCATAACTGACACACTTAAACATCACCGACAATAATAACTGAAACTATGTTAAACATTAAATTTAAAAACTACTTGGAAAGAATCACAATTAAAGACAACACACTTACTTTTACTCAGTCAATAACCCTAAACTGATCAAATAACCTGGCTACACATGTATTTATATGTTCGAGGAAGTTCTAGAAACATCACAAATGGATTGTTCTGAAACTGCATAATGATTGGTAGAAGAGCGGTTTGGGGGAAGGGTTCATGGACATGCCCTCACCAATCATCATTCGCTCATGTGATCTAATTTTGAAGTGCCTCATTAACAGTGATTCAAACTTAACATTTATTGTTCCATAACTAATGTTTTGCATTTTTAAAAATGACTTGGTTTTAGCCATTACTGAGTATATTTCACAGACCCCCTGAATGGCCCAGCATGTACCCCTGGGGGTATGTGTACCATCGCTCGGGAACCAGTGATCTAGAATGTCTTTATTCTCTAACTATCATGCAATATCTTCTGATCTTTTACCCAAATGTACTGTTTTTATGTTGTTGTTGTTAAATTTATTAGGGTGACGTTGGTTAGCAAAAATTACATAGGATCCAGGTGTACAATCCTACAGTGCATTGTCTATGAGTTGCATTATGTGTTCACCACCCAGAGTCAGTTCTCTTTCCATCACCGTGTATTTGACTCCCCCGCTTCTCCCCCACTCCCTCCCCCTTGCCCTCAGTTAACCACTAAACTATTGACTTTGTCCTTGAGTTTTTGTTTCTTTGTTGCTTTCAGTTTTATATTCCACATATGAATGAAGTCATATGATTCTTGTTTTTTTCTGTCTGGCTTATTTCGCTAGTATGGTCATCTCAAGGTCCATCCATGTTGTCACAAATGGCCCTATTTCATCTTTTCTTACGGCTGAGTAATATTCCATTGTGTATATGTACCACGGTTGCTTTATCCAGTCATCTATTGAGGGGCACTTAGGCTACTTCCATGACTTGGCCACTGTGAACAACTGTTTTTTTATTTTTGCTCCCCACTTCCTAATATAAATAACATACTATTCATTTGTATATTGATTTTATCTTTTAGTTTTGTTGTTTCTACATTTAATTCATTCTTGTACTTTGTGGATTCCTGTGTCAGTTATCAATTACGATTTTCACAAACCTTGGAAACAGGTATATTTAATTACATTTTGTATAACAATTGGGATGTATTTTAATTCTGTTAATATTTATGTTTAACTCAATAATATTCATACTTTGGATAATGCAAAATCCTAATGGCATTAAAAATTGATTTAGTTACATTTTAAATTAATTGAAAATTTTATAAAGTAGTAAAAACACGAGGTTATCACTGAATCAAAATATAGAACATTAAATAACTAATTAATTTTAGAGTAGTACAAATGTAATTTGTGGTGTATGAACGTTCCTAAAAATGATAAGCAGCTTAATGTTCAGCTGACTAATGAAAAATATTCAACATGGTAAAAAGTATTAAGAAATGTGTTCTCTATATCAAATGTATTCTGTATATGTTTGACTAATAGGGAAATTAAACTTTAGTTTTTTCATACTATGGCTGGATTTTACAAGGACAGAAGTAAGGAGCATAATATATGAGGGGTGTCCGGAAAGTATCCAGCCATGTAGTATGAGAAATAGAGCCATTTAAGGCTGCATTTTTTCCAGACAGCCCTTGTAAGTTTTCAATATTATACTATTTAGTTTAAGAAAAGTATTCTGTTTTAGTTATAGAAGAATATTAATTGGGTTAATGTTATAATGAGAGTGCCTATACCACAGTCTTAAGTCCAGAATCAGACAGTGGGTTTAAATCCTGACGTAGCGATTTAGGAACTGAGTGACCCTCGGCAAATCCCTAAGCTTCCCTGACCCTGTTAGTGCATCTATAAAATGGGATTAACCATAGTATCTACCTCACAAGTAGTTGTGAATTTTTATTAGATTGGTATTTGTACTATGATTAAAACAGTAATTGAACATACTAAGTGTCCCGTAATTTCTGCTGTCACAATCCTTGTGTATCTACAGCCAGCTCTTCTCAGTGTGTATGCCGTTGTGTGTTGGTGGGATGTCGTGTCGTTCTCACATAGTGCCACTCATGATAGGCAGCTCAAACTTAGGTTTAGATGACTGAACTCTTTCGCCAAATGTAATGCTTCAGTTGATGACCCAAATCCTAATCTTCCCCCAACACTGTTAGCACGTTGTTTTCATTGCACCTAAGAAAACTCGGAGTTATTCCTTAAGTCAGAAATGAAAACCAGAGTTAAATAATCTATATAAAACTTGGATTAATGACTGTATTTGTTATTTGATATACGAGCAAAGATATGAAAACAATTATAATTATGCTTCTTACCAAAAGTAACTAATACTTAAACATTTCATATTTATTAGTTCATTTGTATTGTTATTACTGTAATACATCTTAGTTATCTATATTCAATTTTTAAATAGATAAATTGAATATATTTTACCTAATATTTAAGTAGATCAATTGAATATATATTACCTATCTAATATTTAAGTCGATAAATTGAATATATATTACCTATCTAAAGAAATATAAGAAGCTCAGCATTATCGTTATAAGGAAGAAAGCTGTGTTTCTCTGTGTGCAGTGTATAATGTGGGGTGTTAGTTTAAGCACACGAGGGCTGTTTGGGAAAAATCCAGCCACAAATGCCTCTGTTTTGCATGTGGCATGGATGGATACTTTCCGGACAGCCCTCGTATGCATTGTCCAACTGGAGGAGCTTTTATTTCCTTCCTCACACACTTCTGTACATCCTCACCTACAAAATTCTCCCTAAGCATCCTAGATAATTCAACACGTGCTAGTTAATTCGTTGATGGGTTTCAATACCTCAAGAATGCAAATGGCGGTCTAGAACAGAGAGGCTGACTCAGGCGTCCTCGCAAATGTCACTTCTCACCTTGGATTTTCAGTTCTTTTCGGTAAAATGAGGACAATAGCATTGCCCCATTTTCAGAATCATGATGACATTAAAATGAAGTGCCTGAATGAGAAGGTTTTGATAGGTGTTTCAAACTTTTAAATAAAGACTTGAATGTGGAAAAAGTATAAGAGAAGATATTTTTTAAAAATTAAAATAAGGTGAAAGGTTTGATTTAGAGTTCAAATACTTTTTGTTTTAAAACAACAAAATATTGAGATAACTACAAAAGATAAAACAAGTAGAACTACTTTGCAAGACATATATATAATATATAGATATAAGAATGATATTGCAAAAATATTCATATAAAATTCTCACATTTCATAAATGATGTATCTAAGTTATTTTCATTATAATAATGTATTTAATAATTATTCACACTAAATTCCATTTGGATCTAATATATTGTTTTGTAGACATACATTTTTAAAATAACTCAGCTTATTAGAAATGAAAGCTTATCATATTTTTTATTTGGGGATTGAATAAGATACAATTGGAAAACTGGAAAGAAATCATATTAATTTCAAACCATTGCTGTTCCATACCGTATTTTCTTAAGTTGATTCAGGAAACGCATGTACCACTTGATGAAAAATACATATATTATAGATAGTAATGATATTAATCTAAATATGTAACAATGCCATAATGCTCCTCTTTTGACTTACTGAGAATCTTGACTTAGTCTCATTTATTCAAATTTTAAGTGGTCCACACACCAGTTTCCAAGAGTTTCCACTGGAGACAGCATTACAAGAGGCCATTGAACTTTCCTTTTTTGAAGCTTTGTTGTTGGGGTTTCTGGATTTCTATTCTGTGAGCATGATGAACTAATTGACCAGCAGGGCTCCCCACAGAATAGCAGCTTCTGCATAGTTCATCAGGAGTGCAATTTGTTGTTTCATTTCCTCTTCTAGTCCCACTGGGAAAATTGAATTGTGAAAAGAGTACCTACTGGGAGCATTCAGTGCTCATGACTGAACAAGTAACTTTATTTATTGATTGATTGATTTGGGACTATCTTAATTAGCAAAGAAGGAAGGACTTTATTAGGTTAGCTAGGGTTTTGATACAGATGAGTAAGTGCTATCAGCAAACCATTTGATTCACGTCTGATTCAGGATTCTCCAATTGGGGCCCTCTCAGGTGCAACGCTTATATACAACTTGAATTTGCTATCCTAGAGCTGTTTGCAGTTTTAGTAATTGTTAGTCATCCAGTGCAGAAGTGCAAGACAAGCCAGTGCCTTTGACTGATTTTAAAAATGGACAAAAGAAAAAGAAAAGAAACACAGTTATGAAGTTTGGAAGGCTTATTCTGTGAACCATGCAGACTTGAAGTTTTAATTTTTCTCTAATAAAGATGAATTGCTTGTCCATAGCAGTGTCCAAATATGGACTTGAACAGCTTGTCCTTAAGCTCTAAAACCTTCAAAATATTCCAGTTGCATCGTTTTTCATTATTATGCATATTCTTAGGAAACAACAGAGATCATGAAACTTAAAGATGATGATAAATGAAGTTGGATAATATTTTTATTTTACGTGTTTTTTAGAATTTAGTACTAGTTTCTATGGTATCTTAGCAGACTCGTAAGTGTAGAAAGGAAATTTTCTAGCATACGAGTAAGGGATCTTCTGAATGCAAACTTCAGATGTTTTCTGGATTACCACTAAATAAGCTGCTTATTCTGGGAGCCAAGGCAGAATAGTGCAGCGATTATAAACTCTGGCTCTGGGAAAGGACAACCTTAATTCAAATCCCTGCTCTTTTCCTAGCTTTGTGACCCTGGGCAAACAACTTAGTTCTCTGAATCTCACAGATTAACTTAATAAAGATCATAAGAGCTAGCTAATACAAGGGAAGCTCTTAGAGGAGGGCCTAGCACGTAAGAATTGCTCGGTGGGAGTTAGCAGTTTATATATAATATATATATGAGGTCAGACAATTAATTTTGTGAACTCATTGTAGAAAAAGTACTACATACCTCATTATTGAGTATCACTGCAGTCACCTTCGAAGTACTCCCCTTGGGAAACTTGCACCGATACCAGTGCCTAGTTCACCCTTCCAAAAGCAATTTTGGAACTCTTTCTGGAATGGTCATCAGAGCTGTCATGGTCCCCAAAATCTGGCAATTAAGTTCTAACACTTGCCACCGTGCAATAAATATTGGCAGCATTGTACAAACAACTCTGTAAGGTGTTACGAATATATATATTTCTTGACAGTCTAGTACAAAATCTGGTGCAAGTTATGTGCTCAATAAAGAATTCATAAATGAATGGAGGAGACAAAGTGTCAGTACAACCAGTTTGGAAAGCTGTTTTAAAATACCCAAACTAAACTTACTCCTTCCCTGGGATCCAGCAATTCCACTTTTAGAAATGCATGCAACAAAAATATGCAGATTTGTATTTCAAAAGATGCATATCACAATGTTCATAACAGCGATATTTTTTTTTTTTGCTTGGTTCTCTGACTGGGAAGTGAACCTAGGCCATTGTGGTGAGAGCGCCGAAACTTAGCCACTGGACCACCAGGGAACCCCACCAGCAGTATTTTTAAAACCTCCAGTGGAAACAACAGAAACATCCATCAACACTGGGATGCAAAAACCAAATTGGAAACTCTTCCTATAGTGGATTACTATACAGCAATAAAAGTAAACCAACTGTAGCTACACACAACAACATAGACTAACAAACATAATATTGAGCAAAAAATGTCAGGCACAGAAGGTATGGAGTATATGATTTCTATAAATCTTACTTATAGAAAGTCCAAAAGTAGACAATCTACTCTAATGAGTTTTAAATGTGTGGTTTTCTTTAGGGCGATAAGTGACTAAGAAGTCATGCTGTAGGGAGCTACTGCTGGTGTTTTGTTCTCTCATTTGTTACAAATGTTATTTGTTCCTTTAAATGTTACCGAGCTGGTTTCTTGTGTGTGTGTGTGTGTGTGTGTGTGTGTGTGTGTGTGTGTGTTACATTCTATAAAATTTGACACTGAATCTGTAAGCAACTTAAAGTCTACTTTGATAATTACACTAGAAATATCTTCTCTCAAATCCACCAAGTCTTATTACTCCTGAGTCAGAATTCTGTGTGGTCTAAATGGGGTGCACATGTGCACTGCTCGTATTCCCAGGGTTCTGCTGTCTGTAAACCTGCAGGACTGATTCTCTGAGTTTTCGAAGGGTTGCCGTGTATTCCATGACCAGTGGTAGCTGGTTTTGTGTTGAGAAAGGTTTTTTGAAAAGTAGACTGTCTTCCAGGTCTTGGAATTTAACCCCCCGATCCCCGCTCTCCTTGCATTTCTATTTTAGGTTACAGGGTTGTCTTTAGGGAAAGCAAATGCAGGGGTCAGTATGGGAGAAAACTGACAGACGTGCATGCTTCGCTAGGGTGACACTGAAATCACCAGTCTGTGTCATCTGGATCAAAATACTTATTTCTCCAAGTTGCGAAGAACAGAACTGTGGACCACTTTCTGGACCCATCTTGTGAGTCCTGTTTGGTTGACACCAAATAGGACCTTCCCTTTCCTGGGCTCTGCTGCCTCCTCAACTGTCAGGAAGTGGTGGAGAACTTGACTTCATAATCTCAGCATCTTAATCCCACACAAATCAGCAAAACATCTGGACATGCAACCCTCCGGGCGTGAAAGTGTCTGCAGGAGGCACGATGTGATGTGAAATCTCTTGTTTGCCCATGTTTTTGTTTGTTTGAGCAAAGCTCAGTGGACAATGATTTCAGCCCAATATGGGATGCCCCGTAGGCTCAGACTGTCCATTGCATTCTGGACTTGGAAGTAGCTGGGGAAACTGAAGGCTTCTTTGCAAAGTTCACGCTCCTGTGTATCCAGTGAAAAACGAGCATAGTGGAAGAGAGCCAAACAGCAAAGATTACAACTGCCGCACTGTGAAAGGCCTGTTCCGTGATCAAAAGCGAAAAGACAACAAAGCGCTTTGATTGACAGTGCTCATGATAAACAAGTCTTTTCAGGCAGATGCTGAGATGGGACCACAGATAAAGAAAAGCAGAGGAAAACTGAGGTAACAGTGGTGATCAGCAGTTGCTCCTTATCTCCGCCTGCACCAAAATAGTACGTGATAAATGTAAGTAAACTGTAAATTGCCATGTGAAGTACAGTCAGTTTGTGCTTATTGGTGTTATTATGTTTACTCATTAGTTCAACGGAAGCTGGTCAAACAGTGTTGAGTCTCAGTGTTCAGGCCGTATCCAAAGGGCACATCCCCTCACTCACAGGGCTCACAGTCAAATGATAGGAGACAGGAGTTGGATAGAAACAAGTTATTATAATGTAATAAAAATATGTGTAAATAAAGGGATTCCACCAGGAGAGTGTAATCCCCAATTCTCAAGCTTATGCCCAACAACCATTTTCAGGCCCCAATTTTGTATTTCTGTCTGTGTTTGAACCTCAGGACGTTTGCCCGTTCTGTGTCTTTATTTAGGGGAGAATGGGTCCCTTCTGTACTATTCATGCCCACATGTCAACTTAAGCATTTGCCCCAAAACTGACCCTGATCCCTACAGGCTAAAATTTTAGTTTATTGACCTGATACTGAGCTCAACTAACCTCTTTCCCCGTGATACTGCACTTGGCTTTTGCCTTTTTCTAGTCCTGATGATGATAAATTCCTTTGGGGGAAAGGCCATTCCTGTCTTATTCAAGGTGGAAACCCAGCTTTTGACTCTGGAATTCAGTTTGTAATTATTGAGGAAATAATGAGTGGGACTCAGTCTAAGAAGCCTGGGGGACGTGATGAACTACATCACTATAGATCGTGGCATTGCTCTGAGTGACAGCTTCCTTACAGGCTCTTTGTCCTTCACAATACTTAATGGAAGAAGGAAGAGAGATAGGGGAGGGAGAAAGAAAAGAATCAACTCATCATCTGGGCTCGGGGGCTTCTTGAATTTGGTCTTTGTCCCATTGGAGAATCTGATGAAAGGTGTGGACCCTCCCATCCCTACCTCCCCAATAGACTTGTGCTCAGGTATGTTGGTGTATAATTTCTAGGATCCCATGGACCTGCCCATCAGGACTTCAGCCTAAAAAGCCTGATGTTTTGGAGCATGGCTCACATTTTTGTATTCTCTCGCACAGCTGTGGAGTCAGAGCGTTTGGCTTCTCTGTAACTCTTCACTAGTTAACAGTGGAATCACTGTTTACACATATTTTTATTACATTATAATAACTTGTTTCTATCCAACTCCTGTCTCCTATCATTTGTCTGTGAGCCCTTTGAGTGAGGTGATGTGCCCTTTGGATACTGTGTCCACAGCTGAACACTGAGACTCATTGTTTGACCAGCTTCTGTTGAACAAATTAGTAGGTGGCATTTGTGTGTTGGCACCTTATTTCATGTAATCATGCTAACCAGCTTATGAAATAGGTCTGCTTGTCTTCCTCGATGTACAGATCAGGACACTGCTCTAGAGAGGTTAAGTAACTCGGCAAAAGCTGCGCAACTTGTAAGAGGGTGAGGCGCGAGCCCTGGCGCACACCCCGCATTCCGCACTGACTCCGTGGAGCCTGGGTGCATTATGCCCTCCTGGTGCCTTACTAGGAGGTGGCTGTGCTGGTACCCATGTTATAGTCCAAGAAACGTGAGCTCAGCAAGCTACCATGGATTCTTTCATGTCACTTAGCATGTTAGTTTGCAGCAGACCGTGCATGCGAACCCAGATGGATCGTACTCCAAAACCATCGCCTTTGTACTACATTGAACTTCACCTGGCACGCGGTCGGCTCTCGTGTCTGAAAAGACACATGGGAAAATGAAAACATAAGGTCAGTCGAGCCAGTGTGTTTTTTAAGCTGTTCGGTGTTAGTGCGTCACGCTGAGCCAAGGAAATAGAAGACTCTCACCTACGGACCTGTAAGCTTGTGCAGGGAAGTGGGGAGGGGGGGCATCAGCAGAGCTGACAGGAGGGCAGAGAGAGACCCTGCTTCCAGTGAGAGTCACGAAAGCCGTCGTCAGTGGTCTGTCACGTTCTGTCACTTCGGAGGGGGCTTGGGAAGACAACATGTCTAGTCATTTTGACTCAGACTCCGTTATTTTCCTCCGGGTATAAAACATGAATGCACACCCATGCAACTTGATGCATGGCTGCAAATCCCATGAATTGAGTTGAACACGGGCTTTAAGACCATTCAGAAATATAAGAAGGAGTCAAATTGCTGTTAATGAGGCAAAATACAGCCCTTATTCAGTGGGTCTTCCATTCATTTCTTCATTCAGTTCACCTTGAATGTACCTGACTTGCCTTCTGTGCTTTTCCAGCCCCAGGAAGTTTCTCGATGCCAATCGTTTCAACTTCTAAAGACCCTTTCCTTTACTGAGTGCAGCATGTTTGAATACGAACGACTATGTGAGCAGACGGAAACAGAAGGCAGCCTTGAGTTCAAATTCAACTTTCCTGCTCCCTGACCAGGGAGGCGTGGAGGGGATCCATGCTGTCCTTTCTTGCCTTGTCTCTGGAATTAGGGTCGAAAGAGCCACCACATGGTGAACGTGGAGATTTTAAAAAGTTACAGATGAGGGCCCATGGCACTGCTGGATTCGTCCCCATTCCCTTCGCCCTTACGCGCTATGTTTCTTGAGAGTCAGCCTGTTTTTCAGAGATGGGGCTCGTGCTTTGGGGATGGGGCTCCCGGCTTCCTCTTCTAACGTGTCTCCTACCACTCGCATCCTGTTTATCACGTCAGAGCTGTCTTCTTAGCCGGCCTGCTCGCTGCCACCTGGAGCCTTTTCCTGTGCCTTTCCCTCTTCTTGTCCCGGATCTGCACGTGGCATCCTCCCCCTCCCCCTTGGTGTGCACCGAAATCACCTCCTCCCTCCGGTGCCCTTGTCCTAAACAGCACAAACCTGCCTTCCACCACAGCCCCAAACACAGTATCTCTTTGTCCTTCACCTTGTTAAACTGCAGCTCTTTTCACTGTGTAAATGCTCTTACGTGTTTGTCATGTCTCCCTACACTAGTGTACTAGTGGCGGAGACAGAGACATTTTCTGTCTGAATGCCGTATTGCGCACATGGTGGGTTTGACAATATTGTATTTTGCTGTGTATAGTGCGCACTTCTTTTGCCCACATTTGTGAGGGAAAAATAAGGATGCCCATTATACGTGGGTAGCACTAATTCTGCATTTATATAAATGTTTTAATGCTTTTATTTATGCTTATGAGTTAAGAGTGTAACTCTAGAAATCAATAACAAAAAAATTAAAACAAAAGATATTTTTTCCCCTGAAAGTTTGGGCCAGATCATGAGTGAGCCGTATACCTGGGAGCACAAACTATTGTAAATGTCTGTTGAAGTAGTACATGCATGGTGGAATCAATACATACATAGACATATAAGTAATTTAAATGGCTCTTGTCTTAGCCTATTTTATCCCTTGGCCTGTTATTATTTTAATTCTCTGCAGTAATACATAGCAAACTTCTGGGAGATGATGGAAACAAGGAATCAAAATGTAATACATTTATAAAGTAAAGAAAGCACACATAGTTAACTGACACTTGCCATCTGTCATATTATAGATTTATCCATGTAAGAAAGTATCTTATTTGTTATATTTTGCTGAAATATAACAAAGAATAATTCTTATTCCAAACGTCTACTTATAGGTTGAGGGTAACAGATCTACTAGGGGATATATTGAATATTTAGTTTCCTTTTGAGATAAGACGTCAGATGATTCTTTGACAGACAATAGTGAGAGCTCTGAAGGCGATCTCACTAACTGACACCTGATCCCCTGTGTTGCACAAACTGAGACATTTTGTGGGAGAAGTCTGCATGTTAGCCTGAAGAACACTCTCCTAAGCCGTCCCATATTGAAATTAGTTTTTAATGGCTATTTAATTTTTTTAATTTTAATAATTAAATATTAATTTTAAAAGTCACTTTCTCTTATCTCTGGCTCAAGTAAGAGGGAGGAAAAAAATAATACACACAAATAATGCCCAATTAAAACAGAGAAAACAAATACCAGAGAACCGTGGCAGGAACGTTTTGCCTCTCAGGACACTAACTATATCCATTAACCCTCCAACGTAGAAAAACACTAGTTAATGGAATTTCTTCATTAAAAAATGTATCAACGGATGTTATTTTCAGTTTCCATTAAATGCCTGCCGTGGCACGCTCTCTATTTTAATCGTTCAGTGGCTTTCCAGTAGATGGCACCATTGTGACTCACAGTGGTGCTCCGTCTTAATAAGGAAGCTTATGAAACATCTGATTTCAAAATATTTGGCGTCACAATGTATCTACCATATCTAGAAAGTAAGTCAACTGTTAGAAGCCAGTCACTGTGACAAGAACCCCACCACGTGTGTATATGTGTAATTTTTATGTGATGCTCATGATTTTCCATTTAAATGATCTTCGTTGTTTTTCTAAAGAATGAGAACATGCATCAACACACACACACACACACACACACATAAATATTTCATTTCTCTATCTTTTGACAAACTGTTAAACTTTTCACAAAGATTTCTGTTAACTCCTCGCATTCCCACACATTTTCCAAATATACTGTAGCCATTCGTGGGATGAGAGCAGGCGATTACTAACAGCAACGTTTTTATATCTGGGCGGCCGTACTCCTCTCCATTGCAGTTGATTTAGCTCTGGCCCGCCCGTATGCACATGAATTACCTAGACTAAAGTGGGTTTCTAGACCGACGCATTCATGAATCTCTCCAAGTTACAGGATGTTATATGTGGTTTTCTGTGCTCTCACTGTCCATAGTAATAGACCATCAGCCTTTGCTAGTGACTTAAAAGCAGTTCCTTCATATTGTGTCTTAAAGATTTATGTGCCAGTTTTCTGTTTAAAATTGAGAACACACTATCCTCTAGGAATCCTATTTAATGATTGTTAGGTTGTCTGGGTAGTCAGTCCATAATGACATTTTAAGCTGTGACTCCGATAACTCCCCTGTGACTTTGAGACAATAGAGCATAGTGGTGAGAAGCGAAAGGATGGGGGTGTCGAATAAACATCAGTGGATTGCAGTGCCCGCCCAGAAAACTGTTAACTTACTATTTGTCATTATTTGCTTATATTATTTACTTACTGCTATTACTAAGTATTGCTGTCTGAATGAAGTTTGGCAAGGCCCTCAGAGAAACTGAAAATTCTGATGGGCTTCAGGGAGCACGTGGTTCCTAAAGTGATTGACACAACCTCCCAGAAACTCAGTTTTCCCTCCTTGAAAAAGGGGGAAGGTGGCATGTACCCAGTAGTATTGCTGTAAGGATAAGGATTAAAAAAAGATGTGTGTGTGGGGGGGTGGGGCGGGAAGGAGCGGGGGGAGAGAGAGAGAGAGAGAGAACACATCTATGCAAACAGTGCCTGTTATAGACTAGAAGTTCAGAAATGGAGCTGCATTACAATACTGCTTGTATCGAAGTTGTGTTAAAAACAGCAGATTGATTATGGTTTGTTTAATGACCTGACATGTACTCAAATATATCCAGACATTTCAGATATTACTTATAACGCACTATAGCTGTTACGTTAATGCAGGCTAGAATAATCATTGTGTAGAGCTTGTATTTCGCCCTAGGGAGGAGCAAAGGTGGCTGTTCTCTGGGCAAAGAAATGAGTCACACGGCGGTGTTTGAGGTTGCAGATGAAGTCAGTCAAAGCGGAGAGGTGCTCAACCATCTGGTATTGGGTCAAACGTTTCAAAGCATCCCCGTTGGCTAGTGTGAAGAACGGCCCGAGGCTGAGGTCCGCTTATGAGTTCTGTGTTGAGATCTGAACGTCAGGGAGATGTCCGATTGGGTTTCTTAGAAGCAGAGTCACAGGAAGATTTCTATGAAATAATGTGCAGGATGTCGTTCTAAGCGGGGGTGGGGAAGGAACTGGGAGTAGGAAATCAAAGTTTAGCAGAGAATCACTAAACTCAGTGGCTCAATCCTGTAGGCGAGCACTGGGGACATCATAGGTCAAACCACGACGTGTTCTGATCAGGGACTTGGGAGGTGTAGCCCGGATCAGTCCTTGGTTGAAGGCCAGGTGCTAAGGGGTCAGGGCACATCAGTCCCAGGTACGTCCTGTTCGCCGCGTGCACAGGCCAAGCGTGTTCTGGCCCTCTGAGAGCAGACTGATGGAAGTAGGGCTCCGGTGTCAGTCGTGGAGCGTGGAAGTGTGCTCCGAGCTGGCAGGAGACACAATGGTGAAGGGACCCGTCCGAGGGGACACGGCAGATGCTACTAGCTTCTGCTGCAGGCAGTGTGGCACTGCATGTCTAAACGTGAGAAAAAACGTGGAAGTCATTGATTGGTACTGCAGCTACCGTTTTAGACATTGACTGGGGCTACGTTGGTGCTACTTCTTTCATCCCTAGCAATAGCTCATTTTGTGTTCTTCCTATTTTAAAGTATTTCATTCATGGTTTTGCATTTGTAATCAAGGAAGAATCACAGAGATCCCTTAGATGTGTACAGTGTCTCGAGTACTTGCATTCATTTTCCTTCTTGAACTTGGGACAGCTCTATGAATTAGGGAAAACATGAAACCTTACCCTCATTCCTGAGACACAGTGTTTCGATTGCTAGATGACATCTGCGTCACAAATAAAACCCAGAAAAATGTGCCTCCGTGTCCAGCAACTTACCCATATCTCCAACTGAAGGGCAGTTTGAGACAGTTTGAAAATGCTTAGTCCCAATCATTTTGCTGATTATTATCAGTATTCTGTACACTGATGAACATAGACTACTGTGGTTGTTGCATACCTAGGAAAGGTGATAAGATCTCCCAGAATTTCCTCTCCCAGAACTTTTGATGTCATTTATGTAACTCTGCGGGTGCCCGATGAACTTTGTTTTCCCAGGAAGTTCATGCCTGTTAGAGAAATCTATATATTTTGATTGTTGACGATGATGAGAGTGTTAACTGAGAGTTTTAGCTTAGACCGTGGGGAGCCCACAGCCATCGGGCAGTGGGCAGAGCCCGCGATTCAGTGGCAGTGACAGCTCACGCCGTCAACAGGAGCTTTTCTTAACCAACAAAGAGCAAAGTTAAGTTACAGATGTGTTTTGCATAATCCTTTCTATGTCTTAATTTTATAGTACTCTTTTCTCGCTTCTACTTTTCCTAAATCATATGATTTTTCATGTTTTCATCATGTTTCTCTCTGTTTACTAAGGACTGAATTGTTTCTCTGCCCCCAAATTCATATACAAATAATGCCCCCTTGTTAAGGAGCTGGTAATCTATACCAAATCTTGTATTACACAGTCATAAGCGTGTAATTCTGTAACATAACTGTCACACTCAAGCACACTTGAGGTGACATTTTAGATGAAATGTTCAAATTGCTGTCCATCTCATGCAAAACATTCACGTACAGGATCCTGTGGGACTTCTGGTGGACCCGGTTTTGAAGCCCTCACCCCACTGGGGTTGTATTTGGAGAAGGGACTCTCGGGGGTAATTAGGTTGAGATGAGGTCATGAGGGTGGGGTCATTATGATGGGATTCGAAGAGACACCAGTGAGTTGGCTGTCACTCTCCCTCCTCTCTGTGAGGACACGGTGAGAAGGCAGCCATGCCCAAGTCAGGAAGAGAGGACTGAGTCCCCAGAGACCAGCCAGGCTGACACCCTGATCTCGGACTCCAACCTCTGGAACTGGGAGAGAAAGGAGTCCTGTTGGTTGAGCCACCCTGTCATGGCAGCTAAGGCGCTGTTGGCCCTCTGGAACTAGGGCCTAGAACTAGAACAGAAGAAATGAAAAGGCCAGTTAGTCGGCTTTGCCAGCACTGAGCCCAGATATTTAAATGGCAGTGACCTTCACGTCCCTAAATTTGGTGAAGCATCTGAGGGATGCGCTGTACACAGGTCGTCATCAGTCTTTCTGCCTTTTCCAGAATGTCAAGCACAGCTTCTCCGTTCCAAAGTGTGTTTCGCTGCGACTTAAGTCTGATCATTACATGCTGCTTAGAATCCCCAGCCTTGCTGGTAGGACATCTTGTAGGGATATTTAAAGACACAAACATCTCATTTTTCTCCTGCGGTGAAGAGAGCTGACTCACGGTGAGTTCCTCTGTCCCCTCCTCAGTGTTGGTTCCCATTGACATTAAAAGAAGCAGCCGTAGTAAGGAGTTAGGATGAACGCTTGAAATTTAATGATGAAAAAGCTTTCCATTTTATGAATTTTAAAAAGCATGGATCAGATTTTCTTATAAAGTCATTTAAAATGCATTGTGAATCATTTTGTTCGTGTATTTGTAGGAGATCGTTGTATTGGAAGCATGGATATTCCCCTGCCCCCTACCCCCGAAGGCTAAGGGAAAATATCATAAATAGATTTATTTCTACTATGGAAGGAGGAGAAGGAAGTCCTGTGAGCAGCTGCTAAGAGTCTTCCGATGCAATAACACACAGCCATCCAGTCCAGGCACTGCACGCCCTCATTCCCGGTGGGATGCCTCTTGGCTTCTGCCTTCTTCCTGCTCCCCATCTGACAGAACTTAGGCTGCCCGTGCAGGAATAGTTGGCACATCTCTGCTTTGGTTTCACGGTCATTTTGCTCATATTGTTCAACCTACACATATCGGAGATCTACAGGAATTGTTTCAGAGAGATGCAAATGAAGGCGTGGAGGGAAGGCCATCACAGTGGGTGTCTGTGACCTCCGTGCTTTGTCATGAGGAGACAGTCACACTCCCAAGGTCATGTCCTGGCTCCTTTTTGGTCTGCCCTGATCTTACTTCATACCTCCTAATACCTTTGGAGTTGTTACTTTAGCGAGGTGGTCCCAATTTTTATGTCAATATATGTCACAAAAAGGTTTCACCAATTAGGTGCTTTTCCAATGTGCATTATAGATAATCTGCTGTAAGAAACTTCAAAATATTTCCTAATTTTTCCAACTTTTAGTTGAGATGTCAATGTGAGATCCGAAATGAATCCCGGCACATATTAGCATGGTTTGGATATTTAACAGGGGCCTATTAAAGTGAAAATTAATGGAGGAACTTGTTTGTCAGTGATACATTTTTGCTTTTTTTATACATGAGAATATTAATTTTAACCATAGGAAATGGCCACTATTTGACCATTTTGACCCACAGAAATACCGTCAGTTTCAAATGCTCTAACAGTATGATACCATTTTAAATGTAATTGTTTATGCTATTTGAATTTTGATACACAGGGCTTTTTTATATCCAACCCTCAGCTTCAAGGTTTCTGCTCCAAAAAAGTCCTGTAATAGGAGAGCAGATACATGAGGGTGCTAAGAGCAGGTGGGGGAAAGTTGGTACGGGGATTGCTGCTTCCATCGAGCCAGTGGAAGCTCAATTCAGTGAACAACACACTGTATGATGTATTATAAACACCGGTGACATTTTTGCATCTTAAATTAGAAGTAATGAGTCCTAGCTATTGATTTCTATGTATTGTTTTTGTTGATAAAGGCATTTTGGAGATTCCTCCACTTTGATTTTGCCTCATCCGTACAGATGTAAAAGCATTTATTTTGTTTTATTGCAAATAATAGACATAATGGTTAGTGTTACTCCGTGTTTAGTTCTTCATTTCCTTCATTCCTTTTGTGTGCTAGGCACTATTTTAAGTGCTAGGGACATTGATGTGGACAGATCAGACAAGGTCCCTGCTCCCAAGAAACTTACATTCTAATGTGAACGAACAGCCGGTTCACATACCTGCAGACTAAGGTAGCTTCAGTGCAATGAAAGGCAGAGACCAGAAGGGGGCGGAAGAGGCTCTTTCAGATGCTCTGGTCAGGGCAGGCCTCCCTGAGGAGTCTGTCTGCACAGGGACCTGAATCAGATGGAGCCAGAATTTCACAGTGACTTCACCTCTGAGGGATCGGAAACGACAAGAAGACAAGATCTGGGGGAAACAGAGAGAAGGCCAGGATCTATGAAGCAAGAGAGGCACGGGGAAAGAGGATGGCGATAGGAGATTTGAGTGAAGTGAGCGTGCGGGACTTTAATTATCTTTCTGAGGCACACACACACACACACACACACTCTTTTTCTTCTGATTGTGGAGCTATTAACTCCAGCACTTCTATTTAAAATACCTGATGCTTTAGATAAGGCATATGTAACCTGTCCACCCTGCCTCGGTTTCCTTTCCCTTCAGTTTCTCCATGCCTTCTGAGATGCTGTGAGCCAAGTGCTACGGCTGCTCAGCCATCTGGTTGACCCCAAGTTCCTTTCGGGTCTCTTCCCCTCCCTTCCAGTCCCTGCTGTAGGAGTAACTCACAATTTGCGTATACCACAACCAAATTTTTAGAGTACACTCAAAATAAATGTACATGTAGAAATAAAGGGAACCACTGATATTGAGTGGGATCTTTATTTTGCTAAATTTCCTAAAAAAAAAAAACTTTATTGGAATAAAGGAGGGATATTTTAAGACACGAAAAAGAGACTTGGGGCAATGGAGAGATTATAAATAAGTACCCTGAGTGAACATATCACAAATACTCAATTTTTACTCTTTTTTTGCAACATTTCTGAATATTTACCAAAGCAAAGAACCTGTGCTGTAGGTATTCTATAATTCTAGAATTATAACTCTATAATTTTAATCTGGAATTTGCAAAATATGACATTTAACATGTTTACACAGGTTTGTCATTTAGAATTTAAATTGTATTTTAAGGTAGAAGGCAAGAGCATACTTCTGATGATAAATGGTTTTCATTCTCACTGTTTGTAATTTCACAGGAGACCTTTCTATTAAGCCTTTAATACTGTGATGGCCATTTAATGGGCATAGAGTAAATATTTGTTTACTGAATAAGTAAATGAAATAAGGGAGATAAAACTGGTAATTACAATGCAAATATAAATGTTTAGCCATCATGCTTTGTGTTAAAATTGTTTTTCTAAGAGAAATTGTAAGCTTAATGTGTATTTATTTACATTAGTAATAAGTAATGCTTATAAGTTCACTTAAATGTTTGAGTTTTAAGTATTGCTTTCCATTGCATGTCTTTTATTAAAGGAATGAAATCTTGGCTCATGTGGTCAATTTGATACACCCCTAGTGTGTGTGGTTAAGGAATCTATTGGGTCTGTCTCTGTCTTTATTGCTTAACTTTTTTTAGACTGACTTTCCGGGCAAAGGTAATATTTTGCTTTGCTTCATAGAATTAGTAAATTAAATGTATAAATGAAATGATTCGTTCATTGTCAAGTTACCAGTAGTTGAGATAGGAATAAGGTGCATGGGCCTGATGTTTTTGTTGGCACTCTTTCCGTGACTACTGCCACTTTGTAGGAATGTTCAATTGAATCAATGAGCGCAAACTAACCATAAAACACTTTTATCTGCTCATCAATTTCAGAGCACCTTAACTTCATGAACATGACAAAGTCTCATTGTTCTCTGACAGTTCTTGCTTCTGCATTAGATTACCCATTGTATCTATAGAATTCTAGAATAAAATCCTGATAGAGAACATTTTTGAAAAATAATTTGAGATAAGTAATGCAGTTAAAAAGCTTCAAAAGACCCATGAAATTTGTCATAGCTTTAAAAATACCAACTGTATTGCGGCAGCTCATGTAAGGAAATTTCATATATGAGTTTTTTCAAATATTGTAGTGAACATTTATTCATAAATAAAGCTTGAAAGTTTAATTACTATCCACATCTATATTGTATGTTATAAAGTTGTATTTCTCAGTCATCAATGGAATGCTTTGTTCTGTTTGAGCCCACACAATTTAAGCAACAGTGTTTAATAATTTATAGCAGTTTCCTCTTTCAAATTTTATTTCATATTATTTGTTAAATGTATTAAAATACTTAGGATGAATAACCAAAATACAGTTGTCCATCATGATTCTGTAGAACTCAGTTTTCTAGTTGAATTTGTTTTAGTGCAATACTTGTCACTAAGAAACATTCTAAATCAATGTACACCTCCCCTTTCTAGGCATGTATGCGTTTTTATAGGCAAAGAAGCATTTGTTAGGATGCTGGGAGCTACCTACCCTTCTGTTTTCAGAGACCTATGAGGTGGTCATTACCCTTTCTTTTCCATCCCTAGGTACCCCTTAGCAGTTATTTTTATAGCCGTCAGTTTTCATTGGTTGCAATTCCAAAGTAGCTCAAATTTTAAAGTAACGGTGAATGAGACTTGCAAGTCCAGATAAATTGTGTTTAGATATTTCCCCTTGTTTGTATACTTATCTATTCTTGCTCAGTACTTAAGTTGACTGATAAGATGTGATTCGTCCTCTGGAAGCCCTTGTCTGTTTTCCAAGGAATTGTGTTTGCTTATTGTCTGAATTTTCTGTACATTTTAAATACTCTGAAGCTCATTACAAGCATTCCATGAAGTTTTATTTTGGCTCTATTTATTGCTAGATTGGTTTTGAGCTTCAGATTTTATGGACTTGGCCGAATTTTATGTTTTTAATGATGGCTTTTTTTAATAGGAAATTATTTTTTATTTTGTGACAAAGTTTTATGCATTGTCCAATTTTTTGAACTTTTGAAGTTTTTTTCGTTGTTGTTGTTACTGCTTTGAGGTTTCTTTAGTGTCATTTTTTTTAAACCTGTGGCCCATATTTTTCCAAGCTTTCAACAAGTTTTTTGTTTTGTTTCGTTTTGTTTAATAAATACCACCCAAGTTTCTGGTGGTTTTATTTCTATAAATGAAATTGTCTCAGAAAAAAATATTTTTTTGAGATGTGTGTGTGGTGTATACCTATTGTAGAAAATAAAATTTCCATTTAAAGACATTGATTAGATACAAATGAAATTTATCGGGGGTTCCCTGGTGGTGTAGTGGCTAGGCTTCGGCAATCTCAACACCACGGCCTGGGTTCGATTCTCAGCCAGGGAACCACCAAAAAAATTTTTTTTTTTTTAATCAGAAATAGTTTTCTAAGGATGTGTTTCCTGAATCTTCCTGTCCGTAATGGGTTTGAAAAAAAAAAAAAAAAAAAAAAAAAAAGCCACCTCCAACAAATAGAAATCCCTTTAGTAAGTTTCTAGGAAATTCTTAGGGTCTTTTAAAAATCAGAAAAGAATAGATTTCATATGACTACTTTATGTTGGAAAATAGCTCTTTAGCTGAGAGCTTAGAGTAGTACATGGAGAAACCCAAGTCTACTCCCAGCTGCAGTGAACTATGTGTGCTCCGCAGGGCTCCCTCTGCCGGCCACTGCCTCACACTCTGACTCTGCCTGGCCGCACGCTTTGCAGGACTTTCTGTCCCCTCTCTGACCCGTCAGTTTGGGCTTTAATGCCACCTTCTGTGCTTCTCTGGAAACTCCAGTATGTTTTCCCCTCCCTCCTCCTCCCTTGTCCCCAGGTAACCACTAAACTATTAACTATGACCATGAGTATTTTTTTCTTTGTTGCTTTCAGTTTTATATTTCATATATGAGCGAAGTCATATGGTTCTTGGTCTTTTTCTGTCTGGCTTATTTCACTTAGCATGATGACCTCAAGATTCAGCCATTTTGTTGCAAATGGTGGTATTTCATCTTTTCTTACAGCTGAGTAATACTCCATTGTGTGTATGCACCACAGCTTCTTTATCCAGTCATCTGTCGCAGGGCACTTTGGTTGTTTCCATGTTTTGGCCACTGTGAACAGCACTGCGATGAACATTGGGGTACATAAGTCTTTGCAGACAAAGGTTTTCAAATTTTGGGGGTTGATCCCCAGAAGGGGGATTGCTGGGTCAAATGGTAGCTCCATTCCCAATTTTCTGAGGAACCCCCACACTGCCTTCCACAGTGGTTGTACCAGTTTGCACTCCCACCAGCAGTGTACCAGAGTTCCTTTTCTCCACATCCTCTCCAGCACTTGTTATTCCTTGTCTTGTTGATAACAGCCATTCTCACAGGTGTGAGGTGGTATCTCATTGTGGTTTAGATTTGCATTTCCTTAATAGCTAATGAAGTTGAACTGTTTTTCATATGTCTGTTGGCCATTTGTGTGTCTTCATAGGTCAAGTGTTTGTATAGGTCCTCTCCACATAAGACCCAAAACAATAAACTGTATAGAAGGAAACATTGATACTCAACTTACAGCTCTTGGGCTCAGGGAAGACTTCATGAACCTGACCTCAAAGGCAAAGGAAGTAAAAGCAAAAATAAATGAACAGGATTATATCAAACTGAAAAGCTTCTGCACAGCAAAAGAAACCATCGACAAAGCAAAGAGCCAACTGAGTGGGAGAAAATATTTGCAAACAACACATCTGATAAGAGGCTAACATCTAAAATATGTAAAGAACTCATATGACTCAACAACAAATAAAACAATCCAATTAAAAATGGGCAACATTTTTATTATAAAACAGTAAATGTGTGATGCCCAGACTTGAGTTATGATTTTATTACAAAATCATTAACCATCCATGCTTATGCTTTTGTAATAAAAGATTTGGTATAGATTACCAGCTCATAAAGAGGGGCATTATTTGTGTGACCATAAGCATGGATGGTTACGATTTTGTAATATAATCATAACTCAAGTCTGAGCATGACTTCTGTTGGATCCCATGTATGCTACAGCTTTTAGATGCCATTTTACCATGTTCAAAGGTCATGGGACAAATTCTGGTCTTTCAGAATGGCTCTGTACATCCAGAGAAACAAAAGGTATGTTTGAAAAGTTGAAAGGTTATTTCTCAAAATTGAAAGCAAATGGCTGCATTTTTAAAACCTCTCTTACGAACTATAAGTGAGCATGGCATTTTGTGTCCTGAGAGCTGCAGGCCAGTATTCTTCTAGAACTAGTGTTGTGTTCCAATATTGCCATTTGTCTTCGAGCGAGTAAAGGGAAGCCACACAGGGGAAGCTGTGAGTTCGCGTTTGTCTTTGGAAGCGGAGCCTCACGGCGCTGTCAGGCCGTGATGCCGTCTCCACACATTTAGCAATAATGATCAGATATGATTGGCAGGTTACTGCTTTTCCGCTCTTTTTTCTTTTCCCCGACCACAGAAACCATGTTATCTACAACCACTCCCCTCAAGCAGGTGTTCTCTATCACTTTTGACCTTACTTCCATTCATTTCTAAGGCTTTTGGCGGAAATTACTAACTGGGAGTGAAAGACGTTAAAGGAGGAAAAAAAGAAGCCAACCCACATCCAGGCCACCGCCCGTCACCTGCTGGGCTGCCTGCCTTCATCCACAACAGCCCCGCAACGTCAGTGCCTGTAGATCCACTTAGACCCAAGCCAGAACCGAGGCTAGGAAAAGGAAGAACTTGTGCAAAGTCTCCCAGGGCGTCAGGGAGGGGGATTTGAACCCGGGACTCGTACTGCCATGGCCTTTATCTCTGTACCTAAGGCTCCTCTCACTTGAATTCACTTTCAGTATGTAGTTGCAGTTCCTGTTGTGACACACGACCGTCATCCTAAGTAATTAAATCCCTGTGAAGCACACCACCCCCCCCAAGAAAGAACAGCATCCGTAAATCATTCAAGTGCCTGAATCCCCACCATTCGGGGCGCAGATGGCCTCCTGCCATCCCACCACTCGTCCCCTCGTGTTTGTGCCTATCACACCCGCCTCTTGTCACCTCAGGGAAAATACTGTCCTGAGTCATGGCAGATCTTTGCTTTTCTATCCCTTAAAACATGTTTTGAAGTTTATTTTGTTTGCTGTGTTTTGGAGTTTGGGATTTGTTTCATTTTTGTGTTTGTTTTGTCGTTGTTCCCTCAGGAGGAAAACTTAGTTGTTTTCAGGGAAGGAGAGCTGGTCTTTAGCAGGAAGGTGTGCAGCAGTGTGCTTAGGAGACAGTGTTTGCTGTTCTCACATGAAGTCTTCCCATGCAGACTCCGGCCAGCGTTTCTCAGCCTCCGAGTGCCACTGAGTGGCCGTAACGGAAAGTGCAGCGTTTTACGGCTGGGCCCTCTCCCCGCTGGCAGCCCGGCTCGCCTTGGGGCTCCCGGCCTCCCGCTGCAGCGGCGTCTTGGATTTTATGTGACTCTGCGCACAGAAGGGCACTTGTGCGGTATTAATTTTCAAGGGGAAATCCCTGACATACTGCCATGGCTGTCTCCCTCTCACTGCCCACTTAGGACTCCCCCGGGGCCCTTGTCGCTGCCGTCGTCTTATCAGCTGGGCACGAGGTGGACATGTGGCCCTGGACCTGTCAGGCAGAGAGTATGCCCCACTTTTCCTTCACGTTCCTGAAGCTTTGTGTCTTAGAAACCAGTCTCTTTGCTCTGGTTGCCAGATCCCGCAGTGGCACAGGATTTTTCCTGTCTTTTGAAGGTACTTTGTGGGGATCAGGCTCCCTCTGCACCCATGCAGTTGGTGGGCACTTACTGGGCACAGGAAGTGATTTTAGTAATGGAAGTAAAGTAACCTAATAGCACTTTGCAGACTTATCCTTGGTGGGGTGTACTGGTTCCTGTTTCATAATCAAGGCAGAATTTTTTTTTAAATGTGTCTCCATAGAGTCCCATAGGTAACCCCATTTTTCTAAAGGTTTAAAAAGTAGATTCCAATTTACGTTACTATTTTATGTTTTGAAAGACATAATCTTACCTCATGGGAAATTTGGTTCACTTACCTACTCAGCCAATACAGTAGACTCCCCGCTAACGGGAACTAAGAAACCGCCACTCTCGAGCACCCCACAAAAGTATCGGAGAAATACGACGCGTCCCCAGCATCTGCGATCTCTGCGCCTGCCGGTTAGCGGAGAGTCAGCCGTATTGCGGGGCGGACCTAGCCTGCGCCGAAGTTATTGGCATAAATAAGGTGAAAAGGTTTCGGCTTTTCATGACACTTACGTTCTATGGTGGAGAACCTGGGAGTAATCATTCAGTAAGTGAATAAATTAAAAAAGGAAAGGAGGCAATTTCACGTAATAGTAAGAAACCTGAAGAAAATCAAAGCGGTGCCTGGGTGGGAGAGGGAGTGGGGCCAGAGCAGAGCTCTTAGCAGAAGGGGCGGGAAGGCTGCTCTGAGAACAGGGCATTTGAGCTTTGTGGTCAATGCAGAGAGTGAATCAGGATTGAACCGCCTTTGAGGCTGAGAGACCAGAAAATGCAGAACCCCAGCAGGATAAATGCATTTTTACGCTCCCGAGAAACAAAAGACGATGTGTGAGTGGAGAGTAGAAGGTCTGGTCCCTCTGGGCCACACGTGGATTTCCTTCTACAGCCCGTGGCCGTCCCTGGAAGGAGTTAAGCCCCCAAAGCACCACGATCCACTTTTTTTTTTTTTTCAATAAATGACATTTGCATGTATAGACCTTCTGAAGAAACACTGAAATTAAATTAATGGCAAAGTTTATGAGTTTTTGGATTTGTACAGGACACAGAGTATTGGTTATATTATAGTGAAGCAGACACAAACCAAGCCGTCGGGGAAGTATAATATGAGAATTAACATTTTTAAATTAGTAAACGTTTTCTCAAAGCTCTTTTTTTTCCTTTCTTGTTCCTTTCACACTGGCCTGTTGACATATGCTCACTTTTCTGAGATTTAGATAGTATTTCACAGGCTAGATGGCGGGAGTGTTACATGCTCCTCCTCAGTTGTGCGGTTTGGGTCAGCCCCAACACATATACATACTTGTTGTTAAGTCTTTGACTTTCTTGAGAGATGTTGCACGACACTGCTGTGACATTTACCCTTGTATTTATGTAGGAATGTTTTGAGGACGTTATGCACCATCTCAACATGTGTGCTCTCTGCTGTAGCGTCAGGAAAAGTGTCTTCCCTGGATGGCTGGAAGGCTTTTAAATTTTAAAAACAAGAGCGTCTCTCTTCCTTGCTGGGGATGCAGAACTGAGTTCCTCTCTCACTTGGGGTAGAGTTTTCTGTGAATGAATGACCCCTCCACTTCCTGTAGACCACAGGTTATTTATGTGCATCTTACTGTATCACATATGTTTCTGCAAGTTACCTAGCATCCTTTCAGCATCAAATAACAGTATAGAGGTACGATAAAACTTGCTCAACACTCCCAGGCCTGTATTGTAATTGTTTTAAAACAGATAGGTGGTACTTTCTTTAGGCCTTAAATTTCAGTAGAGCAGCAGGCCATGGATAAGGGAGCATATCCTATCTTTCCATGCAGCTTGCACCTCCCCTATATGTGACACAAATGTATACACCATGGACACAGGCTAACCTGTTCTTGTATGCCAAGAGACCATCCAGAAGAAACCCAACCTTCTGTGTCTTAAACAGACTCTGCTGGTTACTGCAGATGGTAATATATCAAAATCTAAGTACTTGGTACTTGAAATAGGTTAGGTTGGCAATCTTACAGTTGTATCCGAGGAATCTATATTTCCCTCTGGTTTGTAACATTTTTCTCAGACTCCAGAAAGATGTTAAGGAAAGGACTCTCCTCTAACACATATCGTCTTCTCTTCGAGGTCATTTCTAAAGCAGCTGTGTCTTGTACTGACAAGAACAAAATATTGCAAGGGCGAGACCCAATTTCATCAACGTGAAAAGATTGACTTCCTATGCCAAGAACACAGACATTCTTTGTAGGTGGAGAGGCGAGGGGCTAGGGAGACAGGACCCTCAGAAGTACGCGTAGCATCACGCTTCAGTGTTTAAAGCAAATATTTATTTTTCCTAAGACAGAGCCGCCGGCCCGGAGCAGCCCGCCTGGCAGAAGCCGGAGTGGAAGGGCAGAGCACATCCTTGATGGAAGTCAGATACATTTCATGCTCTTTAACACCGCCTCTGACTGCAGGCCTTTCACTGCAGTCTGGCTTCTTCCCCAGTGGGAACAAAAAAAGGGAAGCGATTAAAGTCCCCTCGGTCACAGACAGCAGGAGGCAATGGTCTGGGCGTCTTCTGCGGGGGGAGAGACAGCCCTTTAACAAGACTTGTGAGAGTCCTTTGAAGAAAAGGAGCTCAGACTCGCAGGGCCGGTAGCCGCCTGCCGTAGCGTTTGTTCATTTCCTCCACTTCGTGCGGCGTCTTTGACTGCGCCGAGTAGCATCGCCCTCTTCATTAAAACCTTCGTGGTAAAAGAAGGCAAGTGCGGTGGAGCTCTTAGCTGGGGTCAGGGTTCACCGTGCTGCACGGCGAGAGGCTCCTTGCTGCGTTCGGAGCTCGACTTTTGTAAGGCAAGTGAGTAGATACAGAGGGTAACTAAACGCAGCGTGCGTGAGAGAGAGAGAGAGATGGGGGAGACAGACAGAGGGACAGAGAGGAAGGAAGGAAGGAATGAATGGGTAGAGGAGGGTATTCTGAGTATTCTGGGGGTGCTTAGTGGCTCGGATTTCGGATGACTGGAATTCCCTTTTCCTTGGTCCAGTGAATTAGCTGTAGTCCCCCTACCCCCACCTCAGAACCAAACCCCTGGACCTTTCTCTCTCTCTCTCTTTGGAAAAGAAAAAAAAAAAAGTTTGCAATCAGTATTCAGACATTCTTATAAGTAATAGGATTAGGAGTGTTACAAAGGGATTTGAACAAGATAATTAGTTTACTGCTTAGCTGATGGTAGAGCAAACAAAATCCTTCTGAGAAGAGTCAGACAAACTAGGTCAGAAAACTGGGAGGTGAGGGCCCCGAGCCGCACGAACGGTCTGGAAGGGCTCAGGGCCTGCACTCAGTGCCGCAGGCTGGGGTGCCTCCAGCCTGGCCACCGGAGGGGTGAAGAGCAGTGACTTACTTAATGCTAGAGTTGACACAGAGCATTCTGGTCCAAGCACGTATGTGCCGCCTTCCAAGTATATATTTCTCACGACGTGACCCACGGGGAATGTTCTGGAAAATCTGAAGAGCTCTGATCAGTCATTTCACAAGCTGGAAAAAAATGACACAATTAGGGGAATTCTTTTAGAAATCTGATTGTCTTGAATGGATTCACTGTTTCAATTGCAAAAAAAAAGATCTTGAAAAAAGAAATGGGAGGGGCATGTTCTCTGTTTAATTAAAGTGCCTGAGCAGTGGTTCTCAGCCTTCCTCATGCCGCGACCCTGTAGTACAGCTCCTCATGTGGTGGGGACCCCCATACAGTTATTGTCGTTGCTACTTCATAACTGTCATGTTGCTCCTGTTATGAACCGTCATGTAAATATCTGATACGTGTTTTCCGATGGTCTTAGGCGACCCCTGTGACAGGGTCGTTCGACCCCCAAAGGGTTCGCGGCCCACAGGTTGAGAACCGCTGTGCTTGAGTATTTGCGTTCTAATTTGGACAGTTTTCACTGTGGTAGAATATACTTAAGAAGCACCACTTGCATTTTAAAAAAATTACAAAAAGTAATTTCTTTTCTTTTATAGCCACATTACCATTCTCCCATCTCCTCCCCATCTTCATACAAACAGGTGTCGCCGACTGTACTAGTGTTCTCTGTAAATTAAAGAAACTTCCAAAGCAAGAGTAACAAACACCACGGACTTCATTAGGTTCTGCATCTCGCAGCTGCCACCGATTGCTCCGAGATACCCGCCGTCGGTAGAGAGCCTCTGGCCTGGCTTTCGCACAGCCCCCGCTAAGGCTGCTGGAGGAGACAGCAGGCATTTCCGCCCAATGGCGTGTCCACTGGCTCCTGAACGTAGGATTCTCGTTATCGATCTAGAGGCGAAAGGAGGCTAGTGGACAAAAGGACTTGAGAGGAGGAAAACCATTAAGCCCCACAGTGATACACTGTTAAAATGTGACATCATAATTAAACACAGAAGCCCAAATGTGTGCTTTCATTTGCTCTGAGCTTGCTTTGTTCAGGTGTCACTTATGTGTCATACATGTCACCTGTTTGCAGTACGCGATTCAATGATTTGGAGTGAATTTTCAGCGTTGTGCAATCTTCATCACAATCTAATTTCGGAATACCACCATTGCCCTCAGAAGAGGTCTGTTGGACCTGTTTGCAGTCCCTCTCCTCCCCAGGGAGTCACTCATCGATGGTTGGTCTCTACAGGTGTGCTTTGCTGTGCCTTTCATATAAATGGAACCGTACAGTGACACAAAGGTACTATGTCTTCCAGCTTCATTCACGCAGCATAATGTCGTTGAAATTCATCCCTGTTGCAATGTTTATCAATACTCCCTGCCTTTTTGTGGATGAATAGTACTCTGTTGTGCGGGTGGAGTTCTGTTTGTTCGTCAGCTGATGACCATTTTAGTTGCTTCCAGTTTGGGGCTATTAAGAATAATGCCACCGTGAATAATCACGTACTGGTCTGTGCGTGGACGTGAGAAATGGTTTGGCTGTTTTCCGAAGTAGCTACTGTTACTTCATTCCCATCAGCAGTGTGTAAGTTTCTCCACTCCCTACCAATGCTTAGTATTACCTCTGTTCTGTTTTTCTAATTTTTACTCAATCTGTTGGGGTGACATGGGTTAGTAGGAGTTTGCTTTCTGTTTATTCTTTTCTCCCATTTAGACAGAATGCATACATTTGTTTTCTTTTCATGTCACAATAAAATGTCACCTGATTTTCTCTCTCCAAATATATGGAGTTTTGTTTTGTTTTGTTTTGGTTTGGTTTGGTTTTTGCCATTGTATCCTTAGTCCTCGGTTTAGTTTTAGGATACAATTTGAAATTAACCTTTTAGTAAAAAGAGTAATAATGTAAGGACATTTTCTCTGGTTGAACCCGTAACTCTCAGAACAAGGATGTCCAACTGCCCAGTGGGTTTTCAGCTTCTGCTCTTCTCTGCTGGCAGAAGTAGTGCCTCTGCATTTTATCTATAATTTGTCAATAATTATTCACCCTCAGAATAACCTTAACTGGTCTTCCTGCTTCCCCTTTAACTCCTTTCCTGTGATTCTCCTAACAGTGGCCGGAGTGATCCTGTTGAAACGTCAGTCGGACCACGTCAACCCCTCTGTCGTGGTCAACCTTGTGGTGGCCACCAGGCAGCCTAGTGGCTTTATCATCAGCATGCTGGTTCCTGCATTGTCTTGACCCCCACAGTCTCTCAGAGAGGTCATCTCCTATAGCTCTGCCGTGCTCCCTCTGCTCATCAACACCTGCCCCCTTGCTGTTACCACAATCCGTCAGGAATAGTTCAACCTCAGGGCCTTGGCACGTGCTGGGCTCGGCCTGGAGTGTCCTTCCCCTCAGTTACCCACATCGCTTGCTGACTCCTTCATAGGGTTGATCTTTTTTTCCCAGATGTTACCAATGCAGATAAGACTATATAAAACTTGATTCCTTCAAATCTTTACTTCCTAGTCCCTGTCCCTGCTCTAGTATTTTTTGTCATAGAGTTTCTTATCATTCGACATACTCTGCTTCCTGCTGACCCTCTGTTTCTGCCTTCTGTCACTAAGGAGTTGTCTCTGTGGAGGTTAAATCTTACAGGAGCTATTGCCCAAAAAGCGAAGTGGGGCTCTGCACAGAAAACGTCCTGAATATGTATTTGTTGGATGGGTTGCTATTTCCTTTGTCATTTTCAAGGGCTGCCATTTATTGAGTCCTAACCCTGTGTCAGGCACAAGGCTGAGTATTCTATTATTTCCATCTTACCCATAGGAGTCATAGAGCTTGAATGACTTGTTCTGAGGCAGTGTATTAGCTTGCTACAACCGCTGTAACGCCGACTGACAAATGGGGGCTGAAACAACAGACGTTTATGACTCTAGTTCTGGAGGCTAGGGCTCTGAGAGCAAGCTGGCAGCAGGGTTGGTTCCTCCTGAGGGCTGTGAGGGAGCGTCACTTCCACGCCTGTCACCCCGGTTTCTGCTTCTGGCCATCCTCGGTGTTCCTTGGCTTACAGAAGAATCGCCCAGCTCTGTCCTCATCTTCACGTGGCGTTGTCCCTGCATGCGTCTCTCTCGGTGTCCTGGTAGTTTCCTTTTTGTAAGAATACCAGTCACAAAAGTCATACTGGGTTGGGTCCACCCTAAGGACCTCATTGTAACTTCATTATCCATGTCGAGACTCCATCCTCAAACAGGCCCACGGACTGAAGTGCGAGGCTTTGGGCTCCCACACCTGAGCGTGTGGAGTGCACAGTCTTACCCATGACAGCCATTTATTTCATCCATTAAAGGGGCTTTGGTTCAAACTTAGATTCCAAAACTCACAGTGTACTTGAACTAATACCTGAATCCATGTGTGGGCTTAGTAACAGACATTAAACGTCTGCTTTGTGCTGTGGACCTGCTAGGAGCTGTATCGGGAGAGCCCGACCCCTGCCCTTGAGGAAGTTACTAACAGCAGGAGAGAAAGACGGGAAGTTAAGGCACCCAGCAGGCGGCTCCCTGGCCATTTTTAATTACACAGCGCTTTCCGCTGCTTAGGTTTATTTTGCCAAAGCCTTCTAATGAAATAGTTCCCCCATTTAATTCAGTTTTCATTGGGATTGCCAGAAGTCCAATTAATTGATAAAAGTTCCAACGACGAAATCCTGTTTTGGAAGGCAGTATGCCACATCTTTTATATACCATTGAATTCAATCATATGCTTGTCAGCCTGGCAGAACATCTTGATATACTTGAGGAAACTTGGTAGGGGAAATAAAAATAAATATATATTGTCAGTACTGCACTGTAGGGTTTCCAGATACAGATGTTAGCGTGATCGGGTGATACCGATCCATCATTCGGTTGCATCTCCCTGGAGTTGAGGCTGCATCTGGGCTTGGCAAGGATGCGTTATCACCGGGCAGAGTGGGGACCATGTGTCAGTCTCCCAAAGAAGATAGATAGTCTTGTGTACTCTTAGGATTGGATATGCTTATGTTGCAGACTTTAAATCAATTTCTGAAACCTTTCTACAGATGTTGACTGCTACGGTTCTGTAAATAGCATAGTATCTTGTGAACTTCAGCTGATGAATACAGCCGTAAGAAAGCGGTGAAATATGGGGCAATAGAAAACAACGCAAGGAATAAAACAGGGACTGTGCAGAATTTGCTGAAATGATCTCATCTGTTTGCTGACGTCCTCTAAACAATATTACCCCTGAAATTCACGTTGCCATTTTTCTCAGTTTGGCGCCGAATGTTCATGACTTTTAAATTCTAGATTATTTCGTGGCCCTTATTACTTGAAATGTATTGGATTTATTTGTCATGTGTGATGTCGGCCAACATTGAGATCTCTTTCATTTCTTTGATGTCCAGCTGAAATGCATTTGATTATACTCTAATATTTGGGAGTGGAGTGGGCATAATTTTTAGCAGGTTCACTAGTGAACAAGTTCGAATGCTCAAAGTCAGGCCTTCCAAAGCATTTTAGCTTCTCTATACATTTGAGCACAGAATTTTTTCCTGCAGTTAAATTTATATCCAGCCCTCACCAAAATATCTAACTTTGTGTTACCAAGACTTTATACTTAGGGCCACCCGAGGATTCATTGAAAGCAGCTGATGCTTCCATTAAGAACTCTCTTCTTAGACAGCAAACTTTTAATGAGTAAACAATGCGATTGAATTTTAAATCCCCCTGAGATGAAAACTGGTGAAACCTGTGGTGGTCAGTGTGACAAAGGGCCGTGCCCTGGGGCAGGAGAGGTACTCTTCCTTTACAGCCTGGATTTTGTCTCGTTCACTGGTGCTTTTCTTACTGATGCAGTTTTCTGCCCCACGCACAGGTGATCCTGGCCTCATATCAAGTCTTTGAACCTCTGACAAGAATATTCAATCTTTTGTTTAAATTTGCCTCCAATACACAATGCGCATACTGCCAACAGCATGTTTAGTTTGGTTTGCTTGCTTCCAATCTGTATTTGCCACAAAATAATAGCTGTACTGCTAACTAAGGGTCATGTCTTCTCTCCGACATACACACGCCTACACACACAAAATTTACAAGGGATGTCTGCAAAAAAATATGTCAATTTTTTGTCAATATATCAAGAACAGTTTGTGGCTGGATGCTTTCTGGACAGCCCTCATGTATACATATACGTACCTATAATCAGTACCCTTTCTGTCTCTCTGCATAAGGATGTTGTAGCCCTTGGGGGTTGCTTAGAAGAGATTTAACTTCCAAGCTAAAAGAAAGCTTTTTAACAGTATGTCCTCCCTGCTCACGAGTCACTGGCTGCAGCAAACCCCCCTTGTAGGTCATCAAACATTCCATCTACTGTCCAGCAGCCCAGAACTTTACGCTTCAACTTTTTACATTTCATTTCCACTCTGTAAGGACCATAAAGTACTTCATTGAAGGGAAAAAAAACCCATTTCGTATAGTTATTATGTCCCAGGCATAATTTAGCTTAGTTGGAAAACCCAGCTCATGTATTTTTAAATCATTTTAATGAAACAAGAAAATAATGACATTACAACCAAGTAAGTAATTCCCTCGCGGTCTGTATGAATTGCTGTTCGGCAACAGAGGAAGGAAAAGGCTCGCGCTGAACTTGTGGCTGTGGCAGAAAAATGGTTGGGGAAGGGCACCCTGGGTTCAGACGGGGTCCCAGTGAGCTCACGGAGTGGAGAAGGGAGGCGAGTGGGAGGAGAGGGGCAGCTAGACAGAGCCGGACGTACAGAGAGGCATTGGGCCAAATGGGGGGGGGGCGGCTAGATGGTGTTGGAGAATGGGGACCAGTTTCCTGAAGGATCTGGGACGTGATAGTGGAGGAGGAGCGAAATCAATCTGCAGAATTTGAAAGCTCGGCAGCAGGGAATGTGGTGACTATGGAGGGGTGAGAGAGGGCACCGCCTAGAAGCAAGGACGTCATCTAGAAGGCCCCCGAGAGTGAACGCGAAAGATGGAGTGGCTCTGCGGTGTTGCCAGCCGCCCCATGGAAGGTTCCCCTCCCTGGAAGGGGTGGCTAAGCTTCGTGTCTACGTAATGTTTTTCTGGGCAGTGTTTAGACATGGTTGCAGTTTGAAGCTTTTTTTTTCTTTCTGGATGTGAGACAAGGCTGAGGAAAATAAAGGAATATGCGAATGTCACTCCTAGTATACTGAAATAGAAAAACGCTGCTTTTTCTTGCTCCAGTAGTTTTTGGAAGCGACCAGAATAAGTCATGGGAGTGCAGATCTTAGAGTTGAAAAGAATTTTGTCTCTCATAGGTTATATCCTGCCTTGGAGATCTCCAGGTTCTTCATAGCAATGCATTGGGGAATGCAGTGACATTTTCAGCCTATCCTGTGGCCATATTACTTGTGTGTGCACGCACATACACCGCTTTGGTGATTAGAAAGTCTTTTATTAAAAGACGAAGTATTGAGTCAGGCACAAAGGATTCACTTCCATCTTTTTAAAAGGGCTTCTGAAATTTTGCCTCACATTTTCCTGTGTGCAGACACAAATAGGATTTGAGGGGTTTTTCCACCAGAGAGATAGCTGCCTTCTTGGGAAAGGCCTCAAATATTTCTCAAGGACAGAACCTTGAAGGCTAAACTTTCAAGAAATGAATGCTTTAGGGGACAAGGCATGGAAATGATACATTTTCTCATAAAGTTTAAATGCATTTTGGTCCAAGCAGAAAACTTGTAGCTCCAGGCACTCGAGTGCATCACTCATTCATTCATCATAAGTTTATCGAAACATGACTAACGATCAAGTCATCAGCTCCTGGAGAGAACAGGAGAAAAGCTAAAAAGGGAAACTAAAAATTTAATTTGGATCTAGACCACGAAGGGCTTTATAACCATGATTAGTAAGTATTTGTTGAGCACTTACTATGTGCTGTGCCATCTCAGGTAGTGCAAGTCTGTATTCTAGAGGTCATTGTGGAATAGTTGAGGATAACAGAAGCTTTGAAAGTAGATGAGATAACTTAATAACCCCTGCCGAGCATCGTTATGTAATGGTTTCCATGCCGCACTCAGCGTGGCAAACAAAACCAGAAGACAAAGACAGACATTCAGGGGTGACACAGGAGTCGAGAGTGTCAGACGCTGGGCTGGAGAGTCTGTTGGTGTGTCAGTGACAATGCCATTTGGACCACGAAGGACAAAGGAAATGCTGGAAGAGGTGTGTGTTAATGTGAGACAGGATGATTGGGAGAGGAGGGGAAGCCGGGCAAGGGTTACAGGGGGTGCACCTGCGTGATCCACGTGGCGAGGGCAGGAAAGGGAAGTCCTCGTGGAGAGCTTCCGTTTCTCAGTGATGTGCACAGACTTACTTTTGTAGATTCAAAGGCAAAGCGTAGGACGGCAGACTTGAAGAGAATGATCAAGAAAGCCACTGCCACCACCTGCCACTGCGATAAATGAAAAAGAACATGATTGGCTCAAGGAAGAAAGACTTGGAATGTGTAATAATGTTATTACCTTGTTTTATTTTCATTCTCCTGTCTGCCCTAAAAGTTGTCCTCAGGAAAAAAAAGAAAAATCAACATACCGTATTTTGCCGTGTATAATGCCCACTTTTTTGCCCAAATTTGTGAGGGAAAAATAGGATGTGCGTTATACGTGGATAGTACTCATTTCGTATCTATGGAAATGTTTTTAATTCTTTTATTTGTGCTTATGAGTGGAAAGTGTTACATAAAATTTCTTGTACTATAATACGTTAAAAAATAAATGCTAAAATTTCTTTATAATACAAAAAACAAGTACCTAAATATAAACAACTAAAATTTTGAATTAAAAAATTAAAATGAAAGGTTTTTTTTCCCTGAAAGTTTGGGCCAAACACATGGGAGCACGTTACACGCAGGGGCACGTTGCACGTGGGGGCACGTTACACGCAGGGGCACGTTGCACGTGGGAGCACGTTACACGCAGGGGCACGTTGCACGTGGGGGCACGTTACACGCAGGGGCACGTTGCACGCAGGGGCACGTTGAACGCGGGGGCACGTTGCACGCAGGGGCACGTTGCACGCGGCAGCTGGCATTGACACGTAACTGCTTTGTAGGCTTCCTGTAGTTGTGACAGCTTTCCCAGTAGGGGAACCCTTGTCTCCCTGGCCCGGAGCCAGGCACACCTGTCTTAGAATCATGCTATGAACTTGACCTTGGTAGGCTACATTAGATAGAAACACAGAATATTTTGACCATATCCGGTTTTCTTTTTTTTTTTTTAATTTAGTGATACTAATAAAAATGAATAGGGACAATACGAGTGCTATAAATACTTGGTATTGCCACTGTCATTTTTATTGCTGTCTTTTAATAACATGGTATTATACTTGATTTTTTATTTCATTTTTAAGAGGCAAAAAAGTCTTTAAAGTCTCTGAGCTTTCCAATTTCTCAGTTCTATGTCTTTACTGCATTCAAACACCTTTTAGTTGTCAGGACCACCTCCTCCAGGAAGCCCTCTCTGAGAGCACGTGGCCACTCATATCTGCACTTGCTTCCCCATGCCTGTGTGTCTGTAGCATGCTTTGTGATTTAATTGCATTCTCTCTTCGTATCCTAACCCACACTTTCCGTGTGTTGGCAATAGCATTAGCCCACATGGACATAAAATAAGTGTCCTGTCCACATCTACTGCAGAAAGGGGAGCTGCAGACGGGAGATTCAGGAGTGCAAGCTTGTCCAACCTGCTGCCCACAGGCTGCACGCGGCCCAAGACAGCTTTGACTGTTGCTCAACACAAATTTGTAAACTTCCTTAAAACATTATGAGATGTTTTTTTTGCCACCTTTTCTTTTAGCTCATCAGCTATCGTTCATGTTAGTGTATTTATGTGCTGCCCCAGACAATTCTTCTTCTTCCAATGTGGCCCAGGGAAGCCACAAGGTTGGCTGTCCCTGGCAGTAGAGCGCTGGTGACACTGACCAGCCCCAGCCTTCTAACACTCATGTGGGTCCCCTCCCACCCCCTCACCTCTGTCCCCTGCCATTAAGGCAGAGAGCTCTGCACCCAGCCCTGTTATTAAAATATCTGCTACTGAAATGCCAAGTTGGCATCTGCTTCAGTAATTCCGTGTGCTCCAAGGCTCCTCTTCTCAGAATCTTGTTTTGATGGTCATGTGTTTGTTACCTTAAAAGGAGATACTCCTTACCCTGACCATCATAATTTGGAGGATTTACTATTTATTTGTATGATTACTTGAGAACTATGTTCAAATGGTATTTTAAAGACTATTTTAAAATTCAGTTTATTTTCTCCAAGTAAGAACTGTAGGATGCCCATTACAGAACGTTAAAATTTATGTAGAAGTAGAAGACTGAAGGGGCCTTACGCCGTCTCCTCTCTTTCAGACACTGTACGTTCTTCTACAAGGTGTTGTTCCCATCCTGTAACGAGGCTCAGTTTCTGCTCGTGGACCGTGAGCAAGAGCACACTTAATTACAGGGGAATATCATTATTATCCCTGCCTGTGCTTCGTGCACCAGCGAAAAACCCGTGTATGACCTTGTGGGTGTGCCCATGTATGTGTATTATTCCAGGTACAAGTCCACAGATTTCATAAGAGATTCCAAGGGTTCTCAGTTTCCCTTTTCTCATAAAATATAAGAATCACTTCTATAGTGGAATGGACTTTTCAGCTCTATAAAATTAGGTTCAAACCCAAGTCCTGCCACTTACTAGTTTTGCGTCCTTGGACAAATGAAGCCACTCTCTAACGTTGCTTTCCTTTAGAGTTCCCCAAGAACAGGGCTGTGTAACCTTTTGGCTTCCCTGGGCCACACTGGAAGATAAAGAATTGTCTTGAGCCCCACTTAAATACACTAATGCTAACAATAGCTGATGAGCTAAAACAAAACAGAACAAAACAACAACAAAAAATTCCGTGCATACTTTTCGTGATGTTTTAAGTTTACAATTTGCATTGGGCCACATGTAAAGCCGTCCTGGGCTACACGCAACCCATGCGCAGCAGGTTGCACAAGCTCGCCTATGAATGTCAAGTGGGCTAAAGGAGACAGATTATGCAAAGCCCCAGCCCGTAGTGGGTGCTTTGTGAATGCTATGGAGACATCTTCTTTCTTGTTTAAAAGTGGTTATTCCTGCTGTAGCATCCTCTTGTTTATTCGCCATCATAGAAGCCAGCTGCTCAGGGTTCGGTGCACAACTGTCTGTGTGCTCCACGTGCTTATGCAAACCCCTGCTTCCTCAACGAAGGGTTAATTCCTTTGACCCTTCACCCTATTGTTGTCTGATGGGAATTTTCTCAGTGGTTTGCTGCTGGAGGCGAGTGTTTGAACACCGGTATTGTTAACAGCAGTGCTGAGCCATGAGCTTGGTTTCTAGTTTTTCGATGGCAGCCGGCACTGTGTTTGCTTTGCATTAAAGAAGGAATCAACTCAATGTGATGTTACGTGGTTCCCATCAGCCCTGGACACCACCTTCACCGAGAAATGGGGAGTGAGTATGAGGAAGTGCCACGTTTTCAGGGGTGGATAATGAAGAAGGAGGGGTGATGCAGCAACAGTGGGGCAAGTTGGGAGAAGGTGTTTGAAATTATCTCCAGGATTTCCAGTCGATCTGGAGCCAAGAAAAGCCAAAAATCAGTATGCAAGACTAACCATCCAAATACCTCTTTCCTTACTATCAGAAATGAATCAGACAGCTTTTAAAAGCAAGCACTTTACAATTTTGGAATTGCAAATTAAGAACAGATAAAAAAACATGCATTATATTAAATAGCTGCATCAAAAAAAAAATGAATAGCTGCATCAAAAAGGCCCCTCTGCATGTTTATCTGTTCAAATAGTTAACTAAATTTCAGATGCAAAATATTACACTCCTCAGTTCAACACCATCTTTTCACATTGTTAACTGTATGTGCAAGAGAGTGAATCAGTAACCTCATCAAAATAAATGATGTTCAGACAATCCAGTGTACACCCAGCTCCTCTTTAATGAATCAAATGAGATAACATGGATGGTAATAATCTCATAAATTTTAGTTTGGGGTCTGATTTATTGTTAATATTTTCCCCAGAACAAAGGAGAAAAGTAGAACCTAGGAGTTCATGATACATAGGGTTTGTGAGCTGGACGGAAGGAGGAGTGGGCTGGTGAATGCTCGTCAAGGCAGGCGGCTTGCTGAGGCGAAGGATACTCTTTGGGAGCCCCTCTTTCCCTGTTAGCCACGCATCCTCTGTAACAGCCTTGTCCAGCCTTCTGGCTTCCCTGGCCCACACTGCAGGAAGAGTTGTCCTGGGCCACACATAAAACACACTCACACTAACGCTAGCTGCTAAACAAAAACAGGTCGCAAAACAATCTCATCGTGTTTCACGAATTTGTGTCAGGCCGCGTTCAGAGCCGTGCGGGGCCCGCGGGTTGGACATGCCCGATAGGTCAGATTTTGGCTTCCTGGGACTATTAATAAAAACCTTGAGGTTTCCTGGCAACAGCTTTCAAGTTCAACAACATTCCTTGCCAGATGGGAACCCCAGGCTGGCAGTGAGGGATCTCTGCATTGGGTGAGTAAGGGAGATGGGGTTAGGCAGATGCCACCATCTGACTAAAGCAAGGTCCAGAGGTTCTCGTGGGGTGCTGTGGTGATCAGCTGTGATGGGCATCGTCATGAATCATTTGGGAGCTAGAATAGCTGAAGTAGCTTTATTTCAAAAGATTTCATTTTTAAAGTCTGTTTGAGGTTACCCTTATTATAACATTGCTCTCGTTTGAGTCCCACCATCCTGTCTCGATTTGAGAAGAAAAGGATGGAGTTAGCAGGTAAGAGATTTTCACAGGCAGGGGGCCACGTCCCATGTTTTGTGGAAGGAAGCGGGTCACAAATCGTGGCAGGCGCCCTCAGGCAGGTGCCCAGCCTGTTCTGCAGGAGAGGGGCTGTGGACAGAGCAGAAGGGATGAACACCATTGTTCACCAAGGCTGAAACAGACAACTTGTCAGAAAAAAAATAAACCTAAGGGAGTCTCAGCCTCTCTTCTCTGCACTCTCTCTCTCTCTCTCTCTCCCTCTTTCTCTCTCTCTCTCTCTCTCTCTCTCTCACACACACACACACACACACACATACACACACAGAGACATGCACATGCACATGCACACACAATGGCGCAGAAAAGGAATTCAGAAGCAGGTACTTTAAAATAACAATACAGTAAACACCATTGATTTTCTGGGGCATTTTACTCATTAATTATTTGAGGAAAAAGAAGGGAGTGGGAAGCAGTATTAGGGGAACCCCCAGCTCTTCCCCAGTGGGAAGCTGTTAAGAGTGAGTCTGAAAAAAAGAGAAATGATGGGGCAAAAGGAAATGAAAATATCATGGGCTGGGCTTTTACAGAGCCTCTACCCATAATATATGGAGCCCAGAAAGTGCGTGGGTCAGTCTGTGTCTATGCTCACACCTTGCCGTCCATCGCCATTCCGAGGTACTTAGCAAATCTACCTAGTTCCTAGTTTTTCAAAAATATTCACTGATATTGATGTGCTAAGAATGCATTAGTGTAACAGTACTAAATATCCTGGTTGTGTATTTCATCAAAGGCTGCATCAAAGACTGTGACCCAATGGCCATAGTTGTTTAAACTTCCCAAAATACCATTTTTGAGAATTAGTTCCCTTCAGGAGTATCAGGAAAATAATATTCCAACCATTTCTAGAAGGACTTTTAGTTTTTATTTGTGTATTGCACTGGAAAGAATTATGGCTTTTCTTGAAAATTCAGTTGATCTTAATAGTTATAATTAGTCTTTCTGGGGGGGGGGCAAAAGAAATCTAAGTGGGTACGTTTGGAACTGAATTTAGCTGTCTACTTGTTAATTTTTATTTATTGGGAAACTTTGTCCATGAGGAATTGTTGAATCTTTTTGTTCAGACAGGTTATTTTAAAAGTGGAGACAATGTATAAGTTTTATTCTATTGCCTTGTTTTCTAATTTACAGAAACATATTTTATCTTCATTTGCTTAAAAAGAAGAAAACAAAACATCAACATTATAAGCATTAACTAGACAATTGAGGAATTAAAAATAGCTGACAATTAGGAACTGGAAACATTATAGAGAAAACACAATAGCTATGAAAGCTAGAGTATTTAAATTTAAAAATAAGATGATCGAAACCACTTAATTTATAACTATTGCTAAACGAATTAAAATACAGTCTGGAACCCACTGCCGTGATGCATGTATTTCAGGACTAACAGCTCAGTGCTTTTGTCTGTAGGCCTGAAAACATGGTTTGAAATGTCTGACCTGCTAGGAGTGCACACAGTAACTGAGAACCTGTAACTTTTTCAGTGTCATTAACTTTAGCTTTACCGCATCCAGGGGAAGTACCTTGGAGAAAGTCTGAACTTAATCGAAATAGAGGGGAGTAACTGACTCTTCATCATATGTTATTGATACTTCCTTTCTCTCCAACAGACACCAGAGAAGCATGCCTACTTCAGTCTGCCCACACATAAGCCTAAAATAAGGTTGCTTACCTTCTTTGGTGATGCTGCAAGAATGCGTATGAAACCCCATCAAACTGACCGGATACCCTATGGAATTAGGCTACATTTCATTCAGTGGGACATTAAGAACACAGCATGCCAAATTAATTTTATATTGAAATTTTGTATTTTAAGTGCATTTTTTAGGTAGTTCTTTTCCCTTTCCTCCTACCTGAATTTCTTATGGTCCATTGCTGTATTATCAGAAAGAGGAAATGATACCCATTGGAGTAGGTGGACCCGAAGGCATCTCTTCATTTTATCATCTTACCTGCTATCAGAGAACATGTAAACCACTCCAGGTGGAAGAGGCCGTATCTTATTTTCAAAGATCTGCTCTATAGAAACTTCGACCCACAATTCTGATGAGAGAAAGCTTTGCTCCATGGACTTTTTTTAAACCTCAGTTAGTGCAGACACTGTTGCCTTTGCAGATGGCCCCTCTGTTCCCAGCTAACGCTGCTTAAAACAAACAGAACAGAAAAACCAGTACACGTAAGAAAAGGATATATTGAGTTTGTTATAAAATTTTCCAAGGTCTTGTACAGAGAAAACTCCTCACTTTGCAGATTCATGTCCTGCTGATACATAAATGGCATGTGTGTGTTAGAATTACTTTATCAGTGAATATTTCTTGGATGGACATACCGAGACTGAGAACTATACTCACATTGAGCCTCGAATTGGATGGGGTTAATTTTCTATGTATAATAACTAAGTATAGTTTGTGCATATATCATTTTATGCAGTACTTCTATAGCAAATTGATTTAAGTGCCTCTTTGGAACAGCTGTTGAGCAGAATTGATTCAGGGGCCAATAGATTGTCTTACACAGCACAATCGTGCCTGGGTGTATTCTGACATCTAAATAGAGTTTAAGCAAATGGAGGGGCTGGTCGTGTTGGAGTGCAGTTGCCCATCCGCTTAAACTCAAACGCTGTGATGTACGTCATTAAAAGAGACTCACTGAAGTATGGGGGGTCGTAATACCCACCGACAGCTGGCAGAAACACAAAGTATTTGAGTTGCACTGGAAATTTTTAAGTAAATTTTGTCTCATTGAAATTCTGTAGTCTGACATGGTCGAAGTCGAATTGATGAGGTGTTCTAATGGCAAAACCTGTCTCACGGGGTCAAGCAGCAGCTGTACAAATCGGGTAGATGCGGTTGGGGTGTCAGATGTGCGGGTTGGGTGCTTGGTACCTCCACGTCAATTTGCAGCATCCTGCAACATTTTAGGTTGAGTTTCCGGAAGGCAGGCACTTCGTTCTGTCCCCTTCGGTATCCCCAGTACACGTTAAATGCTCAGGTAAGTCCCTTGAGTTTCTAAGGCCCCGTGTCTGGGTGTTGGGAATGTTAAATGCGTGTAAAGCGGCCGGAGAACGTCTCGGGGTAGAAACACGTTCCTGCCAAGTCCATGAAAGACCCCCGTTGCACGCCTTAAAGGACTCAGCCCTGACGCTTTCCTCTGCCCACCAGCTGCCAACACCGCGTTGCCCTCCGTGCCCTCCCTCCCTTTTCCTTCTTAGGCTCATCCTCTCCTCATCTGCCCTCCTCCCTGTCTCCCTTCTCCTCTCTGCCCTCTTCTTTCCCCCCTCTTCCTTTCTTCCTTCCGCCCCGCCCTCGGTCACTTCTTTCGTTTTCTTCACTCTCTGTGTCCTGGAGCCGTCTCCTGGGTGCCCCCAGCCCGCAGGCCACCTGCAGCAAGATGCCCGATCGGAGCTTGCATCCCCGAGGCCTTGCCACGGGCAGGCTGGGGGACAGGGGTGATGGGGAGCGGCCCACTCCCGCCACCCATAGAGGCCCCCAGAGGTAGCTCACTGAATTGAGAACCGGGAGTTGCTTTTCAGATTTTGTAGCTTTGGTTCATTCTCTTTTAGATATACTTCACAAATCATGATATCATGAAAATGTGACTTCAGTTCTCTCAAAACCTCTCTCTGCTAACTGCATAATCAAGTGGGGGCGGGGGGTGTGCATTGAGTGGAAACATTAACTTAAGATTGCCATTCAAAAATTATACAATGGCTTTTTACATTCAGGACGTTATGATATAACCGGATACGGGTTATGAACCTCTTATCCTTCTTTGTAATTCAGAAACTGTGTATGATGAATTTAAATTTCCTGAATTGAAAATGTATCTTAAAATAGCTCAGTGCTTACTGGGAGTGTTTTAAGTATTTATTGATAATGACAGCAGTGTAATTGGCAGATACTATGTTTAACTGTGAAAAAAAGGTTTTTCTGTGTTATCCTAAATTGTGTTTTCAGAGATATAATTGGTGTGCTAAAATTTTACCTAAATTATAGTCCATCTTTCAAAATCTTGTTTGTTGGTAGACAGTTCCACATTAAATGATAACATTTACTGAACATTATTAATATATGGGGGGCTTGTGCTAAATATTTCATAAGTCTTATGCTAAATATTTCATATGATCTACCCAAAAGCCCTATAAAATGTGTTCTAAATATTAGTCTTTAAAGGTTAGGAAATTGAAGCTGGAAGAAGTTAAAACACAAACAAACAACAAACAAAAAAAAAGAACTCCCTGTCATAGAGCTAATAAATGTCATATCCAGGATAAAACTCTTAGACTTAGGCAAAGGACAAGCCCACAGGAAGTCCCCCTGCTGCAGAGGGGACAGACAGAAACACACAGCATTACGTGCAGAAGTGCACGCAGCTACGGCAGGTCTGGCACTGACTGGGTGCCTTCTCCGTGCTGAGCATGGAGCATGGCCCGAGCTTTGTCTCAGCTCTTTCTTACCCTGTGAGGTAGGTGGTGGTATTCTCCCCATTTGACAGTGATGGAGGTGTTGCAAGCTGACAGAGGTGGGATGGCTTGCCCCAAGTGAGAAAGCCACTAATGGCAGAACCCAGGGGCGGGTCCAGACCCTCTCATTTCAGTGGCATAACTCTCACGTGACTGTTTTCACCTGGCGTGTGTCACATTTAATTCACCTTGAAATGCTCTACCTTGTGCCCTTCATAACCATGTGCCCTTTCTACTCCCTTTAGGAATAGCTACCCTGAAGGCAGTTCTAAGGCAGGACAGAAAGCGTTGGTGGCCTGCATGGCCTCTCCCTGTCCCTCATGAACTCCTTGTGCTGTAGTCCTTGAGATACTCTAATGACACTGAATAGTTCTATGCATGAGACTATCCTACCTATAAACTAGTCTTTCTCTTCAAGGAATGCAAACATCTCTCTCTTACGTGAAACACTTTCTTTTAATCCACACACAGCTGTTTGGATCTTCAGACACATGAAAACAATCATCTTCCATAAAATGTATTGTTTGATAGCATATTATAACGAAAAGAGTTTCAGTGAGTAAAGGATACTTCTTAACAAACTAAGGATTTAAGCTGTGATGACTTCAGGTTGGCATAATTATTTCTCCCACACATATTTATTTGCTTTGCTAAGTTGAAATCTTGGCACATACTCATTTATCATTACTCAGTAGTTTCCAAAGTTGCCCACGCAAGTACAGATTTATGATATTCCTGGTCAAACTCTAAGAGAGGTTAAACCGTAGAGGAAAATAAAATTACCAGTAATTAAATTTACAGGCAGGTTCGCCATCTAAAGCAAATTTATTGCTTCATAGTGACAGATAGTTTAGACACTTTCACTTAAAGTGAATCCATTTTTACATGATATAGGTATTATACATTGCTGTTTCAATTTATATAATTAAAATGATATCATTGCACTCTGAGGTTAATGGGATACTCAACTGGAAACCATACGTCGTGAGCAATAAAATAGCAGCATTGCAGTCTTGGCCCTTTTGCTAAAAGCTGATGCAGTATTTCAGCAGCGTTAGATTACATTTTACCTTTTAAAAATCTTTAGAACAAGTAAGAGACTAAGCCATGCCGATGAATAAAAGCATGCTCTGGAAAGTTACCTTTATTATTATTATGTTTTTGGAAATAGAAAGGTTAAATAAAAATCTATAAAGAGTGCTTAGGATAAACATATTCGACAGTTATTTTTATTCTACCTTTTTTTTCCTGCACAATATTGCAGAGGATGCCTCAAGTGAGACTTCTAAAAATATCATTGTAGGAGCTATAGTATTGGTTTAGCTGAAAATCATTGAGGTCTTTCTAAATCTGAAAAAAGAAATTTTCTTGGATTATAATATTTCATACATACTTTTTTCTTAATGACAGGTGGCGAGATATTAGTACTTATCTGTGTAACTGATATATACCCATGTTTGTTTATGGTGAACTTCTGATGCAAAGACATTGCATTGTGTTCAGGAAATCATTATTCCTGTTTGGCATCACATTTTATTAACTAAGTTACAAAACTCACACATATCCCCGCACCCCATAATGAGAGAATTAAAGAATTTTTAAGTCTGTCAGTTGAGACTGAGACTATAGTTTAGGCTGAATAAAAGCTTTCAGTGACTGTTTTCCATTTAAAATGTCCCTATTCTGACACTCATTCTAATTTTGCTATTTCCTTTATCTTACTGATCTCAGTAAAGATATTTGGATTTCCAAAAGAATGTTTTGACCATATCTTTGGGAACCCCGAATCATTAGTACATGATTACATGATGGTCTTAATTCACCAGAATGACATTTTCATGTAAGATATCTTGAAAAATGCATCAAGAACCTGTCAAGTAAGTATTTTGCTTGAGAACTGAAATGTCATTAAGGATAGCATTGAATTCGCTAATCAGTTACGGACATTTTTATGTGCCTTCCTGACCATGCCAGGCGCTGTCTTAGGCACTGGGGATACAGTGATGAATTTATTTTATTGTTAGACTTACTGGGGTGCCATTGGTTAGCAAGCATTACATAGGTTCCAGGTGTACAGGTCTACAGCGCATCGTCTGTGTGCTGCATTGTGTGCTCACCACCCAGTGTGCGTTCTCTTTCCATCCCCAGGTATTTGGATGAATTATTCAGTATCTGTTCTCAGGGAACTTTCAGCTCTCATGGGATGTGTCCCCAAGTAAACTAGCAATTACAATCCCGTACATCAGTTAAATATCCGAGTACAACATGGTGCGGAAGCATGAGGAAGGGAGCCCATGCCAGTATTAGGATGTTTCTGAGAAAAACTTTAGAAGTAAGAATATTTCAAATCTACTCCAAAGGAAGCGTAGGAGGATTAACCAAGTGAAGGACAGCAGGCGAATATTCCAGGCCGAGGGACTTGAATGGGAAAATGTGTAAGACTGTGTGTGCATATGCATGCTGTGACTCCACATGGAAACTTAGGAAAGTTCATCATCTCACAGTATATCTATATATCAAATAATTATGCTGTACACCTGAAACCAATATAGTGTGACAGGTTAATTATACCTCAATTAAAAAAATAAACTCTACAGCAAAGGTTTTTTTTTTTTGTTTTATTTTTGTTTTGTTTTGTTTTTCTCACTGTCATCTATCATCCCCAACACTCCAAGCGATGACAGAATGACATTTCCACCTTCACTGTTTTAGGACTTTGCTTATTTTTCTACTGGTAAAATTTTTATCAGGTCAGTAGTGTAATGACCACCTTTCCTGCCGGCTTTCCCTTCGTGAACCTGAACTTCTCAAGAGCAGACACGGAGTTATTTTCATCTTTTATTTCTGAGAACCGGCCGTGTGTTCAGCAGACACTGCCCTCAATAAATAATTCCTGAACTGAGGTAACTGGAACTCACGGAGGTGAAGGAAAGAAGCCCGTGTGAGTGAGGGCCCTGCACCGCTGAGCGTGGGCAACGCACTCACACAGACTGGATCGGATCATTCAGTCCCCCGGTCACCCTGACACGGCAACGTGTGGTTTTTCTAGAGTTGGGGAAAACCACACACGATTCAGAGATTCTCAGTAACTTAACCAAGATCACATGGTCCCATAGGTGTCCTGAGTGGTGTTTAGATGTGACCAATGGCCCTTCTCATCAAAGACACACAGGGAATTTTTTTTTTTTTTAATTTACTGCCATACACGACTTTTAGAATCTCTCATTACCTGATGACTCTACTCAATTAGGTAACTCCTCCTTAAATGCACTTAATAGGAACATGCAGGTAACCCAGTTGGTGACTTAACTATCACTTGGAAAGACGTAATCTTAACGTTAGTAAAAAGCAATGTTATGATACTCTTTTGAAGAGAAGAAAGAGAAAGGATAAAAAGTATTTCTGTTGTGAATTATTTATGTTTTCAAGATTAGTATCCTGGTTGTAAGATTTTTACATGGTGTAAAGAGAGTTTTAACAATGGGCTCGAAAAGGTGGTTAGTGGAGAAGCTTGTACCATGTAAAGGTACTTTATTAATGCCAATGAACTGCACCTAAAGTGGTTGTATGTATGATATACACAATATAAAGTCCATTTATATTACGTATATTGAACACATAAAAAATTGACCTGTTGTGGCCTATATATCTTTTATACTAGATACACACATTCTTCTTGGCTTTAATGGTGCTTCCCATTTTTTGTTTACTGTTGGCATTCATTACTTCCAACTGGATGCACGTAAAGGAGCGCTGTGCTTATAAACCAAACCCAAAGCTAGAAAATGCCATTTACAGGAGAATTCCCAATGGGCTACTAACGTAGGATTCAGAGACAATGGGCATGAGCGGTACCTGGTAGACTTGGTAAACACACAGGTTACGGGACCCCACCTAGTAGTTTTGGAGTGGAGCTCAGAGGGCTGCTGCTTAAACATCCTGCCTGGAGGATTCTGCTGGGGGATCCTAAAACCACAGCTGAAACCACAGCTGCAGGATGAGGGAACTGCAATGCTGGAGGTCCCGATCCCTGCAGAGGCCGCCTCCCGGATGAGGCAGGACTCCTGAGGTTAAGTGTATGACCTTTGGAGGACAACAGGGCCAAGTGTGACCCTTCCCTCCACTAGTTTACCAGCTATGTGACCACAGGGAAATTATGTCACCTCCGTAAACCTCGGCTCCTTGTCTCTAAATGGGAATAAAAGTACATCCTGATGTGATTGTAGAAACAAATAAAGTATGTTGCCTGGCAGTTAGTAATTGTCCAATATATGTTAACTTTGAGCATTACCTTATTTTATCAGCTCTCAAGTGCATACTTTTTCACATTTCAATATTTATGGAGTCTTGCAATTGTCAGTAAGTTGTGTAAAAAACCTCTATTGACACTTTTTATTAAGAGCAAGGAAGTACTGTGTTATCAAAGCATTTAGAGATGAGAGGAGAAGTAGACACCTCCCAGTATTACTACTACTATGCTCAGTGAAGCTTTGGTTACCGACTGTTGGAGTTGCTGCGGGTTCCCAGTGACAAAACACTTTTTAGTGGAGGAACAGCCCGGACAGTTTCTAAAAGAAGACCATTCATGCACCTGACAAAGACGGTGAGAACCCAGTCTGTACAGGATTATATCAAGACTGCAGCGGGAAAGGGCGTGCGTAGAGGGACGGCCCTGCTTGTGAAGGAGGAGCAGTCAAGTTGGTGATTAAAACCATCATCGAAGCAGAGAACTGCCACAAAGCAATGATTCTATCAGATTTTATGCCGTCGATAAATGCTTTTGGATGCTTGAACGAGAGAGTAGAAGTGAGGTGGGGGACACGGCCGACTTTCCCACGTTGGAGTACTGACATCCTGAGTCCGTTGAGCACGGGGACAGTCACCTGCCTCTCTGAAAGCGGCCGATGCAGGCCGTCTCAGCGACGCTTTAGGCGTGCCTCGTTAATTCTCACCACGCACAGACTCGCTGATCCGGGTTTCTTTCTCTGATTTCTTTGTTGAGCTCTGGTTTCTCTCTGCACCGTTTTGTGAGACACTGCCCTTCGCCTCTCCTGTGTTGTCTCCCTACCAGTCTATCTAAAAGCCCTCTCAGAAGTCCGGTTTTCTTTTCTGATTTCCCCTCGTTGTGTCTATAACCGTCGATTTTGCTTCTTACCGGGGTGCCAACCACAGCATTATGTAATACGTAACACCTCCGTTTCTTATGTACGTACCTCCAGCAAGTTGCCGTGTTTTGTAAGTCTTTTTCTTCAGAACGTTTTTTATTTCTCTACCTCTCCTACACGCCCCTTTGCTTACTGAAGGTCTATCATAGGCCACGAGTTCTATAGAAACTAGATAAATAAAATCCTTACCTTTACTTACCATGTTGTCTAGCAAGAGAGGCAGTTATCTAAGAAAAAAATTCAACTAAATACTTTAAAGTGTTATAACAAATGTGTGTGCTAGTCACCTTAAGGGTACAGAAGAACGGACAGCTGATTCACCAATAATAATTAATTGTTTTATAATTACTTTATAATTCAATAATTGTATAATATTTAATTAAATACTCCTTTATGTTAATACTGACGTTCTTGTTGGACCAGGCAAAATGGCCCTAGGAGATACTTACGCTGGCTCATTTGTAGAGGACTAAATGGTGCTGTGCTAAGTACCTTGCACAGCACTGCATAGCTCATAGGCAGAGATCTTAGCACTAAGCTCAGCTAGAGAATTGGAGTAAAACGATGTTGAAGGAGGACGTTCTCTTCTCTCTGGGTCTTGAACAATGTTTAACTCTCCATTTCCTGGCGACAGAAACAAGGTACTTAAGACAAAAAGAGAGTTTCCAGAAGCTGAGAGACTTGGAAGGATGATTTTATAAAAGATGAATTAAGAGCATGGAATGCATGAATAAAGGCCTGACATGGAATAGCGGCACCCAAAGGTCCAGGAAGGCCCTGAAGTGAGAGAATGTTGATGTTTTCAGGAAACTCCCAGGAGGCCAGTGTGGCTGGAGAAGAGTGGGAGATGGGAATACAAGGAGATAAAGTCAAGGTCAAGGAGAGTGTGTTGACCGTTTGTTGTGGGGACTTGGGGACTTTTGTGATGCCCTTGCTTTCCCTTGTGGCGATATGGGACACCAGTGGAGAGTTTTGATAAGTGAGGCAGCAAGACATGATTGTAGAAATGCAAGCGGGGACCCCCAGAGGTTGGAAGGCTAAGTCAGCGCGGAAAAGGGGTGATGGCTCTGTCAGGAGGGCAGAGGTACAGGTTTCCGGATCCATTGCGAAGAGAGGGTCAGGAGCGTTCGCTGCTTTGTTGGCTCTGGGATGTGAAAGCGTATGAGATGAAAATAAAGACCCCAAAGCTTTGAACGGAACAACTGTAACGATGGTGTCTTCCTAACTGAGCTGAGCCAAGCTTCAGGAGGCGGTAGTTGGATACGGTTTCAGTTCGGGCAGTAAAACGGCGGGGCCGGCGTGGAGGGCGCATGGGGACAGCTCAGAACTCAAGGCAGGGGGCAGCCTGGAGTCTCGGTCGTGTTAGAAACATGTCAGTGACCACAGCAGCGGAAAATGGGAAGACGGGGTCCATGGGTTTTGAGACGGGTTGCATGTAGGAGAAGGGGCAGGATGTGAACACGGGAACTGCGGAGTGTCCTGTCCGATGACCTCCAGGGCTGCGTGTCAGGCCTGGCTCCGGGAGGCCTGTGCCTTGCTAACTGCGCACACACCAAGAGCGTTCCTATTGCACCCACTTACGTTCACCCTCAGTCACATCTTTCTGAATAGGATTAACAGCACAGTGGGAAAGCCCGTCTAGCTCTTCTCAGACTATGAATAAGTTGATTTATTTTTAAGTTTAAGCTATTCAATATTTTTAGTTTTTGTGGAAAGTTCCAAATTATCTTGCCTTAACATTTGCAATAACTCTTTGGGGTGGGATGGTTCCCAGTTTTATTAAGATATACCTGTCATATAACATTGTGTTAGTTTTAAGTGTCCAACATAATGATTTGTGTATATATTGCAGAACGATCGCCACAATAAGTTTATTTAACATGCATCACCTAATTACAGTTTTTCATGTGATAATATTTAAGATCCACTTTTTTAGCAACTTCCAAATATACAACACAGTGTCATTAACTGTAGTCTCCGTGCTGTGCATTTCATCCCAGAACTTATTCATCGTAAGTGGAAGTTGGTACCTTTGGATCGCCTTCACCCATTTGCCCCACCCCCACCCCCACCTCTGGCAACCACCAGTGTGTTCTCTATCTCTGCTTTAGGTTCCACATATAAGTGAGATCGTACAGTATTACAGTATTTGTCTTCCTGTGCCTGACTCATGTCACTTAGCACAATGCCCTCGAGGTTCATCCCTGTTGTCACAAATGGCAGAATTTCCTTCTTTTTATATGGCTGAAAAATGTTCCATTGTGTCATTGGCTATTGTAAATAATGCTACATAAACTTGAAGGTCCTTGCATCTTTTCCAGTCAGTGTTTTTGTTTTCTTTAGATAAATACCTGGAAATGGAATTGCTGGGTAGCATGGCAGTTCCCTTTGTAACTTTTTGAGGTACTGTTTTCCATAGTGTCTGCATCAGTTTACATTCCCACCAAGAGGGCAAAAATCTGATTAGTTTAATATAGTCCCACTTTTCCATTTGTGCTTTCATTGCCTTTGCTTTTGGTATTAAATCCAAAAAAAAAAAAAAAAAAAAAAAAAAAAAAGAAAAAATGTTGCTGAGACTGATGTCAAGAAGCTTCCCCTCTATATTTTCTTCTAGGAGTTTTTTTGGTTTCAGGTGTTACATTCAAGCCTTTAATCCATTTTGAGTTGACTTTTGTGTATAGTGTAAGGTAGGGGTCCGGTTTCATTCTTTTGTAAGTGGCTGTCCAGTTTTTTCAACACCATTTGTTGAAGAGGCTTACCTTTCACCATTGTATATTCTTGGACCCTTAGCCATAAATTAATGAACCATGTATGCACAGGTTTATTTTTAGGCTCTCTATTCTGTTCTATTGCTCTATGATTCTGTTTTTATGCCAAACCATACTGTTTTAATTACCATAGCTTTGTTATATAATTAGAACTCAGAAAGCATGATGCCTCCAGCTTTGCTTTTCTTTATCAAGGTTGCTTTGGGTATTTAGGGTATCTTGTGATTCCATGCAAATGCTAGGATGGTTCCATTTTTGTGAAAAATGCCATTGGAATTTTGATAGGGGTTGCAATGAATCTGTAGATTGCTTTGGGTAATATGGACATTTAAACAATATGGATTCTTCTAATCCATGAGCACTGAATACCTTTCTACATTTGTGTCCAAAATATCAGCAATCGCGTCTGCTTGTCTTCAGTCCCAGCTTTTCAACTATTTCACTTATCTTCCCCAAATCTTTTTTCCACATTTTGCATTTTGTTATTCTCTTACTCAGAAAATTTAAGGGGTTGCAAGCTCTCTCCAAGATGACAATAGCCTTAACTTACATTGAAGACCTTGTATTTGGAACTGAGCCCATCTCCCAACTTTATTACTTAATATTCTCCAAATAGAATTTCCTAGTTCACTGGAGACCCACCACCTTTCTTCGCAGACAGTGCCTGTTGTCCCCACCTGCTCCGAAATCCAGTTTCCAGATCAACTCCATCAAGCCATTTTTCTACTGTGAAACACAGGTTTGCACTCTATTGCCTAGTGATAGAATTACAGACTCTTCCCTTGGCAGCTCCAGATCGCTGACTCAGTAGTTCTGACTCATTCTTCTCATTCCACACAGTTCACAGAACACGACACTCCCATCAGTTATGTTTCCCATCGCCTACTATAGTCTTCAAGGTGCAAAGCAGATGCACACAGGGGCACACAGTTTTCTAGGTGAATAATCATTATTATATATATATATTCGCCTCTATAGGGCTTACTACATACTACATGCCAGGTACGTTTTGAGCATTTTAAAAGTATAAATTCATTGAATTCACCTAACAGTCCTATGTGGTAAACACATTATTGTCCCATTTTACAGATGAAGAAACTGAAGACAGAAAGGGTAACCAATTTTCCCAAGGCCACATGGTCAATAAATGATGGAGCTGGGATTCTCAGAAAGTCTAGGTCTGCAATCTATGCTCTCAGTTCCTCGGGTGCGCTCCCTCTCTCCCTGGATTCCTGCCACCTACCACCCCTTCCCCAACACTGGAGGCCAAGAATTGCTGAGCTTGATCATTTACATGAAGGTTCAAAAAGATCTCATTCTATTTTGAAAGTGGCTAAATCAATCAAGCTTCCAGTGACTCTTTTTCCTCTGGCCCGAGTCACCTTTCTCAGCAACTGCGCGGATTTTACTGACATATGCTACCTTTGTTGTCATCAAACTGTGTGATATCTATCTAACTAGATTGAAAACTTTCCAAAGCAAACTCATCATTGACACTGTAAATTGCTGCTCTGATTTTCCGATCTTGTTGATGGTCCCCTTAACCTGAGTTCAAAGTCACTTCTGTCTCCCCTCTCTCTGGCCTGATCCATGTGTGCACCCGATCCACTTCTAACTTTTGGTTCTTCATGCATCCCCCATGGCCACTCTGAATCTTCACCTTTCCTGTCTACGCAGTGAAGGACACCTCATTCATTAACGGGCCCTGGGTAAGCAAGCAGTGTATTTGTGGTTGTTATATTGCTTGAAATTCTTACTACCCTTTCCCTACCTAGCACACAAGTCATGTATATGCTTTTTCAGACTCAAGTCTTTGACCCCAGGGATTCGTCCTGAACCCCGCTGCAGTTTAACTTATCTAAGGAAGCGCCCCTGCCCAGCTCCTCTCCACCACCCTCCCTTCCCCACCTTTGTTGGCTGAACTGAGAACTTGGTCCTCAGATATGAGACATCTGCTCATCATACCGTTGACTTCTCCTTCTGACCTCATCCCCTAGTACCCCACTGCATGTTATACCTTCTAAACACACCCAACCAAAAGCTACTCCCATACCAGATCCTGTGTTTCGCCATCTCAGTGTTCTCTCTTGTGCGGTCTGTTTCACTAGACGTGCAGCCCTTACGCTGCCTCTACTTTTACATCGTGACACATGCATATGACCTTTCTTCTTCAGTTTTTTCACTTTCTAGACTCTGTAATTTGGCTAATGTGTCATTTGTCCTTCTGTTTGGCTACTTGGCTCATGTTCTTTACTGGATTTGAAAATTCCTGAAGCCAGGAAATGGGCCTTACACACTCAGTAATCTTTGCAACAACAGCCACTGCCTTGCATGCAGTGGGTATTAAATAAATACAGGTTGGATTGAAATAACTGCTAACACCTACTTGGTTATATACAGAAAATGTGAGTTTTTGTTCCTACATAGCCTTACTCATCATTTTGCTAGTGACATAAATCAGGGGCTAGGATGAGTTAAGAGAAAGCCTTCTAAGTTCTAGGCCACAAGGAGGACATACTGACATTGATTAGGTAGCCCGTGGGGTCACCTTTAGAAATCCCCAAATCCTGACTCAGTATTTATCTGTGTTTCCTATACATTTACTTTAACAGTCTGTCTTATCCTTTAGCACTAATACCTGTCATCTCTCAAGCTTCCTTTCCTATAAAACCAGGGTAATAATACCTACTTTACAAGATGGTTGTGGGGATTCAAAAGAAATATAGATCAAATGTGCTAAGACATTATTTCTTAAAAATGAACTATCGTGTACAGCAGGCACTGGGATGTGTTAAGTTCCTTAGTCCTGTCCTGGATAACCGTGGCCCACCTAGCTGAAGGGGCCTGGGATCCCCCTCCCACGTCGCCTGCCGGAGTGGGCTGGGCACGAGAACGGAGGAGGCCACACAGAATCGTCTGGAAAGGCGTGTCCTCGGGGGTCTGGTCACCCAAAAGCCATTGACCCCAGGGGAGGAAGGAGGCTCCGAGTCAGACAGTTGCTCACTCTTTTGTAAACAGAAAAGATGGGCAAGTGTTAGCCGGAAATAAACCCTTCCCCAGCCTGGAGTTCTGCCTACGGTGATCAGGACTGCAATCAAATTCAGAAGGAATGCTGCTCTCCCCGTGCGTTTCCCTGGTGCTCAGTGATGTCCCGATGATCCACCTAAGATATCCCCCTGACATTCCTCCCCCCACCATGTCCCCATTGGAGCCCATCGCCCTAGGAGTAAATGGGCGAGAGTGCAGGTGCCGGAAGCGGCGGCTCCCGGTGGCTGAGCGGGAAGACCGCGGGGCAGGCGGCTCGGGAGGGAGCGTCCCTGCTGCTTGTCCCCGCCTGCACAACCTCTGCCGCTGGCGGTGTCTTAGGGGAAGTGGGGGAAATGAACGATGCGAAAACATGGGTTTTCAGGGAGCACTGTAGCTTCACATGTGCTTCAATCCAGTCCCCTTCCCTCTTCATTTCTCACGACTGCCTGATTTTGCTTTCTCCAGGGTCTCGCCTTGCTTTCTCCTTGCTAATAGCCTCCTCCGAACACTGCTTGTAGCATCAAGGCTTTTACCTATGTGACCGAATGTGATGAAACAAAGGGAGGAAGTCAGTCTCCATCCATGACAAGCTAGAGGAAGAAGCAGGTTTTAGGGAAATGACGTTTCCTCACCCATAGGGATGTCCTGAAGCCACGGAAAGCAGTAATAGCTGCGTCGCTTAGCAAGTGGATGGCTGCCTGAACTTCTACCTGAGCACATTTCGTAAACTTAGGGTTTGAAATGGTGTATGTGCCTCTGCTTCTTGTTTCGCTCAAGACTTTTACTCTTTAAATAGACCAGTTTATTTCTTTACAAATTGCTTAGCAAACTTTCCTTTTATTTGACCATTGTAGACGTCGAGCTGTAAATGCAGATCTCAGTTGAAAACTTGGTGCTAATGAGGTCAAGACCACACACTAAATCTTTCTATCCGCCACTTATCTCTGTTGCGTGGCCATAACTGTGTGAACAAGCTCTGGTTTTGTGAGAAGCACTGGGGGAGAGGATTGGGATCAATCCATCCAATATGCCTCCACGTAATTGGAAAATGGCTCTGTTTTCATCAGCTGTGCCTCCGTGGTTAGTAGTTTCATCCTTCTTCATGAGTATCCGTTATCTTAGAATTTTAATGACCATTTCAGCAGCATCATTGTGACTTTAATAATTTATTTGTTTGATATATCAACTTTCTGCTTTGTGGTAGCGTCACTTCAAATGAGATGAGCCTCTTCTGTGTTCGGTGGCATCTCTCCTTGTGCGTTTATGTCCTGCCTGTTAAGGCTAATAATACCATGGTGAGCGCGTGGAATTGTGTCTGAGCTCTGAGGGAAAATAGTGACCCGTTTCATGAGATGAGTGATTTTTACTAACTTCTCATTCCAACTCAAAAAGTGCTTTTCCCCCTTGATTAAAATGTATTTCTCCATTAAATTAAAATGCAAATATAGATAGTCTGTGTTTATGGTTGTAATAGAATTATTTAAAGAAGGTTTTAAATCAACCTGCTGTTAATATTTTATGCAGGAACTGTTGGTTTTATTGTTGGGCCAGTATGGCCATGTTCCATTTTCAAGATTACTTAAAGTGCTATGAAATCTTAATCATACTGCCCAGGTTTTATCCGTTTTTTGCCTTCTTTTCTCTAGGTCATTAAAATGGACTGCTTTCCTATATACTTACTCTGTAAGTTATGTTAGTGGTGTTAGAGAAAAATCAGTATTAAAACTTCAGAACTCCTTGAAATTGAGTTATGAACAATTTGCTATTTGTTGTAAATAAATATTTTATTATGCAGAATTGAATCAACTCTTAAATTGAAGAGAACCGTATTTTATAATTTATTATGAAATTAAAGATCTGGAAAAGTATTTCTAGAAACCTTTTAGTCCGACCTTTTCATTTGTATTAGAAATATAAAATGTCTGTATTCAAAATTGCGTCTAATGCTATGGATCTCATTATGATCCTTCTAGTATTCTTTAGAAGTGTTCTATCACTTCTCAAACAAATTGATTAAAATAAATTTTAAAGACTTTATAGCTTGATCTTTCTTTTGTTTGTTGTTTTTAGTGATCTCAGTGAAAACCAAATTCAGGCAATTCCAAGGAAGGCTTTCCGTGGAGCAGTTGACATTAAAAACTTGTAAGTATTTTCTTGTAATTTATACTGTCTTCTTAAGGTTATCCAGTTTTAAAGTTAAATTTATATTAAATAAAGTATCATAAAAATGGTGAAGGCCCTGTGTATCTCTGTGCTTGCTTAGGGGAGCTTGTAATGATGTTTCCTATTGTTTCCACAAGCTATCTGAAGAGATTCTCATTTAGAAGATGTCTTGAATCTGAACTTGTTATCAAATTCATTCTTCAAACCTTTGTGATTAATCTTGTTAAATCTAAAGAAGTGATTTGATTAAAAGGTAAATGCAATGTAATTTCTGCCCTTTTACTGTCAGCTTACTCCAATAACGCTCTTATCAGTTGTTACCGGTATTTATTGGATATGCAGAATATAAACTATTTTTTCTGGAAAGAGTAGATAATATTTTCTTTTTAGAGATACCTGTAGCCTAGAGCTACATCTTTTTAAAATAGCTTTTAGATCACCATTTTCATTAAATGCCAGAATTGTGGGAATGAGAAAGTTATGCCTTTTCCTTCAGGTAAATTTTTTTCTGTACATCTTTTTTTCACTCATATCTTTATGAAAAGATATTTGTATAACCAAAAAGAAGAAAAACAGAAGAAAAAAGAAAGCTGTGTTTCTGTATTTCCCCTTGATAAATCTTGAATCGGATATCTTGTGTCAAAGCGTTTGTATTTTTGTTTGTTTGTTTGTCTGGTTTGTTTTTTGTGTTAAGTGCACATAGCTCTAAGGTAGGTATCAGATTTAAGATCTCAAGGACAATCCTAATATTGTCAACATATATCTTTATACTTTTTCAAACACCATATTAGCCTTTGAGAATGATGGTTTTTGATTGATTGTGAATGCTAAGACATAAAATGTTTTCCTTAGCCTTTATATTAGTTTGAAATGTAGGGGGAGAAAAGCCCATGAGTGCTGAGATTAACAATCAGGGATTCAATATTTCTTAGCTAGTAATCAACAGGACAGGGCCTTTGTTCAAGAATTAACTGATATTCAGAATGCGTCATGGTGGGATCCAACACTCTTTTTCTAAGAGCAAAAGTGAGACAGATGCTTCCCCTTGTCAAAGAAGATGAGTGTTTATAAAGCTACAAGTTTTGGCCTCTACACCTTCTCTTCAGTGTAAATGGTTGTTGTTTTAAGTCTGTACTTTCTAAATGTACAAGTCAATACAGAAAAATATAGGCTTATGGATATAACCACGTAGAGCCTTTGAAATCCAGGCCTGAGGGTTTTATGAGTGCTTACATGTTCAAAGGATTTTATTTGCTTTATTTTTATCTTTAGCTAGAGCTTGTGGACGTCTTAGTGATGAAGAGTGTTCAAAACTCTGTATGTTACGTCTGGTCAGAACTATATGAAGATCCTATGTAGCATCTACTCAAGTTGCCTATACGTCACTGTGAAAGGATAATAATGGCTAGAGAATGCACTTACAATCTTACCATAGTATTATCGCTAAATCCCTGAAACAGGTGGCTTCTACTTCCTCGCAAAGATATTCAGGGAATCCAAGTCTCTATGTAATCCTTCTGCTGTGCTGAAGGACACATTTGGAAATGGAATACCAGTCGTGGCGGGATTCTTTCTTATGTCCTCTTCATTCATCCTTAAAAATGTGATTTTAAAAGTTTAGAGATAAAAAAGAAAAGTGAGATCCTCACCAGTGTGCTGTGAGGAATGTAGCCTTGATTTAGCAGGATTTTAAAAACTATTTTCCCCTACATGCATCATTTCCTCCAAATTTAAAGGCAGTTATTATGTATACAAGGTCGGACCATTAATTTCACAAATTCACCCTAGAAAAAGTGCTACATACCTCATTGCTGAATATCACTACAATCATCTTCGAAGCACTCCCCTTGGGAAGCTGTGCACCGACGCCAGCACCTAGGCCACCCTTCAGAGTAGTTGTGGAACTCTTTTTCTGGAATGGCCATCAGAGCTGTCATTGTGCCCCAAATCTGACAGTTAAGTTCACAAACTTGCCACCGTGCACTTACGTCGGCATCACTGTACAAACAACCCGGTAAGATGTCATAACCTTGCCAAGGTACAATGACAACTCTGATGGCCATTCCAGAAAAAGAGTTCCAAAATTGTTTTGAAGGGTGGACTAGACACTGGCATCATTGCAGAACTTCTCAAGGGGAGTACTTCCAAGGTGACTGTAGTGATATTCAGCAATGAGGTATGTATTAATAACACTTTTTCTAGGACGAGTTCACAAAATTAATTATATGACCTCGTACAGTGAGATAACTTTAGGGCTCAGAATCTTTTACTGTTTACTGGACTTGTAGATAAGACACATCAGTAAACTATTAAACTTTAGTTTTCACTTTTATAAAATAAATATAATGATTGCTTGGTTATTAGGGAATGAAAATATGTTAAAGACCCTTTAAAATGCTGTGAAACTGAATGTATTATTTCACTCTGCATATAGTCACTAATCAACTGATAGACGTTAGTCTTAAAAATGGTGGAGTGAGAAGACAGGAAAATAGGATGTAAAGTCAGTTACAATATTAGGAATGGGTCAGTACACCTGTGCCTATTACGGATCATGTGGACATGGAGCTACAAAATAGAAAACGAAAATATATCAGAAAGTACTAAATGAATATACACAAGATTTATAAATAAGACATTAAGCACTTTAGATGCTGAGGAAAGAAATAAAAGGGTTGCTGAAGTGGTCAGACAGTGCTGTAAGAAAGAGCTCCTGAAAGGAAATATGTGTAAAGGAGCCTTTGAGGAGGTTGGTTTGTGTTGTGTGTTGGTGAGTAGTGATAGGAGGGACTTAGGACTTACCAAAGAGATTCTACAAAGTTAGAATTTACCCCCACTGCTTCCACTGCCTTCCATGTAACAATGGGAGAGACCATTGCAGCAACATTGAAACACCACAATGCATTTTTAGGTTTATGTCATTTATTAGGATCAGAGCTACTATCGTACAGGCTTTTACAGTGAAAAGGCATTTTTCTGTAATTAAAAAGTAGTTCAAACTACATTGTTTAAAAAATAGTCCGATCATTGGACTTCATATGGGGTTTAGTTATCTCATTACAATTTTTAAAAGGTATCTGGTAAAATATACTCAATCTGAGGGTAAGTGTTAATTCATTTTATTAATAAACTGGTAACCGTCAGCTAAGTAACGACTCATTAAAAGCCCCCAAGTATTAGCATTATTAATATTCAGTGTGGAAAGGAGAAGTCCAGGGCTCTGTCCCATTTATCATTCCAGTATACACATTTACAATTTGGACCATCCTGCACAGGGCCGTGATGGCTGCTGTTCCAAACTCAGAGAGGACAAGAGGAAAAGAAGGACTATGTGCTTTCGTTGCCTTAGGACAGTGTGTTACAGAGCATAAAGGCCAGCTCAACACTCTGTAGCATGTCTGCTGGGTTTACCCCTTTCTGGCCTTACTCAGAGCAAGTTCCAGTTGTCAGAAAATATCACTGGCTTCAACCCTGTGGATGGGCTAGCTATGCTCACGGCAGCGTCCCGACTATATGACATGGATGCTGTGGAAATTTTGCAGATTAGCAGGGCTTATCCCTGTCTCCCCCAGGCGAACTGCACTAAGGCTGTGCTGGGCAGATGGATGTTTACCTTGCACGTAAATATCTCCAGGGAGGACATCCCTTAACTTCTTTTTTTTTTGCTTTTATCTATTAACTTCTTAACCAGATTAAAACCCTTTATATTTTATTTTGTTAGCTAATTTTAGGCAGCTGCATCTGAAACCACTTTCTTATTCCTGACATTTTAGATGGTGAGATCTGAGAATAACAAGATCACATTAAAATATCAAATTATAGTGTTTATAATTGTCATTGGCAGCACCTTTTCCATAGGATTTGCATCTGTGTTTTTAGTATATGTGCTGCTGAAGCAAGCACTGCATCTGTGTTTTTAAACTCCCCAATCAAGTATGAATTAAAGTACGGATACCATATCATTACCAGCCGATGCCTAACCAGAATGATAATCAATGTTTATACCACTTTCCTTCATAAACTTTGTATATATATTTAATATATTTAACACTGATGCAGTAAAGCCTTTTCTGCCTTCCGATCAAATCTTGAACAAAGACATGTTACATTGTGCCACTGTTTTTTTTTCTTTAACAAGGATCTATGAGGTTTTTCCACTTAATTGAATAATTTAGAAGAATATTCAAACTAAACCTTATGTTATTGCTGAGATTTGCAGGTACTTCATGAGTATTAAAATCCTCCAAAGTATCTTGTATTTATGAGCAAGCATTCCTGGTTATAGTTATCTCAGGATTTAAGGGAAAAAATGTACAAATATATGTACTGAAAAATTAAATAGATTGCTAGTTGTTATTCACATCACAAAAGCAAACTCTAACATACTTTACCATTAGTTTCTTTAGTGAGTTCAAGACAGGTACTTAAAATAATTAAATTTCAACACATTATTTAAGATACACTGTGTAATATAAATCACACCTGCTTTTTTTCTAATTTCATTTTGCCGTACATCCTCAAAATGTACTTCAAACTTTACTTTCTACTGCTCATAAATAAATGCTTTTCTTTCCATTTGCTTGCATTACCCAGAATCCATTAACCCTACATCTGTTACAAGCCTCACCATTCTTTTCCAGGAAAACAGCCTCTTGTTAAAAAATAGGGAAACTGTTTCTATTTTTCCTTTTTGACATTAATTTATAGACAAGTGTTTAAGTTACAGATGATCTAGCTTGGTTCTCTTTGAGGAAGTTGTGGGATCATTTGGGTAACATATATGTATGACATGGCTTTTTAGGAAACAAATGAACCAATTTGGGTTGCAATGATTATTAGCAATAAGAAGATTTGGCAAAAAGGAAAGAGATTTAATCTAGACATTGTTATTGTATATATATTTTCCATGTCAATGCAAGACTTGCTTTCACTTCGCCATATATTTTAAGTCATAGTTGCGAACTGGCTAGTATAATTAGCTGGCTTTCATGTTTAGTTCGTTACATTTCTTGTCATACTTAAATACTTATGACATAAAATCAGTTGATATCAAATTTAAATTGTAACTTTTAGTGGCCCCAACACTTTCCTAGTGTTTTCAGTAAGTTGCAGTGGAAGGGACTTTGCAGGGGAAGTTGGTTCCTCATTCAAGGGGCCTGCTGTCCGTAGTGTTGGATTAAATGTCCCAGGTCTTCTGTGGGACATAGACCCTTCTGAATAAACAGGTAGACATGACCTTTCACTTAAATAGATAGTAAATTAAGTGAGTTTTATATTATAAGGGCCAAAGCTCCCTTAGTACCCGGAAGGCTGGCTGTGGACCTAAGGGATGAGGAATGGCTGCCTGGGTCTGGAATGGAAGAACCAGAGGCCGCTCTGCAGTGCCGAGGGAACTGTCCGTGGTCCTGTAATCTTCCTCCCTTGAACTCACTCTGGAAGCACACTGAAATGTGGTGATCACCTATAGCCGTGGTCAGATTTGCTACCAGTTACCTCCCCAGCTTTGCATTTTGCTAAGTCTCCCTGGTGCCTCAGCAGTTCTTTTCAGTGATGGCATTCTCTCATGTACAAATGAATCTATCCATCTTCAGAAACAATTTGCAAAACAAAATAATACAAACAAAACACAAGAACAATTAATTTAGTCACTGAGAATTTAATTCACATTTGTCTCCAACTCACACATGTATAAAATAGGAATTGGCATGATTTTGCTGTGGCTGACATGTTGTCCTTGAAACAGGACAGATTTTTAGGGTCCTTGCTTCCCCAGCACTGAACAGCCTCACTTTGCTACCTCTGTATGACAGCTTGCTAACTGAATTTTGATCTCCAGTTTATGTTCTCTTTAGATCATTTTGGCATCATGATAGATTAGTTTCCACAAAGCATTGTTGTTCACTTCATAACTACCTGGTTCAAATCATTCGATTTATTAGAAAAAGAAATACATTGTTATAGCTACGATGGCAAAGCCTTAGGGATGTAGCGAAACAGTTGTATATTTCTATAGTCAGTAGGGATATAGACTTTTCCTTGAGAGAGCAGTGACTTTTATTAAAAAGCAAAACATCTAGTCTCTTTAGATATTCTCATTAGTCCTAACAGTCTGGCTTCTAGCCCCCTTTCCCACTGATGCTTCACACAACCTCTTCGCTCAAACCTGGATGCCTCTCTCATGAACCTTTACTGTGAACATTGCAGAGCCTCTGCTTACAGCCGTCCTTTGATTGAACCAGTCTCCACCATAGGGAATATGCATGTTTTTTTAATTTGTCTTTCTGGATTCTACCTAGTTTTTAAGGATCAGGTTTTTGTTTTTTTTTTCCCACGCTCACACGTGACTACTTCACGCTAGGGTAACAATCTCTTCCTTCTCTGAAGATTTTTAGCACTCTTCAACTGCTGGCTTCTTCCTTGAAACTTGACCATCAAAGCTGAAACCCCAATTTGCAGAATGAATAGCTCCTGGACCTGTCCCCCTAGCCACTTAGGTATTGAATGAGGGCTTCAGATATGAATACATAGATTTAAATTTAAATCAAGATGCCACCAACTATTTACTACCTAACTTGGATAAGTTATTGGAATTATGTGAGCCTCATTTTCCCACTTATAAGATGAGGATGATAATTCCTGCTTACCTCTTATTCCCATTATTGTGAGTAATAGTAACCCAGTGTATATACAGACTCTGCCCATTGCTATGCATTCAGTCAACGTCTTTGATGGACATCTGCTCCTGTTCAAAAGGTCCATGCTTAGAAAATATCCCTGGGTTCAAATATCCCATGTAAAAAGAATTCACTTTTTCTTTTGGCTTATAGGCTTAATACATAAAAATACTGTCGTACCTTATTGGTCCAATAATTCCATTCTTCCTGTATTGCAATTCTCGGCTCGGTAAGGCACTGGGGTTAGAGGTAGGTGGGTCGACTTGGACCAAATGTCTCCGTAGATGTTTTGAACAAGACCGAATGCCCCCTGATCAGAACCGTTAGCAGTTCTCGCCAGTTTCAGTTTCTATCACCTTTGATTAGTTTATTTAGAGTTATCAGAACATAAAGGTCAACTTACTTGTCTTTCCCCATTTGCTGTTGCCAACGCTCTTAGAACTACCTTTTGTTTCGTCCCAATAAATTAGCAAGTGGATATAATTTTATACCATAGATTATTCCAATAAAAACGGAAATTCCTTATTTCTATGAGAAAAACAAAATGTTGCTTGAAAGATTGCATAGGGTTAAATTCTAAAATAACATTATTTAGCATCCCTCAGAGCAGTCTTACGTTGGTTGTTTTTTTCACTGATACCTAAGTTAGCACTGGTGTGCTTTTATACCAAGGTAAATGATATAATTGCTGAAATTTCTGTCCAGGGTGTTCACTTATATGGGTCATTTTATGTTATCCTTATGCTTCTATTTATTATAACGTAAATCTTGACTGCTTCTTAAACAATCATTACTTGTGTGAGATTTATATATTCAGGCATTCGATTGACTTGAATTTTATACACATAAGGGAAGAAATAGAACAGATCATGCCCATAACCTTAACAGCATATTTTTCTTTTGCTTCTATTGATTTATAGGTTTTATCAGGTGTCTTTCCAAATAGGAAAACACTGTTATTTCCTCATATGGATCCTAATCACTTTGATGCACTTTAAATCAATTAGATTTTTGGAGTTTGCCATCTTTCGATAATAATGTGAATGTGAACTAAACTTCTACTTCTAGTACCTAAAAACCAAACAAACAAACAAAAGAAAAACCAATTGGAATACCAGCACATCGTCATAATGCTTTTGTTAAGACATTAAGAGAACCTGCCTAGTTTAGAAATTATTAAAGACTTTTTGATATTCAGTATTGTTTCAGAGTTAAGTATAGCTTATGATGCTCTAATTCTTACAAAAATCAATTAGTAATGAGGTCTTATTACTTGGGTGCACAGTGAAATAGGAATTTGCTGTGAGTAAAGATGAAACCAACTAAAGTTAATTCAGGAAGATAAGTTTTATGCATTCAGTTCAAACATAGTATGGCATCCAAGTTTTGAAAAATTAAAAAAGGAAATCCCTGGGGAAAAACAAAACTTAAAAGTAACAGAATGCAATGTCTGCAGCTGTATTTCAGGATGCCAAGTAAGCAAAAAAAAGTTTTTCTTTTTACCTTTTTGTCATTAAATATACCAATTTTTTTAAAAAAAGTATATTTAGCAACATTGTATATTGTCTCTCATACATAGAATTGATCAAAATCTGAAACTAGGCTAATTTATTTTTAGTGTTAAAGTAAACCAGCTTTAGCTGTTCTATGTGTGTGAGGAATGAACAGTAACATCTCTTCATAGAGACACCTGCATGGTCTAAGACTACACTTACCAGGTGACGAAAAATTGAAACGGGCCGTCCAGAGTTGTGCGAGAGCATCAGAGTGGATAACCCCTGAAGATAGAACCCTCGAAGGTTAATGCTGAGCGACATCTTAAAGAGTCTCTATTCTTTTTAATATAGCGTCATTTTCATGAAATTATTGATAAAGCAGTTGCTTCAAAGCACAGATACAAACTAGGCCAGTGAATGATCACATCTGGAGCGGGGAATCTGGAATGTGACCAGAAAGAAGATAGGAGGTGGAGAGTAAGGAGATGACACAGACGTATGTGCCAGGTTGTGTCAGCTCACGGTCTGCAAGAAACTACCCATAACGCCAGCTGCCCATGCCAGTCTTTCTCCCCAGAAAATAAGAAAAGGACTAGCTTACTTCCCCCCACACAAGTGGCCCTTGTGCAACAAACAGGTTTAAAGCTGTCACTAATAAACGCTTGTGCCTTTGTCATCCAAAGATCCACAAATTGACCCTGTGTCTAGCTAGATGGTTGTAACGTTGCTTTTTGGAGAAGTGGAAAAAGAATGTTTCTCTTACTAATTCAGACTAATTTCATGGCACAATTGAAAGTCACATCTAAAAAGGATCAGCCTGTCACTAACCGTGTGACCGAGAACATACCCGTGCTTTACAGAAAGCAGGAGTGACCAGGGCTGGAAAGGTAGTGGAGAAGGAAGTGAGCAGCGTGAGAGAAACAAGGTGCAGGAAAACAGTCCAGAAACCCTGACATTAATTACGCTTGTGTATAGATGTGACACTGTTTATCTTGAACCGTATGCAGACAAATGGAGGTTTATGTCGGGAAACTTTCTCTTGACTAGTAATGCGGGCACACCATTTTCCATAGACATCCCTTTAAATAGATCAAAATTCACCAATTGATGAAAAAAGTATTGGTTTTGATTTTGACTGTCCTTTCACAGGAGTAACATTTTTATAAAATAATTGTTCTCAGAGGATACATGAACTGAGATAGGGTGGCATTCATAAAACTTACTTTTAAATTATGTTCTACATACAGTATTATCATGGTTTTAAGGAAAACTTTGGTCCTAGGGGAGCCAAATAGTCTTAATATCGTAGCACCAATAACAGCTTAGATTTCTGCTAAGAATCACAAGCAGCATGTACCCTGAGTGATGTGAAAGAGGGGCGAAATTACCAGGGATTCCAGCAGCACCTCAACTTCTGGTGGTAGAGGGAAGCTAGTCTGCTGTTCAGTCCTTGTAGGACAGGGTTTGCCTGAGTGCTTCCGGGCGGGCTGGGGCCTCCCTTTGTGTGTTGTGTGCATGATTTAAAAGGAGCTGTGTCAGCACTGATTTATACATTGACAGCTAAGGATATTAAGATATGGGCAAACATACCGCTCACCCTTTTACGGATTAACCTGGAGACTGCATTAGGCAAATTTGATAGCATTAAAAGATTTTGCCAATTTGTCTGGAAACAATTTCTCTTTTGTAGTGTGTCAAGGGTAACACTTCATGCCATTGTACTAATTTAAATGGCTTTGATAAATTGTTCAAGAGGTTAGGGAACAGTAGTGTAGATATATATTTAGCATTTTAAAATTAAAAAAAAGGTTGTTAACTTGATTGTTAACTGAATTTAACTTGTGAAAATTAAAAGTGCTCAAAAATGTGTTTTCTTGGAACCTCAGCAGCCATATTCTATCAGGAGGCTTTAGACATCTTAGAAAATAGAATTATACTTCTGCATTACTTCCCAATAAATAGAAATGCTTTAGGCTATTACAGTAGCATGGATGGTAGCTATTATTGGGGGAAAGCTTTAGTTTATAAAAGCAATAAAATTGTATCTTCTCCAGGGTGCTCCTTTTTTTTTCTTTTTAATATCACATGTCCTAGATTGTGCTATTTGCATGACATCAAGGTAGTCTTGTGTGTGATTGTGTCCCCTAGAGACCTTCTTAAAAATGAGATGTATATTTCATGAGACATTCTCTGTGTACATAATTTCTAAAGTAAGGAATTTGAAGAGGCCCCTCTGGATTAAATCATTGCACCTTTATTCAGCAGTCTTACGAGACAAACAGCTCTCCTCTCGGAATGTTTAAACAGTTTTTTTTTGTTTTTTTTCTTAAGAACAGACCCCAGTTGTGAATTAGCCCTTTTGGTGAATTCCAAACTTGAAACAAGGGCAAGATTCATCGGCGTTATGATCACAGTCTTACGCCCGTACATCTGCATATGGAGCTGACAGCTCATCTGACTCGGCCATCAGACATTCCGTTTCTAGCTCAAATGAAGCATTGAAATACTTTTTCTTTACTGCAATAACAATATCACTAAGCATCAAGCAACTCAATTTCACTAGTTATTTTAAAAATATATACTGATAGGATAGATTGGATTTAGTACTTAGCTGTTCATGGTAACCAAGTAAATTCCTTAGTGTGAATAAGGACATTTTAATTCCAAAAACAAGCGGCAAGCAAAAAGCTGACTTAACCAAGTTTGGAGCAGCCTTTTTTCCCCCTATCTTTAAATTTTAACAAATGAGTACTTAAATGAGAACTACAGGAAAAGATTCATTTGTTTGAATTATGCATTGTTTAGAAGGAGCTGATACAGTCTGTAAACTTTTTATCATAGATTTAGGTGTAGTGTTTTGGTTTTTTTTTAATTAAATTTATTGGAGTGGCCTTGGTTAGTAAAATTGTATAAGTTTCAAGTGCACAATTCTATAAAGCATCATCTTTATATTTAGATGTTTTCATGCTGTCACTGCAGTATCTATTTTGTCGTGTTTGGAGATGAAATTAGCATCTTGGAAAAAGATTTAAAAATTCTTTAATCTCTTAATACTTTAAAAACTACTTTCTGGAGAGTGGTGTGATTCCGGAAGTTCCTTAACTGGGAAGTATGCCTTATTTAAAGTGCAAAGAATTCAGGTACAATGATAAACAATGCAAATTTATGAGAATAGTGAAGCTTAATATAGAACAACTTCGAGCTTTCAAAAGTGTATCCGAGGGATAGCAGGGAGATGCATGGGACCTCATTTCTCTTTCTTGATTTGGAGTTCTCAAAGCAAAACTGCTTTTAAAAGGAGAAAACCTAAAAGTAGTCTTGCTCTTTCTTGCCAAGGAGAGTGAAATTAACATGCAGCTGGGCTGCTCTGATAAATGGATTCCGTTAGGTCACTGAGGGGGTGCATGTGACATTAAGTGATTTACAGTCCTTTACCTTAATGAAATTGTTTCAGCAAGATGACGCTGAAAGCTCTTAATGGATAGCTTTTCTTGATGTAATGAAATTGCATTCCTATGGCATTTAATATAAGGTGCAGTTATTATTTACAGGAGCTTTCCAAGGGCTGCTATTTGCACAGACAGTTCAGAACAAAAAGAGATTTCAGTGGCGGCACTGGGTCCAGAATGGCTTGTGACATTCTTAAGCAGATGAGTGTATTTGTGAGAGCATTTCAGTTAGAGCGGCCGGGGCTCCACAGACCCTTGGGGAGACTTCCTCTGCCCTAACCCTGCATCTTCAGCCTTTTACATAGATTCTTCTAATCTATTTAACAGGCAACTGGACTACAACCAGATCAGCTGTATTGAAGATGGGGCATTTCGGGCTCTCCGGGACCTGGAAGTGCTGTGAGTACTGCTTCTCTCTCTCTTTTCAGGGGAGCTTTGTGTCTGGGGAGTGCTCATGTGGGAGCTTCTCTGCTCCCCTAAAACCTGGTGTCAAAACGGTCTCCTAAAGTCATGCCTTAAATAACTCGTGCTGAAGACAGTGTCCAAATGTGGGCGTGTGAGCCCTCGGCTGTCACATCTGCACCTTTAGGCGAAATTGTCTATTTAAGAAGGCACTCAGATGTTTACACATGCTGTACTTGAAGTGTTTCTTCTCAGAATAAAGTACTCTTCTTCACAGGATTTGTGGGAATTCCTAGGATTGCTAAATATTAAGATAACAGCAGTTGTATAGGAAAAATGACAACAAAAACATTAGCTTAATAGCCGGTAGGTTGGTCTATTTTGCTATGCAATGGAAAGATGTGTTTCTCATTTTGAAATGTCATTTTTAGCCAGATAACTCAACGTCATCTTAGTCAGGTTATTTTGGAGTCCACTTTCTAATTTGAGTAAGCCGCCCATTAGGTGAACTGTAGTCTTCACTACTGACTTTGTAAAGCACAACGCAGATGTGGGTTGTAATCGGCATTCTCTGTTTCCTTGCCTGGGTTGACATGGCTGAGAAAATTGGTTATCTCTACAGACCCCTGACTTAGTAATATAATTTTAATGAAATTATTAAGTGCAATAAAAATAGTTTTAATGAAAACTGGAGTTACTAAAGCCGTTTAAGCCGCCTCTATAATTCTAGAATATTTTTCCAAAGATTCACATTTCTAGCTTTTAAAATATGCTTACAATTTTACTTCCAAATAAAGTATTTCCTTATGCTCTAAATCATCCCTGACTTAATTTATTCAGAAATCCAAAATTCAATGTGAAGTTTTCAATTTTTAGATTTTTTTTCCAGTCCCCGTGGTAAAAGTTAGCCAGAAATCATGAAATCCTGAAAAAAGAACAAGATTCCATTGTTTTATAAATTGAGTCTTGAAGAATAGAATGTAATTCTGAAACAAGTTTAATGTTTCAAATAGAATAGCTTATTTTAGCAAATTTTCTATATGATTTTGGTTTGAATTGTGAATAATTGAATAGAATTTCTAGCTGCATCATGTGCTGCTAAGTTATTAATTACTTTTAAAGACTTACATAAGAATGAGTTGATTGAGATAAATTGTGTTATAAGAATATATACTGTTCTCTAAACATATGAGAAATCACCTTTGTGTCCGTCTTGATAACAATCTTTTTGTATAGGGAAAATATTCAAAGTGCTTATACGCATTTTAATTGTAAGGCCACTTTTAAAACTGTGTTTCAGAGCCATCTGTAATATGCAAAGCTCACTGACGCTGTTTCAGAGTAAGAAAATTTAGGATCCAACTTTGATTTCATGATAGTACTCTGAGGTCAAAACCATAGTCAAGGCCACCAAACTTTGTCTATGAAGAGACCACCACAGGTGTTATTTAATTGAACAAGACTGATCGAGCCAAAAAAATTGTTACTAAGTCAGTGCTCCTAACTAGGAATATGAGTGATACCAATCATTTTATGGAAATTTTCCTGAGTATTTTGGGTGAATTAAAATTCCATAAAGTACTCTTTTATTAAGTAAATGAACTTAAATACTTATTAAATATGGAATAATTCATATACACACACACTGTGGAGTACATATATATTGCATACTCTATATCTACAGAGAAAAAGAATGAGTACTTTATATAAAACATATAAATTTACATATATTATATAGAGAAAGAGGACAAGGGAAAGAAAGGGAGTGAGAGAGGGAGAGACAGCAATAAAGTCATAAAAACAGCATCATCTCATACATTTTGTTTGTTATGTTAGCAAAATATCTAAAGGGTGACTTTAACTGACCCACGATCATAAACACGTGAGAGAGTGACATTTTATGGTTCATGGAATTAAAATCAAAATCTAAACTGTTGGAAACTCTTTTGAGGACCTTATAGATAAGTCTCACAGAGATGTATAATGGCCAGAGTTTGTTTTATTAAAAAACATTAAAATGAACACAAAATACAAGAAAACATGAATTTCTTTCATAAACTATTTAAATATTTTGTATTAAAATTTTATAAAGTCAAGCAGACTTTTTACATATTTGTTCATTTGTAAATCGTCACAACTCCTCCTACCTTTAAAGAAATGAGTTGATGAAGAAGGTAATGTAAAATTGGATGAAGTATTGAAAGGACTGGGATTTATCAAGACCAAATCTCTTGTCAAATAAATCAGAAGTTCACCCATTATAAACATTTGGTCAGGAGCTTTTTTTGTTTGTTTTTTTGAGTTATCTTCCAAAGCATTTCGTAAGGAAACTTCTCTGTTTCGCTTATTTTTACCATTCGTAACTCTTTAGCAATGTCATTTCATTACATGGAAGTAATGAAGGAACATTCATTTGCACGTCATTTAAAATTTGGGGTTCCCGATGATTTAGATTTTGTAAAATTTCAACACCATAAACCATTTGTGAATGTAGAACATGCTGTGGGCAAACAGAAGAAGATGGGAGTAATCATTTCAGGCCGTTGATGAAAATGTGTTAACATTAGTACGTATATTAAGGTAAAAAGAATGAATCAAGTTCGGGAAGGAAAAGTTAAGGTAGTGAAAGTCACTCGTATGTTCATGGCTTTACTGTAAAATTCTGATTGGTAAGATTTCGAACTTTTCTTTTTAATATGAAGATACCATCTCAAAAATAACATCGGACACTAAATCTAGATCAATATGTTCTTTTCTTTGGACACTAATCTCAGAAATGAAATATATCCCTTGAGTTGCTAGTTTTAGACAGTTTTTTTTCTTTCCTATGGAATGGGTATAATTTAATTTAATTGAAACACAGTGATTCATATCCATTAAATAGCAAACTCTCTGCCAAATCTCATGCTTGGCACTAAGGGAATAAGAAAAAATAAATCAATATCTAAGTCTGAGAGGGCCTACGTGCTTACCAAGACTAACATTTTGTATTTACACACCAAAGTGTCCTTTGTTCAAGAGTCCCTTCTCATGACAAAGAGAAAATCTTGAGGTTGAACACAGAAATAGACTTTCATATAGGAAAAAGCGTTCACAAAGCAAGAACTACAATAAATAAATTCTCACTGTTTCAAAACAGTAATGGATCGTGACCATAACACATATTTGTCATCATATCTAATTAACACATACTTACTAATTTTTCAAAAACTTTATTTCATTATTTGTTCTGTTATCAAGTATCTGTATCAATGTTGCTTTGCCAGCATTGATACCGAACAAAAATACTAAGACGTTTTCTTTCTTTCAGTTGTATTATGCAAAACTGACATTTTGAGAGAATACTTCAAATTGCTAGCCACCAGCTTCAGCATTAAATAAAACCCTCTTTTGTGTGGAAGCATAAGAAATTATAGTTAAAAATTATTGTGGGTCTGCTTCATGGGAATAACTTTTAAAACTGTTATCCCCGAAGTCACATTTTAGTATGCTTTGTACTTTGAAGATTTTCGCTGTACAAATTCAGCATAAATTTTTAGGTTGGGAAAGGGGATCTTTTGAAAGCAAATCCCTTTGAGAAGTAAAACCTTTTAGTGCAAATATCAGGATATATTTTAATGGCATTTTAAAAAAAATCTCATTTCAATTGAGTACAAGGAAAAGGCTTCAGGCTTTTAGATCACATGAGCCAGCTAATTCAGTGCTTTATCGTCCCCCATAAAGTAGGGTTGTTGTTGTTTTGGGTGAGTTTTTTTTTTTTTTCTATGTGACTTAATTCAGATCACTTGGATTAGTGTTTATGTCATTCAATACACTGCAAAGTGGAGAGAGTCAGTGAATGTTCTAGATATGTGGCTATTGTGTCCTACTTTACAGAGAAGAAGTTTAAGTTAATCCTTTCACCCCCAAATACCCCACATCCCACCATTAACAACTGCACCCACCAGCTGGCCTAACGTGGCCTCCCAGAGATCCCTTGCTTAGCCCGAGCAGACTTGGCCCACAGGCTCACCGAACTATGGAGTTAGCTGTCAGTGTGTGAGCATTAGGAGGATTGACCTAAAAAGTTCCCATCTCTAGCGCCTCTTGAAAAGATCAGACTGCTCGGCGGCCTTGCGTTGTGGCGGGGAGCAGCCCGTTGGCGCTGAGTGTTAGCTGCTGCAACACAAAACATCGTCTCTGGCTTACCAAGGGCCTCCTCATTCCGGCTGTCCACCCGCTCGTGTCCATTCTCTCTGCCCCTTTGTGTTTCTTCACATTTGACCTGATTCTCTCAGGTATGTTGGCCTTGGTAGGCAATTTGCAACCTCCAAACCCTTCGCTGATAGCAAACGTACCGAGCTGGGCCATGGATCCCATCTTTCTTGCTCCTCCAGTAACTCGCCCAGTTTGGTCACCACCCTACTGTATCTTCTGTCTGCTGGAATCATCTCCCATCTCCTACTGTTTCCACAGACGCCTGGGATTACTGTTCTCTTACGTGTCAAAGCCAGACTTCTCCGAAGGGGGAAAAATGTCTCTTCTTAATCTTATTAACTCTAAGTTTTTGTAACTTGGCATAATTCATCTCACCCGTTGGACTATATGTTATTTTAGGACAGGTTTTAGGCCTGATTTATTTTTATAATATTTCATATTGCCATAACAATAAGAGCCATTCAGGAAATATTAGATGAATTAATGAGTAGTAGTTGTTGTAGTAGTAACAGAAATAGTAATCGTAATACAACTAACAATGCTTGGGTTAAGGGAAAAGTAGGAAAAATTGGAACCAAGCAAGAATTATACTTCTTTTCACCATATCTCCTTGGACCACTCATCTTTCTGACTCTAGCTGCACGAAACCATGATCGCTGTCACATTATCACTAGAAAAAGAACAGGATATGTGGCTGCAACTAAAAACTGTTAGAACATATTAACTTTTAATATACCACTACATCATCCCACCCAATACAAGCGCCAAATATAGACATGGTTCTTACTATTCAAATTGCAACGGAGGCTGATGTCTACAGTAAAGAATAATTAGCAGGACTCTGTTTCAGGACATGACAGAACTGATTCCATGCTATTGCTGTGAGATTTCGGTTGGAGATTTCAAATGTGTTCATTTACTCATAGACATAATCCTAATTACACATAATATTCCTCTAAGGAAAGGTAAACTGCTTAATTTTTTAACTATGACTGTCTTATGTGTATGTTCATTCCTTAACCAATATAAAGCAACATATATAATCAAGGTACTATGTCTAAAGCCATACATTTGTAGTAAGTATTTGATATAATTGAATGCATAATAATGTGTTAAAGTGTAAAGTTTATTTATCATCTTATTTATAATATAGTGTATTCTCTATGCTGTCTTCTACCAGGTAATTTTTTAAAATATAAACATAATCACTGGAAGTTTTCTCTATTATCATATATAGAATGTTTAATAAATTTTACATCTATAATTTCTAACTTCTTATTTAATTCTACAGCACTCTGAACAATAACAACATTACCAGACTTTCTGTGGCAAGTTTCAACCATATGCCTAAACTTAGGACTTTGTAAGTAGTCACGATATATTTAAAGGTCAATTTTGTCAATTAAGGGTTCCCTTTAAGTACTTTTCTTGGTAAGCAGCAAATAGTGCTAACTCACTGTGAAGTAGACAAGGAAACCACCCCTTTTTAAAGTTCTAGATAATGATATTTGCGTATGTGAACTATTCTGAAAACTTGCAAGTTTTCTTTTAAATGAAACGTGTTACCAGAACTTTAAGGGGGAATGTTTATTTTAAGCTCTTGTGGAGTTCACATTTCATTAAGAAATGGAAGACTCCTTGATTGGCTGTCATAAATGATAAATGGTAAATCTTTATGATTTTATTACTGTACGTCAGGCAGACCTAATAAAGCTAAACTGGCTCTCCAACATTCTTTGTAACGTAAAATTACTGCATAATCCTCTAGTGCTTCTATAGTCAAGGTTGTGTCAGCATTTCTATTTAAAAATATCTATTCAGGGGTTACAGAAGGACATTAAAATAGTTTAGGTAAATAAAAATGATTCTCTAATAAAGTTCTTGCTGCAGCTGTTTTTTGTTTCTCTTGGAAAAGAAGTAATCCTTAAAGCCCTCAGTGAGGTTATTTAGTTAAAACATTTTCAGAGATAAATCTCATTTGAACTGGATTTCAGAATCACCTTGACCTAAAAGTATATAGTACATACAATGTGTGAGAAAGGGTGGAACAACCAAAGCATTGGACTTCTTGAAAAAAATATGTGTTCTAAAGTAAGTCATACATATTTTGATTGGGTTTTCAGAATATTTTTTTTAATTTACAAAAGCTAATAACAGGAAATATTATATTTATTTTCTCTTTTTAGTAAAAAATCAATTAAATTGTTAGCTTTTTCATGAGTTAGGTAATACCCATCTTAGTGCCATTTTTTCTCACTAAAATGCAATAATCCATCATTACAATTTCCTTGGAATATGATTTAGCAGAGTAAAAAAATGCTAAAAGTATACAGAAATAACTAAATTTTGGTGTCTTGGGACCAATCTGAACAAGTTAACAGTCCATTTTTCTCAAACTATATTTGATGAAATTGGTTTCTCATGAGCTTTAGTTAAATTTCTAAAAGAGAAATGGATCAAGCTCTCATCCTTTGCAAAAATAAATCCACAAAGACTGTAAAATCATATGTCATCTGCATTTTGGATAGTGTGCCTTATTTTCTTGTAGCAATCCCTAGTTGGTCTTCTTAATCGGGTTTGTGAAGTTTTATGTTGTATTCTTATTTCAAATTTGTGCCCCCATAACTGAACCGTTGTAATGGGCTTGATTTAGATGAGAATATTTAGAAAATGATGATGTGGAATGTGGCTTCCAGAGGGGGCCACACTGGCCTCCACGCACACCGAGCCGGAGGTCACCCAACTTCCCCGAATGGTCGCTTTTGCTTCTGTGGTATCTGTCTAGTTTTGATGCAAGGCTGCCTTTCCAGATCTACAAGCTCAAGGAGAATGTAGAAGAGTCATCCAACTTTAAGTCCCCTTTGCTTTGGTTGTTTCATTATTCTATATTATCACTGCTACTTAAAAATTCCATTTTTATGGTCCAATTATCTTTCTGGACTGAGTTCCATGTCTTAATATCCATTACTGTTATTGGGTTAGAATTGAGCACATCTGCTAAAAAGGGCTAAAATGGTATTACTGTGTCATAGACAATTCTGGGAATGATGCTTTGATTTATAGCTTTGAATGTCCTTTCCTTTAGTTTGAGAAAACATAAAAGCCAGTTTGAAGTCATTTACCTAATTTAGTGGATACATTTGTCTGATATTTTATTAATGGAGAAATGCTATTTGCCACTTGGAAGAGATCCATGTTCTGGTGTCGGTTCCTGCCCACACAGAAGGGGCTCACTTAATTCCTTCACTCCCAACCATTTGTGTCTTTTAATTTGTGTCTCTTTGAGGCTACGTCCCTAAGTGCCTAAAGCTGCTAATCCCTTTTTCTGATATTAAACAAAAAGAAGGAAATCCGAATAGGGACGTAGGAGAAGTGTTTTATGTTGAATTATTATTGTGTCTTGTTGAGCAGAAAATAAAAGTGACCTTGCTATAAAAAGATTCTGCAAGCAGTCTCTGCAAAGACAGACTCGTAATGGCAGAGCTAACTAATAATTCAGACTGGGAATCACAACTGTTATTAACGTGCCTCCTAGCCCTACCTTACCCTTTACTCTCTCGTGCCCCCACCCCCAAATGACTGTCAGGATATGTGGACCACAGAGCAATTTGCCCTGGACTTAGTTTTATTTCTCTTTATGCTTTTGAATGAACAAAAGCAAAAGACTTTTATGATCACGTTCAAGCTTCTGTATATTGGCTTAGCTCAAAGGTACAAGAAGAGAAACTTGATTCCGTGGTTGTAAACTAGTTTAATTTTTAGACATATATTTAGATTGGAAGTTGCTAAGCTTTATCTATTTATAGGTTAAGAAACAAATCTACGTGTTATTACTAAAGTTCTGAATATAACTATTTTCTGTTTTCTTGCTTTGAACTTCTTTCCTCTCATTTAGTCGCCTCCATTCCAACAACCTGTATTGTGACTGCCACCTGGCCTGGCTGTCTGACTGGCTACGACAAAGGCCCCGGGTGGGCCTCTACACTCAGTGTATGGGCCCATCTCACCTGAGGGGCCATAATGTCGCTGAGGTTCAAAAACGAGAATTTGTCTGCAGTGGTAAGGGAGGAAGAACCTTTATGTCATTGTAGTGTGAAATGCTACATGTATGCCACCTGAAACCTAAAGCTTTCACTGTTGCTCTCTAACATGTGCAGTTGTGTACTAATCACTCTGTGGAAATCCTCTGTTTTAAGGATGATAATAGTACATTTTAATTTGTGCATGCTTGGTAATTACTGATTACTGGTACCAAGGGTATGATGAAAGAATTTTCAGTTTTCACTCCAGGGGAAGTAATAGGAAATCCCTAGATTTTAGTTCTATTTTATACACACATACACACACACACACACACACACACACACACATACTAGTGGTTCAGTTCTACTTAAAGGAGATAAACTAGTAACTTTAGTAACAAAATTCTGAAAACAAGAGTAAGACATGGGCTACATAAAATATCAGTAGGTGGCACTCAGTTATTTTTATGTGTTTAAGCACTAATCTAAGTGTTTCACATATATTTATCTCATTTTACCTTCCTGGTAACAACTGTAAAGAAATGTAATATTATTGTTTTTAACCATTTTTTAAGTTTTATTTTTCAATTACACTTCACATTCATTATTTTATATTATGTTTAAGTGTGCAGCATAGTGGTTAGACATTGCTGTAATTTATGAAGTGATCCACCCAGCAAATCTAGCACCCACCTGGCATCATACATGGTTATTACAATATTATTGACTGTATTTTCTGTGCTTTACTTTACATCCCCATGACTGTTTTGTAACTACCAATTTGTACTTCTTAATCCCTTCCCTTTTTCCACTCAGCTCCCCCAAACCCCTCCCAACTGGCAACCCTCAAAATGATCTCTGTATCTGTGAGTCTGTTTCTGTTTTGTTTGTTCATTCATTTTGTTCTTTAGATTCCATATGAAAGTGAAGTCATATTATTTTTATATTAGAGATTAAAATGTTGAGAAAAGGATGCTAAGTAACCTTGTTCAAGGTTATACAGTTGAGCCTAAGGATCTCAACCTAGGCAGTCTGATTCCCAATTGGTAGATAGACAGGCAGATAGATACATTGATAGATATTGATATATTTATAAAATTATATTTAAGTAGTATATTGATCCATATTAAGATATAATTTACTTTATAAATATAGGGCTGGTTCTGCTTCAGAAGTATCTGTTCAAAATACAAGAAAAGACATTTTAAAAATGTATACAATGCCTCATAAATAGTTAACAGCCTCTTAAAAGAGGAATGAGAAGATGTGCTAGTATCGGATTCTGTTATTTCTACCCTTTAGTCCTTTCTGTGAATTTTCCCACATGTTTTATTACTCAAACAAAATTTTCTTATAAAGTCATGGAATGTTCTCAATAGGTCTGATTGCTTTCAAAAATATTAAACAAGGGAATGACTAACAGTTTGTTATTAACCACTTTTTTCTCTCTTCACTTTTGCCTCCCTGTTGTCTAGATGAGGAAGAAGGCAAGTTCACATTTCTTTTTTAGGCGGAGATGATTTTCGTAAAGTTTGAGAGCTGGTGGAGAAGGCCTGGGTTAGGAACTAGTCTCTCCCTGGTGTGTAACCACCACTCGGGGGCCCTGTCCCTGTGGGTAGAGACAGGGCTGTCCCCGAGTCAGGAAGCAAGTGCTTCCAGATGCCCCTTTGGTACCTGCTGACATTCCATTGTTCATCACTTGAACAGTAAAATCTCATTTCAAAATAGTTTTGTTTCCAAATAATGAGTAATGAAATTCTATACCTGCAGTTAACTCCTTATGCTAAAATTTTAGGTCATGTGAAGGCAAAAAAGGGAAGATATTCATTAACAATTACAGAGTGATATGTTATAATTTATTACAATAACTTCAAAGAAAATGGTAATTTTGAACCTATCCAGGCATTAAATTTAGTGTGCTCTAATTTTTTCCCCACATTTATTGGCATGGGTTTACTTATTCAATATCAGCAGTTATGTCTACCAAGAGGGAAATTTTACTGTTTCTGTTTTTTAAATAAAAGTAAGTTAAGCTGCGTAAGTTCAATTAGACCAAACTTTATTTAAACGTACTAGAAATGAAATATAAATTAGTCTAAAGTCGCTGCTTTGTTTGAATCTCAGAGTAGTTTTGTATAGAATTCTAGCTACTAATCTGAATCTAGCATTTCTCACAATTATATCATCTTAAAAGTGATCATCTTTGCAATTACTTTTAAAAATCGCATTTGATTCATCTGAGTGTTGACCCAAACATATAAATGCATGCTTCCTTAAATAAAGTTCAGAAATACGGGACCATTCTACCAACAGGTGTTTAGAGAAATGTATTTCTGCAATTGACATTCTTTGTTGTTTGAGGTAAGCTTGCATGTTTCCCAACTATGAATTTTAGGAGGAAAAATAAAATGGCTGTTTGCTTCTTTTTCAGGTCACCAGTCATTTATGGCCCCTTCCTGCAGTGTTTTGCACTGTCCAGCTGCTTGTACCTGTAGCAACAATATCGTAGACTGTCGTGGGAAAGGTCTCACTGAAATTCCCACAAATCTGCCTGAGACCATCACAGAAATGTATGTGCCCTTCCCTCTTACCCCTCCACCTCCCCAGTGACCCCAGCCATGACTTTCCTTGGGAGATTCTGGGTTTATCAAAGGCACATCTGATCAATTAGCTCAAACAAATGGTCCTTTCAGAATGGCATTGACCCCTACTCTCTTTAATTAAATATCTGGTTGAAATGGCTAGGATTTGATTTTTTTAGCACAGGCAGAATTAAAAGGAATGCATTTTAAGGATAAATTGTACTTTTCCTTCATGGGAGAAGGGGTTATTAGGCTATTTAAGAAAAATAAGAATGGCTACACCTAGTCTGACCTTTCGGCTCTATAGATCTGCCCCCGTCCATATCTAGGCTGGAGTAGGAGACCCAGCTGGGGTAATAAATCATAGAAACAAGATAACTAGATTACATTCTGCCTCTTCAGGAGCTCATATTTTAAAATGCAGTTTCATTATTTCATTTAAACTGTTGTATAGTCCACCACAAAGTATATAAAAGAATAATATTATAAAGTCAAAATATAGAAGATATTTGAATTAGTGAGCATTTTAGCCTATTTGAGTCAGTGTTAATTCATCGTAAGTTAAATTCTCTTGACAAAGTATTGCATAGCTGTTTTGTATGCAGCTGTCGTGTGCATTTGTCCTTGCCAAACATAAGTCATGTGGCTAAAACAAGGTCATGTAAGACATGAAATGGACTGCTTTTACCATCTTGAGAAGTAAGCATTAGGGGAAAATCTTTACTTCAACCTCCATTAACTAGGAAAGCACCTCTTAACCACTCAGCCTATCATATTATTGTTTTAGAAGCCAATGCTAACTTTTAACTTCATGCTTTGGGCATTTTGAGTTTAAATAGTAAAATAGGACTAATTTATTCTTAAGATAAATCTGCATAGTTAAGACAAAAAAGTAAGTGAGTTTCAAAAGCTGTTTATTTCTGTTGAATTTATTAGGGTAACATTGGTTAATAATGTGATATAAATTTCAGGTGTACAGCTTTATACTACAATGTCTGTATACTCTATTGTATACTCACCACCCGAAGTCTAGTCTCCTTTTTTTTTTTTTTTTTTTTTTGCCAATTAACTGCTCTCATTTATTTTATGTGACAATAACTTTAATTCACAAGAGTCACTGACATTCTTTTAAAGAATCTAATGTGTGCTTAAATTGTGCCTAAAGCTTTGTAGTATAAGATTTTCTGTAGGAACTCTAGACTCTAGGAGATTTGATACAGATGTGGAATAATGTATGCACATAATAATATCGTTATCATCAAATTTTTAATTGCTGGAACATTGCCTTGCCCATAGAAGACATTTGTAAGGATTTTTTAGCTGAACCTTGAAAGAAGAATACTACATGGTTTGGGAAGAGACAGGTGACATTCCACAAAAGAGAAACTGCAAGAGCCAAGGGCAGAGGTGGCAGTGAGCACTAGTTTTAGAGATTACGTATTTGAGCCTAATTGGAGTACTAGGCGCGTGGTGAGCCATCATGAAAAATAATGTCTAAAAACATGCACCTTTCTATAATTTTAAAGCCACAGGTTATTGAAGGAGTTTCATCTCAGTCAGAAGATGTAATACATGATTAGATAATAGAAAGACATTTTAAATTGTAGAATAAGGAAATAGTATGTTCATCTCTCCAGGCAGGAGCATTTATTAAGTAAGCATGTACTATACAAAGGTAGCATGAGTTCTCCAGAGATTGTCCATCAAGTGACTAGCAAATCTGACATGCAAATTAAAAGTTATGAACTGAGGCACAAAGTAGTACACATTGTAAGAGAGGAAGGACTAAAGCTGAAGGTATGTATTATGGATAAGCTGACCAGATGTACTGTTTTAAATGGGACAGAAAACAACGGTACTGTGCCATTTCACGGTACGCATGGTCAGTACCTTGGATTTAGCCCAGTGAGACTAGGCTGGCCGTACGTGCCGTTTGGAACGAGACAGTACTGTTTTCCGTACCATATAAAAATGGTACCTCCGGTCACCCTAATTATGGAGGACATAAAGTGGAGGGCAAGTTACAGTGGTTAATGAGAGTCCGAAAGCATTAGGTAGAACAGCAGGTGTACTAGCATTTGCTATCTGTGAGACCGTGGGCACAATACTTACCTTCTGTGAGACCGTCTCCTCATTTGGAACTGAGGGATGCTGTTATTGTGAAATGGAATAATTCACACATGGAGAGCTGTATTTGCTTAGCATACACTAATCACTCACTGAATGATACCTCAATCATTGAAGTCTTGATGTAGGAGGTAACATGTGAGGTAGGCCTAAGGGATAGGTAGTGAATAGGAACACAGACATAGAAAAGGGCTTTCAACAGTAATAGAACACCTGAGCATGGGCAATGAGAATGGAAGTGCAAAATGCTACCCAACAGGAGCTCGGCTTGGTGTTTGCAACCTGAGAGAGTGCAGGAATGTGAAGATGAGAAAGGTAGGTTGGAGCCATGCATGGGGAGCCTTTGATAGTATAAGGATCTTAGTCTTTATGTGGAATGCATTGACTACAGGAGTTTTCACTGGAATCTTCAGGAAGGATTCATCTGAAAGCTGTGTGCAGGTAGTTGACAAAAGGAGCGAATACCCGGCATGAGGCCTCTCGGGAAGCTGCTGTGTTAATGGAGAGGTGCCATAAGGGCTGCAGCAGAATGACGATGGGGAAGCAGATGTGCTGGCTAATAGAGAAGCAGAATGAATGGGATTTGGAATTAGATGAGATGAGGAAATAATGGAGAAGAATGAACCAAAGCTGATGCTAGAGGTCCCACTATGAGGGACGGGGAGACGGTGGTTATGTCACTGCATAAAAGGGACCAACACTGGGGAGGATGATGGTGGTGAACAAATTTGGTGAAGGACCAACGTACCCTGAGCTATTTGGAGGCACCAAAATAACACAGACTGCAATCATTTGGAGCAAGACAAGGACTTGAAGCAAAGGTTTGGAGTAATTAATATCATAAAATACCATGTGGATGGTTAAATCCATAAAATGGCCCATGGAAGGGAGCACAAGGGAAACCCACAGGGATTAAATAAAAGCAGCAGAGTATCATCAAAGATGAGGGAGAAAGGGGCTTCTAGGAAAAACCATCATCAGAGTCAGATATCCTGGGTAGAGGCCCCACAACAGGTCTTGGAATTTGACTGGCACATTGTTCATAGAGGAGTCAAGATGGAGTGCGAGGCAAGGAAGCCACTTTTCCGTGTTTGGAGAAGGAGCACATGATGAATATTGGAGACAGCAGCTATGGAGCAGTTTGAAATGTTTGGCTGAGAAAGGATTTTTTTGAAGATGACAGTTCTCACTATAACATGCAGACGGGTTTATTCTGAGATGCAGAGAGCTGCCATCATTAGACAGAAAGAATGAGATTAGAGAGACGAGAGCGTGAGAGGTAGATGAGAAATACGAGGGCTGTCTGGAGAGAAATCCAGCTATAAATACTTCTATTTTCTTCATAGTATGTGGCTGGGTACTTTCCAGACAGCCCTTGTATGTGGGAACAAAGCCATTCTGGACAAGGGTGGGATCGATTAAATCCTGGCCCTCGGGCCGGAGAACAAAACGCTATTGGGGGCTGACAGGAGAGCGAGTTGTAGATGTAACAGACCGAAAGTAGTATGGACATTTAAAATGGTTTATCTCATGTACTCTATTCCATTTTTTACAGTAGAGCTTTTCTATTTCGTATGCTCTGTAGATTGTTTATAATGGTAGACTTCAGTAACATAGAAATTAGAGTAAATAATATGTCCCATTGGGTTTGCCCGTATTGAGGAGGTGGTATATCCAGTATAGCTACAATAAATTAAATGTATAAGATGAAAGCCAATGTGAAGCTCTAGGTGAATTTTACTTCTCTGATTATTACATTATCTGCTTCATCAGTGGAGCACCTGGTAATACATCACCTTAATCTTCAACTCCAAAAAAATCCACCCATTACCACTCATTATAGTGTCATAACTTACTAGCTTAGTCATTTATATCTGTTAGTACTTTTCTTTTTATTAGAATAAAGAACATCAGTAGGATTCATAAAGTATGGAAATGAAGCTCTGCAACATCTTCTTAAAATTTTTTTTATAGATTGTAGGTTTTAAAACATGATAAATGAAAATTATAAACTCCCTTCATATTTTTCAAATAATTTTAGATCTGGTTTTACTGTAAATTATCAGTAGAATTTCTTTATTGGAGGTTATCAGACTTTTCATTCAGTAATGTTAACTTGAGTTTTTACTGTATGGTGTGTGTTTTTTTTCCTGCAACTGTCTCATAATATATTTCTAACAAAAAGAATGTATGAGCTTCATGTTGGAGTGATGAACTGCTTATACAGCTAGGTTAGGCTGACCAGATGTCCTGTTTTAAGTGGGACAGAAAACAACGGTCCTGTCCTGTTTCCAGTGGTACATGTGGTCAGCCTAGTCTCACTGGGCTAAATTCACGGTGTCAGTAGGCTGACCAGATGTGCCATTTGACATGGAACAGGACTGCTGTTTCTGTCCCATTTAAAACAGGACATCTGGTCAGCCTAACCTAGGCAGTAAAACTTGACTCATCTTTTTCTCTTTTCTGCATTGTGTTTGCATCTATAACTACACACTTCTGGTGGCAAACAATTGTTTGTTAAGATACAGGAATTTTTTTAAAGTCAGAATTGGAATAATTTGGAGAAGGAGGGCTAGAAAGAGACTCACATTTAATACCTGCAGTGTTGGTTGGGTGTATTTATGCAATTTAAATAAAATAGGAAAACTAGGACAGAGGCATATGTTAGGTAAAGGTCGGTGGTTTTCTCCAAGAGGCCTTTATTCCTGAATATTTTTACTATAATGTAACCTTTCCTATTCTGTGTTAAATATTCTCATATCTTGGATTTTGTCTGCCTAGAACTTCTTAAAAGAAAGAATCCCCTCACCACTTGGCTGCTTTGAACTCTGCTGGTGGGAACCTCGTCCTCACACGGACGGGATGTCTGAAGGAAGTCTGTACGTGATCTGGCCCCCAGCAACAGAACCACTAATAGCAAATTGATCCTCTATATATCAAATCCCCAGGATTAATTTCTGAAATCTCATTTTAAGGTATAAAATTTCGAGTATGATGTGATGGATTGCTATAGTGTAGACATTTGGTTCTTTTTACTCCGGTTATGGATTTTTCTGTGGCATATCACCTGTTCAAACCATTATACGGAAATCCCATCAATCACGGAGAGTTGTTAGTAAGAACACAGGTTGTCACAATTAGGAAGCTCTTGTCCACTCTTACGTCCTACTGCCTTTACTCTCCACTGACCTTGTTTAGGGCTCACAGCCGGGAGCCGTACAGTTGTTTCTTTTGCTTGTTTGAGAGAAGATGGTCAGGGAAAATTTTAAATTATGGGAAGGGGAAGGACTGGAGCAGTGTTGTCAGAACACGGAGTTGTGGTTTCAGTGTTTTCTAAGATGGATTGCAAATTCTCAGAAATTATAATACGTCTTTCAAAAGTGCTACTCAAGTAGGTAAAGGAGACTCATTTTATTGTGCAGTCACTGGACAACTCCTAGTTTGCCAGTAATAAAAAAATTATAAAGCTCCTCAAAGAGATTCACAATGATTCACAATGATATGAGGTTTGGGAGTACTTCTGTTCACTTTGTTTCCTCTTGGTCATGGATAATTATAAACAAGGGGAGTTCCCTGGTGGTGTAGTGGCTTAAGGCTTCAGCGCTGGCGCTGTCAGTGCTGTGGCCTGGGTTCGATTCCCAGTCAGGGAGCTACCCACATACCAAAAAAACAAAAAAACAACAAAAAAAAAACAAGTGAAAATAAGGATAATTCTTGAATGCGCTGATTACAGCCACTTATGATACCCAGTGTAACTTTAAATATATATTTTTCATCCAGTTTTTGTTTAGACAAATACTCTTTCCATAATATTTAACCCTTTTTGCATGCTATTTCTGCATTTGGCCCTTCTGTAATTTTGAACTTGTGATTCTGTTAAATTTTCATACTTGACAAATATATATGTATGTTACACACATACATATATATTAATCCCTCTCACCCTTTTCACAATTGCAACCTTCAACATGATTAGACTGCAGAGAATTGAAGTTTTACACAAGTATAAATTTTAAAAACTACATGATAAGTAATGAGAATGCATGTGCAGAGGTAAAAGAGAAGGGAATCTCCTGGTTGGCTGGGAGAATCAAGGGATCTTCAGTATGGGGGTGTGTTTTGCAGGCAGAGAAGTTGGGGGCTCTTTAGACAGAGGAAAGAACGGGTGAAAAATCCCAGACAAGTGAGAGGTGGTATGTCTTTGAGAAATCACAGCAGTTCTCGAATGCTGGAACCTAAAGCGGAAGTCCACTCTCAAATAAGCTCCTGTCCTGATGACAACAGGTAGTAACATCATTAGATTTGTCAGTTAGGAAAGTCTCTCTAACATGGAATGGAGAGGAGTTTGGAGGAAAGGAGCCCATGGATATTGTCATAGCAACCGACTCTAAGACGAGATGAAGGCAGGCTTGGCGCAGCACATAGTGGAAGGACATCAGTCTAAGAAGTGACCTTGTGCTTCTGTGATACTTCTCTAAAATGTTTTACAGATAAAAAACAGATACCCATCAAATGTGAAATAAGACCTGTGTAGATGTTAACATAAAAATAAAGACAGCTGGGGCATAGTCAGCATATTATTCTTTCTCAGACTAATGAAATGGTCATTTTTTTTAAAGGAATTAAGTTATAGATTTATGATTACATAATCAGCTGGAAAGATTAGGTTGAAAATTCATATTTATGGTTCAGATTCCACTAGTGATCACAGTGTTCTCTAAACTTTAGGAGAAAAATAATGGATACTTAGGCCATAACTCAGTGCAGAGGTAAGGGGAGAGTGCAGATTGCTATCCACTCATTGATACTGTTAAATAAGTGGTGTGTAAACATAATTTGCATAATGTTTTTAAAACTAAAATTATTACCAAATGGGAGACTTAGTTTAGTGCCTGACTCGTAGTAACTGTCCACAAGGTTTTAGTTATTAATGAAAAAAGCAAAACAACAAAATTTATGTTTTTCTTTCTTGGATTGCTGAAGATCACATATGAAAACTTAGTGTTATTGACATTGTGAATCTATTCGCTGTCCCCCTAAAATTAGTGAGCCATGTGCCTCTAAATTTCCCTGTAAATCTAAACCAGGTGATTATGTGTATTGAGTGCATCTTTGCATTTGAATATGCATCTATATGAATGCACAGATGAAAACTTTAATACCTGTTCAAAAGGTCACTGCCTGAAATCTGAAGTCAGTAGGAACACACACACACACACACAGACACACACACACACACACACACACACACACACACACAATTTTCCTCTTGCTTTAAATGCTCAGAGACCAAATGGAAAAAGAGTTATTTTTACCATGGAAACATCAAGTGAATTTACACTCAGAGGACTGTATCCTGGAATGACATCACAAGGAATAAAATAAGATTAAGGAAGTGGACAATTATTAGGAGTAAGTCATCCCACGGAAGGGATGGCTGATAGTCAATTAGTATGGGCATAGTCCTCAGGCAAAAATGTGAGCTATATGAAAAGTATGTCTCTCTAGTGGCCAGTCCTCACTTAGCTGCTGAAGGTATTTATTACACATACAAAGTTCTGGAGGCTGCAATTACATAACAGAGATAATATTCTAGTCTAAAATAATCTCAGGTCCTTTTATGTAGGGACATAGAAAGCATTTCAATGACATGCATTTACTATTAAAGTTACTATTAACATGCCAGAAATAGAAAGTCCTTACTTTAGAATTATGTAATAGGCAAGAAAATCCCCGATAATGTCAAAGGAATATTGCTGCTTCCTCCTTTACAAATGCTAGACTAACACTACCTATGAAGAGAACGTTTGACTACAAGGAAGGGATAGTCTGAGATTCAGAAGCCAGAGTCATTCCACCATGTCCCCACCCCCCCTGCCCCCATTAAATCCATGCTCTATTCTCTGGCAGCTGTTTGGCCATTGACATTAAAAGCAGATGGGGAAAATGCAAGGAACTGTCAGTTTTATTGCCGTGCATAATCGGCATCTGGGCTGCATGTTACAGATACAGTCCGTCCAATCTCATTGAAGTGGTGCTGTAAAAACTTTTTTCAGTTTCTAAGATAGTTGCCAAATTAGAGAAAATGCTGAATGTTAATCATGTTGATCATGGAAATTGCAACATGTACATATATTTTGGCCTCCATAGGAATGATGTATGTGTGTATGTGTTTAATATACAGTTACTGAGCTATCTGCAAGTCTGTACTGCTCATTTGTTACAAAACATATTTTGGAAACATACAGGTATTTATGTCACACTGCAGGTCAAATCATGAATCAGACTTATTCATTTGTATAACCTGTGTGTGTTTATGTGTATGTGACTAATACGTGCTGTAGACATTTTATTAGTAACGCTGTGTATTATGTGTGATTATATATATACACATGTATATTTCCATATTTTTATTCTTTCACCATTTTTTGTGCAAAAGGAAACATACCCTTATATTTTTCAACCTATCATAATTTTTACAAAGCCTTTATAGTTGCCTTTATTTTCTTCATTTTTCAGAAAGAGAAATTGAGACACAGAGAAGCAAAGTAACTTTGCAAAGTCCATAAAGCTAATCCATGGCAGATGCAGAATTTAATCCAAGTCTATATCATCGCATACTTTTAATCACGAAATTGTACAGTTTTATCTTTATGTACACACGTATGTAAAACATGGCACTGTGAAAGGGCTTTGGAGTCGGGAAAGAGCAAAATTCAGGCAATTTGACTTAACTTCTTAGGGGTATTTTGTTTGTTCTGATTTGATGTTCATACAGTAACATGTATGTTAAAGCATTACCAGCATTCAATTAAAATGAACCAACATATATGATACATACAATCAATATATATTCTGATTATATTTATACATGGATTATGTAAATACACATATGTATATATACAAATACACATACATATATTATACATATACACACATGTATATACACATACACATAATGTATATATATTATACACACATGTATATACACATACACATAATGTGTATATATTATACATACACACATGTATATACACATATGCAGGTATGTATAAATGCACACATAGGAAGTTCCCTGGTGGTGTAGTGGCTTAAGGTTTCGTCACTGGTGCTGTCAGCTCTGCGGCCTAAGTTCGATTCCCGGCCAGGGAGCTATCCACATACAAATAAAAAAAATAATAAATGCACACATATACACAGATGTGTACATATACACATATACATGAGTGTTTTTAAAATTCAGGCTGGAAAGTGGAGCTCATGCCAGGTAATTTTGTAGAGGGATTTAATATGAGGAATGAATTAAACAGTCGTAGGTGACATAGAAATTAGAATGCTGTGTCACCGGGGCTACAGTGACCTAGGAAGAAAGTGATGTCATCCTACGTCAGCAGGTAACCCCAGCCAGAGCAGATCATGGCCACGTTTCACAGAGCCAGTGGGCAAGTGAGCTTGGAGGTTGTGGTTCACAGAGTCAGCTCTCTGGGGCATAGAACAGAAGCAGATCGGGGAAGAGGGTGGAAAACATTTAATAGGATGCTCACACGGATAGAAATGAGGCTGAGAAGCAACCTTTTTTGATGGGCTAAAAATATTTTACCAAAACACTTAATGCAATGTGTTTCCTTGTGTCTTTCATAAAACTAGATGGGCAAAATCTTGTCTTTCTCTGTTCGCAGAACTGTAAAGTAGAAAAGGTCGGAGAGTTATTTTCATTTTAGTGCATTATAAAAATACTTCATTTGTGTTTGAATGCACTTTGCTGCCACGGTTTTCACGTGAAATAGTCGCATAATGAATCAACAGAGTCCAGTCTTACTGAAAATGCCAATAGCACTCACAGAATTAGAATTTAAAGGTTTTTATTGGTATATTCCATTCTTTTTTTAAACTTTTTATTTTTTATATTGTTAGACTTCTTGGGGTGACATTGGTTAACAAGAATTACATAGGTTCCAAGTGTACAATTCCACAGTGCATCGTCTGTGTGTTACATTGTGTGTTCGTCACCCAGAGTCAGTTCTCTTATCATCACCATGTATTTGAGTCCCCCTCCGTCCTCTCCCATCTCCCCCTTGCACTCAGGTAACCTACACTATTGTCTGTCTCCATGAGTTTTTATTTCTTTGTTACTTTCAGATTTACATTCCACATACGAGCAAAGTCATATGGTTCTTGGTTTTCCTTCATAAGAAGCTTCAAATTTTTCTTAGTATAACAACTATTTTTTTCAACCTATAATGCAATTTCTGTGGAGGACATAGAAGGTTTGTGAAATGTAACCTTCAACAGAAACATGTAACATAGCTGTTCAGTGTCACTACATAGTTCTCTTACTGAAATTGAGATTATTAAAATGTACTCCCAAATGAGTTTCTTACAGGTGTTTTCTCTTTTATACAAAGTCCAGACTTAAAAGATATGTAATGATTAAAAATGGAGACTTTTTTGTAATCGTCTTGTTTTTATTCTCAGTGTTGCTCCACGTTTCGGCCACAACACAATTCGTTTTAATTGTCTCTGAGAAAGAAAATGTTACTCATGAAGAGCATCATCTTTACTTCTTGACATGAATCTTGGGCTTGAATTAAACATGTCTGAAAGCTCCTGTTTCCATTAAAAACTGGATTTTTTCATTGCAGACGTCTGGAACAGAACTCAATCAAGGTCATCCCTCCTGGAGCTTTCTCACCATATAAGAAACTTAGAAGAATGTGAGTGAATACTATTTTGGAATATACATAATGTTTTAAATTATGCAGGTCATGAGGCAAAAATACCCATTTAAATTTGAATATTTAGGTGTTTGACAGCTTAACTATTAAGTGATGTGACTATTTGATAGCGAGTTCTATAATATTGTAATATTAATCACTAAACTACGTAATATTTTAAAATTCTCTGTAATTTAACGTACTGATTCACACTACTGTGAACATATGTGGTTAATACCACGTGCAGTCAAATCTTAGATGTTCTGTTTTCAATAGTAAGACATGACATCGTTTATAATAATTTAAGCGAGTAGCCAGGAATTGATTTAAAAGGGTGATTTTTAAAAAAATTTAGGATACTTCAGATGTTTTATGTTGCAAATTTTGTACAAGTATTGATAGGTACAAAATCAACATGTAAGCTAATAATCTCTTGCAGTAAATCTCACTGACATTCTGTTTAATGTAACCTAACCTATTTCTGATCTCAGCGACCTGAGCAATAATCAGATCTCTGAACTAGCCCCCGACGCCTTCCAGGGACTCCGCGCTCTGAATTCACTGTGAGTACTGACCACGTCACTGAAGGGAGTGCGGAATGCACAGCTAATAGTGGCGCTTAAAAAAAAATTGGATATAAAACAAATACTTCTTTAAGATTTTCCTTTGTCTTTATTGAGGAATGCTACCTGCCACTAAAATCAACCAGTTTATGAGTATGTATTTTAGGACTTGACAATTTTGCTGTTGAGAGAGCGAGAATCAGAGCCCCTTTTTTCACACATTTTTGTTTCTAAAATGAAGGGAAAATGTTTAGTTTGGAGTGCTCTGGTCGGTGTATTTACAGGCTCTGGGGACAGTACCAGTCCCCTTTAGGAGGGTGCTGGGGAAACTCTGGCAGAGAGCATGACCAACGAGGGGCCCCCCTCCACACCCTGCTCTGTCACCTTAAGACTTAAAGAAGCCGCTTTAATCTCTGGAAGTACAAAGATAAGGAAGCTTGACAGCTTTTCAATGTCAAAAAAGACTCTCAAGGAGATAGCTATGTAAATTAAAGAGGTTCTACAGTAAATGGGTAAAGGCTGCTATTCTTTAAACTTGTAAAAAAATCTTCAGAAGTCCATCAAGTAACATTGTAATTTTAAAGCTTGGAAAGTGAAGGCTGGCTTGTGATTTTTAAGAGCTGATGCTTAGAACAGGGTTCTTATTGATGTAAATGACTGCAGAGCTCTTAGGAATTTTGGAGGTCCATTGTAGCCGGTGGGCATCCTAGGATGCCCAGGGTGAGACCTGAAGTTATATAAGAGTTTTAACACTCACTGGTGCCAAGGAGAGAAGGAGACAGAAGTCCTGCTTATCTGGGTGCACAGGTGTTCAGGTTGCTATGCTGGTCTGTTCAGAGAGTTACAGTTTTCTTGGAAGACAGGAAATAGAAACCTCTTGCTTCACCTGCAGTATCTGCTTCGGTTTGTTTTTGTTTGTTTTGGAGTTTTTTTGTTTGTTTCTTTGTTTTTTAGATGATGTCCAAGGTCACGGGAACAATTGTTGGCAGAAAACATAGACTGTAGTCACATATTGCACTCAGGGTGAGCTGTCAGGTTCTAAAAATAACAAAATTTATGTAAAACTTAGTTCAGTCACCCAAATTATCTATAAGATACTATGCGTAGCATTCTCAACAGTAATACTATCCAAAGTAAGTGTAGACACCCTCCCAGCCTTGGAAAAGGACAAAAGTCAAATTTCTATCCCAGTTCCTGGTTCTTGAAGTGTCTGTGCTTCAGAGATAACCATCAAATGTCCAAAGAGAGATGTGGGTGGAGAATTCTATTCATTGACATATCCGCTTGCTGCAGTTTATGCTATTAAGCTCCGTTGCCTTAATAATGTTAACAGACACTTTTGTGGAGAATTAATATAAATGATAAAAAGAAATAATAAAAAACATTATTATTGGTCACAATGCATTATGTTATTAATAAACATGTAGTTATAATTAATGATTATATTATAAATTATCATGTGCTCATCTATAAAGTACAGTCAGACCTTGGTACGCCACTGCTTTGAAACTCGTCAAATTTGGTGCTGGATGCATTTCAACGTGAAAATTCATCGTTTGTCTGATACTCAGATGCACAAGCTAGAACTTGTCGTTGTCAGTTGCCTGGGGGACTCGCTCCCCTTTCCAGCCCAAACAAGGGGTCACGCGTTAGTCACGCTATGATAGCTCTTGCCCTGCGCACATGCCCTTGTGGTCTTATCGTAGCTTCTGTGGCCATTGTGTGTGGTTTTGCTTTGGGAATGCATTACATTTATTTACATCATTCCTGTGGGAAGAATTTGTTTGGTGCTCGGCGTTTTCAGAACTCGTCGTGCTTCCCAGAACCATTTACAAGCAAGTACCAAGGTAACCGCTGTGTAGTAAATACTAACAAATGGTAAAAGAAATAGTAACACGTGTACAAGTATGTGCTTGCCGAATTGGGATCCTGATCCTCACGATTGGAACTCTCACATTCCCAGTTCTTTTGGAAAGCTACACAAAAGCATGTTCTTCCCTTGTGGAACCAAGTTAGTGAGGAAGTTAGGTCACTGGGGCAGTGCATGGAAGAATAGAAGCTGTCCCCCGCATGATGCCCCGTGAGGTTACGAAGTGGATAGACCAGGAAAGAGTGAGACAGCTCTGCTGTCTCAGAGAAAGTCCATGTGTCATAACTGCCACCATTTCCCTCACTGTGTTCACATTTCGAATTGACCTTCCGAAGATGAATGTGTTTACCCCTGCGTGAAGTTTCTAACTGCCCAGGTTTGCCGTAGCCCTCTGCTTCATTCATTTAACCCCAACCATACACCCAACGGAAATGTCCTGGGACCCTGTAGTGCACTGGGCCCTATTCAGGGTTCCGGAGAGGCTGAGTGCCCCAAACACAAAGTCCTATCCCTCGAGGGAGGTGACCATAGAGTGTCTCTGGTGACAAAAAGTACTCTGAAGGAAAATAAAGAAAGGAGAAAGGGTAAGGAATGCCAGTGGAGAGGGCAGCTGCAATTTTAAATAGGATGATCGACAAAGACCTCCCAGAAAGGGGATGTTGGACAAAGACCAGGAGATTCGAACCGTGGAAGGGAGCTGTGCAGGCACGTGTTAGTGCAGATACAGGGAGGAAGAACGTTCAGGACAGAGGGAGCAGCCCAAAACTTCGGCCCTGACCCGGGAGGGCGCAGAGTGTGTCAAGGGAGAGCAGGAAAAATATCATCGTGACCGGAGCGGAGCAGGTGGCTGGAACTGAAGTAATGGAGGGGTTGCGGTTGTTGGCAATGCCAAGGTCTAGGATACCAGAGGACGGAGGGTGGAGTACGGCGAGAGGTAGGCTCACGGGATGAGTAGCGTTGAAGCTTGTGAGGAGGAACCAGCAGTTGAAATCCTCCAGAAAGGAGGGAATTGGGATTCTGTAGGTAACTGCAAGAGCCATGCAAATGAGCAACACTTCTTTTTCTAAATCGAGTTTTTACTTATACAAGTTTCTCTTCCACGTCTTTCTGGAACCTAACGCAAGTAGTAGCTAGTCTAATTTAATCATGATGTTTGCTAAAGAAGTGAAAATATTGACAGGTATATGTTATGATGCCAAATACCTCTAATGCATCTCATTAAATAAAAAAAAATTTAAATTGTTATTTAATTACCACGATAGCATACCTTTGAGAAAACTGGGCTTGATTGGTTGGCTGTTCTTTAAGGTCTTTCCTATTAAATTATTTGCATTAACATTTATTTATTTCTATTAATATTAACATTCATTTTACTATATATTATTACTATATATCATTATATTTTAATACATTAGGATATTTAATTATATAATTTAACATATTACAAATTATTAACACAGTATCATTTGGAATGTATACGTCTATTGATTGAATTTTGTTGCCCTCATTCTATAATATTTAATAATAATCTCTTAACAATTCAGCAGTCTACTGTATTAATCATTGTCTGTAAACATTTTTTATATTTTACTGTTTGAGCTATTCCTTTTATCTTAATGAAATAAGTTGTAGTAGTATGGCATGGTGACTAAACTCACAAGGGTGACACTGGGCTTAGCATTCTCAGCCTTCCTTGTAGTAGCAGGTACAGTAGTGGCCTCAGATTTGCCTATTATTCCAAAGGACTCTGAAACAATTCTCTATCGGCATAGCTGTACACTGTATATAGTGTGATGAATGTGTCATGTATAAGAAACTGTAGTGAAACTACCAGTTTGTCATTCCTGGTGTTGGGATGATATTGTCCAAATCCCTCATGTATTTATTTTCTTTTCAGTAGAATTCATTTTCATCTTTCAGTTGCTTTTTAAATTTTTTTCCCTCTTATAGCACACATTCTCACTGGCCTCTTTGTACTTTATGTCTTTATGTGAATGATATGTCTTTCTTTCATCATATAGATTTTGGCTCTATTTTCTGACTGTCACCCAACTTCTCTGTCTCAGTCTATGGATTTTTTATGATTTTAACTACTTTTACCTTGCTATCATTTCAATATCACTGTAAGAAAAATGTACCCAACCCTAGTATTGCTAAACATCTTTGTAGAGGAATATCATTCCCATCATATTTAGTAAGCATTTTTCTTGTAATAGTTTCCTGATTTTTAGTTCATATACCCAGTATTCCCTAGACAGATGGATTTCCTGCATCCTTGTGTGATCCCTTCCTTTCCTCGCCATGTACCCCAATATTCTCACTTATAATAAACTTTTCTATTTTTCAAACACGGTCCTAAAAGAAACAGAATGATTTGTTGGAAAAAAATAGTTTCACGATACTAATATGACACATCCCCCAGCTAGTCCTCCTTTTGGGCTATTTAAGCCAACATTTGAAGCAAAAATCCCACGTGAACAACCTACTAAATTATTCACCCCTGGATTCTTACACGGGTCTCCCACGAATTATATGCATCCTATTTCCTTTTGAAGTTTCAGCGGTTTCAAAATACAAAATACAGTAGTCAAAATTGTTCTTTTGGGTTACTCTTCATTTATCTCAGTCATATCAGTACCTGGGACATGGGCAAATGACAAACATAAAAAAAAATAACAGTTGGATTCAGTTTAATTGGGCACCAAACTTAGAACCTAGCACAGTGCCTGGCACGTAGTAAGTATGCAGTGTCTTTTGCTGACTGAACTGATGACCGTATTGCACCGAATATCCTGAATTGATACCATCATGATCTGCTCCACATCGTGAAGCCTCCCCTTTTCCCGCCCTTGACCTTAAAACGGTACTTATTCTTGCTTTACTCTTTCCTAGTTCCCTTACCTCTGTGACCCTGACAATGCAGAATTCTCTCTTTTCTTCTCTGCTTGTTTACAATTGTTTCTTCTATAATGGGTTGACCTTTCTTTAAAAAAAATCTGTATTTTTCACAAATGAATCTTTAGGTTGTACTACTTAACCGTACGCTGGAATCTATACAAATGGAATGTCCCTTGGCACAATCTAGCATGCCGCCGCATTGATTCCTGTGAGGATTCTCTTCCTGTGTTGTCGTGTCCCCTCCCTCTCACTCACATCCTCGAAGGGAATGGCCTTGCCCTCGCTCTTACTCATCTCTCTTCTGTTGTTATTTTCCTCTTTTGCAAAGAGAAATCATACACTGCTGCCAAGCGTGTTTATTATTCAGATTCTCACTTCAACTTTTCTTGGCGTATTATGACATCCATTTATTTTTTCCAAAAGACTTGTTTTCTGATTTTCAAAAGTAGTATGTGCTCATTGTAGAGGATGTAAAAAATAAAGAATAAAGTATATGGGCAAATTCAGATCAACTCTGGATGGCACATCATTTGCCATCCAAAGATTTTTTTTCCACTTTTTCTGTGTGTGTGTATTTTTTTCTAAACAAAATTAAAATTATACTGTACTATAATTATATGTATATATATATAAAATTATATATATATTATTATATATATACATATATATGTATATATATATAATAATATACTCTATTATATTTCTATATACTATAATATAATTGCATAATATACTGTATTAAGGTCTTTTTACCTAATGTTACATCATGCACACTTTCATAAATATTCTTCAAAGCATGATCTTTATCACTGTGAAATATGTATTTAACCACTCCTCATTTTTAGAGCCTGGGACATTTTATTTTGCATTTGCTTCTTCATTGTTATAAATGATGCCATGAGTAACATTTTTTACATAAAATAGTTTGTCTGATTATCTTCTTAAACTCTTCAGAGTGCCACTACTACTTTATACTTCATATAAACATCTTCATGACTCTTGATATATGTGGCCAGATTGTCCCCCTAAAAATACGCTTTCTATCCTTTCATACACATAGTTGTGGTCCCCTACTCTCTAAAAACAGGCCATTGCAGACCTAATGTTAATAACAGACATGACGAGTCAGTCGTTTCCAGTATTTGCTGCTGAAATCCCCTCATTTCACCCTTTTTGTTCATTTACTCTTTAATTTATTCCTCTGCTAATTTGTTTCTTCATTTCACTTAAAAAAACAGTGTTCACTCCTCAGGCCAGTGTAGCGAGTCACCGTCACCGTCACTGTCACTGTCATTGTGTGTCAGAATCGATGCCGAGTGCCATTGTGCCGGAGGCTTTAAGTCCTTGTCCCTGCCCTCAGTGCCCGATCAGAAGTGGGTATGCTGAGGATACATTTCTGTTCATATTTGGGGGGGAACATACATTTAAAATGTTCTTCCGAATGTATATTAATGACCACTGCCTTCACAGATCTTAACATTTCTCAAGCAGATACATTGTATGTTTAAAACATCAATTCCTTTCACTGCCTACTGATGTGCTAAACCCTAAACTCATCCCTTTAAAAAGCAAGGAGCATTCACTTGTGTTATGTGCAGGGTGCTCTCCTTAGTTATGAACTGTGTGTGTGTAGAAAAGCATGACAATTTAGCAGTAGGCATTTCTATGAAAGGGCAATAGAATTATGAAGTGTATTCATTTTGTTCATTTCTCTTTGTTTCTCTGTTTTCCAAACTTTCCATCATGAATGTGCATGTGTATGGAGTGTTTACTAACTCGCTTTGTGCCTGAATGTGTGTGTGTGTGTGTGTCTGTGTGTGTGTGTTGAATAAATTTGTTGTGCTGGTTTGGTATCTGATTTTTTTTTTTCATTTAAACTGTTTTTTTCAGTGTTCTCTATGGAAATAAAATCACGGAACTCCCAAAAAGTTTATTTGAAGGACTGTTTTCCTTACAGCTTCTGTAAGTATTTGATTGTTTCTGATCTGTTGAACCAAATATTATATTTTAGTCAGTTTACCATCTCATATTTTCATGGAGGCTTCAGAAAAATCTGACCCAAAATGGCATAGTTTAATGAAATAGAAAAGATTAGCGTAGTAGAGCTAACATTGTTGATAGTTATTTATTCGAAGACACAACTCTTTGAAATTGTCTCCAAATCTTCCTCTCCACAGGAATCTATGCATCCTGGCTGCTCTGTCATGTAAAGCTGTTACAATCCTTGCCTTTTGTGAGAATTCTCTGGTTTAATTTAACAATACTTGGGAAGGAGAAAGACATAGTGATATGTTTACCCACCTTTGTACAAAGAGTCTGCAGGAGTCACAATGTGGGAAAAACATCCTCCAACACAAAGATGGTGTGCTGTAGGCCAGAGCCCAGCAGTAACCCGCAAACTAATCTTTTCTAAGAGAATGATCTGTAAATCCCGAGATTATGTCTTCAAAGACCACTCTCCTTACACAATAGCTGCTTTTCATTTGTCTCAAAATAAGTGTTTACTATTCATATTTATAACACTTGACCCCAGGTGTCATTTGTAATGAATATTATTTCATATGAAAAAATATTTATATAGAATGGAAATTGGAAAAAATAGGCTAATATTAACGTTGTTACTGTTGGATTATCAAATTCTGTTCAAATCACCAAACACATAAAGAATCCCCATGTAGGACACACACTGCCTGGCTGCTGTGGATACAAAGGTAAGCGGTGTAATTCCTTCTCTCAACTAGGTCACAGTCTGCTTTAACATGTCTCATTGGAAAGTTGTTTCTTCCTTTGGATATATGCATTTGTTGACATTGGGGTTGATACCACTTATTTGGTAAAAAAATGATTTCTAATCCCACACAGTCCCCACATGTAGGTATTTTTCCTCACTTGAGAAGTCTATGTTCCTAAGTTCATAACATTCTGTTCCCATGTTTTTAATTTTCCTCATTATCCAGAAACATATTTTATATCACAACCCAGTTTTCATTCTCACACACACACACACACACACACACACACACACAGAGAGAGAGAGAGAGAGAGAGAGAGAGAGATGCAGCAAGTAGCTATTTTTCAGGTTGCTGACCAATTAGTGAACAAGGTCAGTGACACTTGAGTTGTGACCCAGAGTGGGGAGGAGTGGAATTAATCTGTCCGTACCAGGCCTCTGAGCTTGTAAGCAAATAGTATACAGACCACAGAGCAGACCAAAACATTAGGGGAAAAAAGTGCAGCAAAAAGAAAGAAAGAAAGAAAATCACCATGAGGAAAGGCATAGTGCTGCGCGCGCACGGGGCACCTTAAAAGGCAAGCAGGCAGAACCGGAGTACCTCACGTTCATTAGAGATTCCTGGGGTCAAAAGGGAAAACATTTTCAGAGTGTTAGGTAATAACGCACACATACCCAAACTGCATAGTACATAGTTTTTTTCGAGCTAGAATATTTGTTAAAATCCTGAATACCAAAGCACTGAGGTAAATGGTGATAGACAGAAAGCTCTATCAAAAATTGTCCTGCCCACAAATAGGCGACAAGACTAAGTAGCATCGAACACCTTCCTTTGGAACCAAGAGAAAGGAACACTTGAGTTGGGCAGAAGACATGTTCTGGAAAAGATGAACTTTCTGTGAGGCCTTCATGGGCCATAAGGTTGTGGGAAGTGGAGGTCAGGGCAGGTGTCCAGCTGAAGGTGAGCCGGACATGAATAAAAGCTCAGGCACAATCACCTGTACCCATGAGAATGTGGGCCAAAGTATGATCTGGAAACCATAGTTCCACAAAACATTGATGTAGAATTCTGATAGCATATAGGAGGAAAATGAATTTGTGGGATATTGTGCTAAAGCAAGTTGAACAGATACTCCTAATGCAGGATGAGGACCTTTAATATACTAATGTACCATGTCACTCCCCAAGAGGGTTTAAAGTATTCATTCAACATCACATTTTTATTGAGCACTTAGTATGTGCTAGGCACACAGGAAACATCAGGGTACAAAGTAGACAGATATTCCTGCTGTCTGTAATTAGACCCTTGGGGAAAGGGACATGCAAATGGCAGTCAGAAAGAACATAATAAATAAGGAAATCATACATAACCAAGATATATGTAGTTAAGAAAAATAGAAAAAGTAGATCTAAGTAAAGAAATTGAGAGTCCTAGGGGTTAGGAAGAGGCCAACAGAAGCTAACAGTATGAAAGAGAGTGCTCACGGTCAGCTTAATTGAGGAGGTGTGATGTGAGCGACTCTAAGAAGCGAACTAAGTACCAGGCAGACCAGTGGGAGAGGATTCCAAGCAGGAAATTCTGGCAGGGAGGCCCGTGTGGCCAGAGTTGAAGCAGCTTCTGGGAAGAGAACGTGGAGGTTGCAGGGTTCAGAAGGGGACCCTGTTGGGCGTTACAAGTTATGGTCAGGACTGGTTTTATTCAGACTAAATTGGGAGTTGTTGCATGGTTTTAAGACAGGAGTTTCATGATCTGATCTCAGCTTTAGAAGGTTCTCTCTTGTCTTCGATTTTGAGAATAGACTGAAGTTTTTCAAAGAGCATCTCGAAGGACTCATGGTTTGTGGCATTTTTTTTATGACACCTTGACAACAAAGTTGGGTCTACTACACTACTTCTACATCTTCTAGAAAATATGTTGAATAATTTTGTTTTTTGGGGGGGTGGCGGTTCCCTGGCTGGGAATCAAACCCAGGCCACAGCATGGAAGATGCCGAAGCCCAGCCACTACCCCACCAGGGAACCCCCGGAATCATTTTTATTAAATTCATGTGTAAGTACTAGACTGAGGCATTCTTTAGACGACATGCCCCTTGCTTTGTCTGGTATAACCCCCAATCTTCAGCCTGTGATACCTAAATTATTACAATGGAAGTGTTAGCATTGAGTTTAAAGGAAATGTATTTCTTGATTGGGTTTTCACAAGGACCGACTCTTACAGGTGGGTTAAGGAGATGCCACACTTTAATTCTGTTACTATTTGATCAAACAGATTACTGAATGCCAACAAGATCAACTGCCTTCGCGTAGATGCTTTCCAAGACCTGCACAACTTGAACCTTCTCTCCTTATATGACAACAAGCTTCAGACCATCGCCAAGGGGACCTTCTCACCTCTCCGAGCCATTCAGACAATGTATGTTGTATATGTATAATTTGTGTCCAATTAGATGACCGTTGTTTTCACACTAAATATGAGTATTAAGTTCATTGCCAGCTGTGTGTAAAAGTGTTCTGTATGTGTTTCTGAAAGGCATTTGGCCCAGAACCCCTTTATTTGTGACTGCCATCTCAAGTGGCTGGCGGATTATCTCCATACCAACCCGATCGAGACCAGTGGTGCCCGCTGCACCAGCCCCCGGCGTCTGGCAAACAAAAGAATCGGACAGATCAAAAGCAAGAAATTCCGTTGTTCAGGTAATTTCTTACTTCGTTTGACGTTTCCCATGTGTGACCAAAAGCAGTGGTTACGTGAGACCTAGGGACAGCTGGCCTTCAGCTGAATCACCAAACATTGTAGAATTGTATTTCTTCTTCTTCTGTCCATAAAGAAAAAAATTAAGAAAAACTGTAAACACAATTCATATGGCCCTCCTGTATGTAACATTTTTAACATTGTATTTAGCAGAAGAACTAGGCTACTAGCCAAGGGGGTAAAAAAATAGACGCCTGGATACTTTATATTATATTCCCAAGGTGCAAACGTAACAAGGGCCTTTTAGCTAACTCAGCGTGCCTGGTAGGTCTCTGTTTGTTATACCGTTCTTCACTGGGAAACTTAAGGTAATTAATCATGTTTTCATTTCTTCAGAAAGTAAACTGAGACCTAGTTACGTGATTCTCAGGCTCAGAGGTGGGGGGGAGATCTCCTGACCCCTTACTTCTCACACAGAATGCTATTTTCTGATTTTGCATTCTCCTATTTTGAATGAGACTGTGAGGATACATTTTTTCCCCAAAGGGCATTTTTTTTTAACATTTTGGGAATATTACATTTATTTATAGAAAGCTAAATATAAATGCACTGTATTAATAGTAATCAAAAACTTCACTGAAATTTACTATTTGCTTTGGTCTAATCTTTTTTCTATTTCTTTTGATCAAAGACATTCTAGATATTTTGGATAGTATGCTACCTAACTATTCCAGGCATAGTTCACATTCGACAGTGAATCCATACTAAAAAGCTAATATCCAGACAAGGCTGGTGATGGTCCATGGTTCTAGATGCATTTACTACTCACTGTCCATTATTACATTGCAGCCACTGCTGTGAATATACATTTTTCACTTAATTATCTGTAGTAACTTTAGTCCATTCTTAATCTAATATAACTCATATCTCTGCTTGCTGACATTCAGGTGCATCTTCTATTTTTTTTTTTCTCTTTTTTTATTTAGCTAAAGAACAGTATTTCATTCCAGGTAGGTTTTGCTCGGTAGTAGGACTAACTGCAGATACCCTTTCCTCACCTTATAAAATACAGCTTCTAAAACGTTGATGTGCATGCCTTTGAAAGTGCAGTGGCCAATGTGTAGATAGACGTCCTTCTGCCTAGATCACTGGTAGCTGTTTCCCGAACACCTCACCTTTGCATGCGGCTTCTGATGTTAAACATATATTATTTAACTCCCACCTTGCTTTTCTTCTCCCTTTCACTTTGGCACATTATCTGAAATTTCTCACAGTAGCTAAAATGTTTGAACCTGTGGCTTTCCACTGAAATCATCTTCTCTCCTTCTGGTGTATATATGATCTTCCAACCTGTTTTTAAAACACGGCTTACTGAGCTTGATTTTAAAGACAGATGTATCTGTTTTCAAAGAGCCAGTTCTACGTGAAGTCAGTTCCAAACACACAGAATTAGTGGTGTCGATCATGGGATTTACTTTTCTTCATAGATGTTATACTACGACAGTGTCCCTTACTTTTTGCTTGAGTTTGCTAACTGTTGCTTCACTTTTTCTAGAACAACAGCTCCCTGCTGGTTCACATGCAGTTGTGCTGGGGGACTTGACGTGTGTGCATACCTAGAGTCACACTATGTGACTCCCCCAAAACAAGATCAAAAGCATCAGGAATTCATGAGCCCTGAGTACATTGAATAATTTAGGCAGATGAATAACATGTTTCTTAGAAAAGGCATTGGAATGTTCCTGCCACTACAATCTTAATACTATCAAGGCTGACGATTCTAGAACTAGCTCTTTGAAATATGTATCCTTACTTATTTTTTTCTTGCCTGCCAATTGTGTAAAATGCCTCTTGACTTGTTTGTTTTAAACCATTATGTAAAAATATATGTTAGTACATACTAAGTAATTGGCCACATTTACTATCTCCTCACTATATTCTAGACTACAGGGTCTAGACTATAATATATTTTAACAGCTGTAAATAAAAAGGTATTTTTATAGTGTTAGTGCACAAAACCATGCTTATTTTCTAAAGAACTCTGGGTTTGGTCTCTATTTTAAGGAGCTATGTGTTGCTTGCCATTATTGAATTATAATTGGAATAATTTGATGTATTTAACAGATTTTTTTTTTATTACTTATTTTGAGCTTGAATGGTTAATGTTTTATATATTATATTGGCTGCATAAGAAGTAATGTATTGAAAAGAACAGTTGATTAGCTTCCATTGGTAATATTTAAAATTCATTGTTTTTACCCAGTTATTAAATAGAAAGTCAACTGGTAGCTTTTACTTACCCGGAAAAAGTTATATTCTAAACACCAGAACACCTATAGGATAAAACATGAATATTACTTAAATCCCAAAATTACAGCAGTTAATAATTGTTGCCAAATTATTCAATTCATTACATTTAAATATACTTCATTAACTATTCAGAAAGTAGTATTTTCAGTTCACCAAATGAAGAACAAAAGTTGGGCTGTTTTCATAAATTCTGACACAGTTTTGCCCGCTTATTGACAGCAGCCAAAGTAAGTTTTGAAAAACACCTTTGTATCAGACATCGTGGCTTAATTGTCAATTTCTGAAAATTCAATTTACATTATTTAAAGCAGTCATGATAGAAGTCAGGACTCAGGAGAATTCTTTAGCCCTCCTCTCCCTTTTTGTTTCCTAGAATTTAATTGATATGTGAGCCTATCTAAAGAGCCACCATAAAATAAGCATCATTGTCATCGCATCGAATGCAAATTACTTTAAATATAAGATGCCTAGTATACCAGTTATTTAGGCCTTGTTTCCAGTACTTCTTTATTTTATTTTTAAAATGAAAGCTTAAACTACAGCACAACACATTTTCAATAAATGTCATTGCATTAATTCCCAAAGGTAATGAAACAATTATATTCAGCTTTGCAACCTGCTTACAAGATTCTGATTCCATTTTAACTAAATGACATAATTTGTAAATTGGAAAGGTCATTAAAAAGCATGTGAGCCACAACCTAAAGATTAATCCAAATGTGCTAATGATAGTCCTTGAAGATCTCAGCCATTAGTTTTCCACTTAATTTTACATGTTTACTTGTCTACCACCATTCTGTACAGCCTTCCAGCTATTACAGTGATAACTCAAAAGGAAATCTGTCCTGCAGAGAGTTCATCTTTTAAAGGGATTGACAAGAACTTAATTTGTGCTATGCATCTTGTATGCCATTGCTTTTCCTGTTCAGACCACTCTGCTTCAAAAAAATTACTTTAAAAGTTTACAAAGCATGACAGTTCCTACCCTACCACGCCATTCCCTGGTAATTGCCACAGTAAGGAAAGAAGAAAGAGACCTTAGAGAGTTTTATAGATATGCCTATTGATCTTGATTGGGATTACTGTCTTTCTTTCCTTCTTGGTGATCTTTACTTTTGCAGGAGTTCACCATTTGGGCTGTAAGTAAAAGCGTCTGATCTGAAACACAATGTCCTTCCTTTTCAATCCTGATGTACCTTCTTCTAGTCTCGGTCTTTGGCACCTTTTAATTTTTTTCCCCAAGAAGAAACCACAGGTCTTTTGAGCTTCTCTGTTGTCCTTGTAGCTCACCTCCAACTTCTCCCCGGATGTTGTCCCCGAAAGCTGTTGTCCCCATCCTGCAGTTCTGAGGAACGGGGGAGGCACCTTTCAGTGTAGCTCCTTTGTGTTTCCAGGAAGGCTTGGGTAGTAATACTCCTACTACGGTCCTACACATTCTGCGGGAACAGTGCATGTCATGTAAACAGTATCACGTCTCCAGAACGTCTGTAGCTTTTCTCCTGCTTCCCTTCATCTTTCCTCTCCGTCTCCCCCCTGGCCTAGTGGATGGTGTAGTGATTATGGAGCGAGATTTTCTGTTGTGCTTGATCTAACCATGTGGTTGCCAGGTATGAGTAAAACATGGTTCCGTCAAGCACCATGGAACGTCACGCAGCTTTCTACAGCATGACAAGCTGCTGAGGCTCAAATCAGGATTTACTTGTCTCTCTTTATAAAATCAAAATGAAAACAGAAGGCTTTTTGGGCATTCCTGAAGATTCTGTGAGAGGGAGAGAACAATAAAAGACCATAGAAAAATTTAAAAACCTGAGTAACTCGATTAGCCTGGAAAGCCCTAATTTAAAATGATACGTAGGGATATGTTTACGACTGGATACATTGCATTTTAAATTCTTGACTCCCGAGAAAAAAATCATCTTTTTAACAATTAACAGCCATTGTGTGATTAGCTGTCAAATAGGCTAGAATGGCTCATAACTGGATCAGCAGAAAGTACAGCTGTGAAAAGCTCATCTCTATTAATGTTTTCCTGTCCTGTGAATCTAGTTACTCTTTTTTTCCAGCAAATTCCAAGCCCTTGTTTTAACCCTCTCCTGACACCCATTGACCAAATTTCCCCGAGTTGTGTCCCTGCTGCACAATCTAGTTACTTCCTTGTTTTCTTCCGAGAAATGAACACACATTCTAACCTTTAGACTCAGTTTCTTTCTTTCTTTTTTTTTTTTTTTTTTATATTTTTGGCTTGAATCCTCAATAGGTACAGAAGACTATCGATCAAAATTAAGTGGGGACTGCTTTGCAGACCTGGCTTGCCCTGAGAAGTGCCGCTGTGAAGGGACCACAGTCGATTGCTCCAATCAAAAACTCACCAAAATCCCCGAGCACATCCCCCAGTACACGGCAGAGCTGTAAGTTCAGCTCCCCGCGGAGTCCGCCTTGCGAGTATTGGAATTGCTGTCTTGCCCTTTTATTCTCGATAATTGCATTGATTTTAGTTCACACACGGTGGCATACCATATTTTGCCGTATATAACGCACACCCACGTTTTTGGCCCAAACTTTCAGGGGGAAATAATCTGCCCTTTTAATTTTTTAATTCCAATTTTCATTTGTTTATATTTAGGTACTAGTTTTTTGTATGATAAAGGAATTTTTAGCATTCGTTTTTTAACATAGTATGGTACAAGAAATTTTATGGAACAAATAATTACAAAACACAAGAACTGATACAAGGTACAAGAAATTTTATGAGGGAGTTCCCTGATGGTGTAGTGGCTTAAGGCATCGGTGCTGGCGCTGTCAGCACTGTGGCCTGCGTTCGATTCCCAGTCAGGGAGCTACCCACGTACAAAAAAAAAAGAGAAATCAAGAAATTTTATGTATAACATTCTTTATATATAAAGAAAAACGATAATTGTATTCCAGGGTATTATTTTGCATGTGAATATCATTACCGATTTCTAGAGTTTTAACTCATAAGCATAAATAAAAGAATTAAAAATTCTTAAGCACAAATAAAAGAATTAAAAACATTTATATATATATGGAATTAGTACTATTCATGGATAATGCACGTCCTTATTTTTCCCTCACAAATTTAGGCAAAAAAGTGTGCATGATACATGGCAAAATACAGTCACTCTTGTCTATACAAGAATATATTAGAAGCTGTCTTCCTTCACCTTTCTGATCCAAGATACAACTACAGAAATTAATTTACCCCCAAACATTCAATTAGTGCTTAATAATATTAATTATAACAGTATTCACTTGATGTTTATTTCTTCAGCATTATCTATCCCCAAACCCATTTTTAAGCATATAATAGATGTTTCACATAGTCTTTAGAGCAACCAAATAGTTTGACAATTAGTATTTTGAATCTCTGTCCATTATAAATTCAATTTGACTCTTTTTTAAATCTGCTTTACTACCTCAACTCACTCATGGGTAGAAGGATTCAGTGATTATCAAGTATTAAAGCACAAAAAATAACTTTTTCCTGAACAATGGATAGCATAGCAGGAAAAGCTGAACAGTCAAAGTGAGATCAATTTATATATCTACCCCTAACACAGGGCCTAGCACGTGCTAGTTGCTAAAATATATTCGTTGCATCTTATGCCCATGTATGGTTTGCCTTTACTGACTTTATTTATAAAAGTAAGACATTTAATGTTAGTGTTCTAAAAATCCAAGAAAAACCTAGCGAAATCTCATCATATTTTGAATTTCTTAGCAATGTTTATGTATAACACCATCTGGTATTTGTCACTCAGGGCTCTGCAGTTGTTTGTCTTTCTGTGCGTGTATAATCCATTTGTCTTCAATTATGTTATAGCCCCCTGATTACAGGGATTGGGCTTTGCAGTTTATTTCCCACTGTGCCTATACTCTTGCCTGTTACTTAATGGATTTTAAGCAGTTTAAATAATTTAAAATAATGTAATGCTTTCAAAGCAATCATAGAAACTAACTAACTAATTTATAGTGATGCTTTCTTTTATTATTCCTGTTAGTTCCTGAAGCCGTTTCATAGCTTCAGGACTTTCAGAAATGCATGAAGACCGTGCAGTGAAACCCCAAACTTTATATTATAATCATGCAGGGAGTTATGCTTATTTCCAATCATAGCACAAACAATAATTCAGATCATATCTTCCAGCATGATGATAACTTAAGAAGCCTTACTTGTCCATCAAGAATCGTATCAGAAAACTAGCATCTAATTTTTTTTTAGCAGAGGTTGTGTGTCTGTTTTAAGAAATTCAGAAAATTTTTAAATTATGCATTTTAAAAATCAGCACTGGGAAGAAAATATTTGAAAATCATATATCTGATATAGGACTTATATTTAGAATGTATAAAGAATTCTGACAAATTATTTGTATAGACATTTCTCCAAAGAAGATATACAAATGGCCAATTCTTAGTATCATTAGGCATTAGGGAAACACAAATTAAAACCACAATGAGGTAATTTCACACCCACTAGCATGGCCATAAAAACAAATAAATCAAAGATAATACAGGTGGGAGAAATTGCTGGTGTGAATATAAAACAACGGAGCCCCTTTTGGAAAACAGGCTGCTCTGCAGAGAGTTGAACAGACGAGGGCTATCTGGAACATATCTAGCCACATAATATGAATAATAGAGGTATTTATGGCTGGATACTTTCCAAATAGCCCTTGTAGATTTATAATGTGACTCAGCAATTGCACATCGATGTGTACACCCCCAAAAATTGAAAACATATCTCCACCGAAAAACATGTACACCAGTGTTCATAGCAGCATTATTCATCATCATCAGAAAATGGAAGCAACCCAGATTTCCATCAACTGAGAAATAGGTAAACAAATGTGGTATTTCCATACAGCGGAGTATTATTTGGCCATGAAAAATGAAGTACTGTGTTTACAGAGTCAGCTAGCATCCACGGGTGCTAATGAACTGAAAGTCTACTGTACTGATACATGCTAAACATGGATGCACTTTGGAAACATTATGCAAAGTGACAAAAATCAGGCAAAAAAGCCACAGTCTTAGTATGATTCCATGTCTATGAAATGTCCAGCATAGGAAACTCTATAGGGACAGTAAGTAAATTGGTGGTTGCTGAGGACAGAAGCAGCAGAGGTAGAGGGCCAGCGAATCAAGAGTGACTGCTAATGGGTATGAGATTGCTTTTTTGGGCGATGAGTATGTCTTGGAATTAGGTAGCAAAGATGAGTGCCCAATTTTGTGACTGTATTAAAAAACACTGAATTGTTCACTGATTATACTAAAAAAAAAAAAGCAACCCACTGAATTGACATATAAATTGTATATCAATAGAACTGTTTAAAAAAATGACACATAAATTGTACATCAGTAGAGCCAGTAATTAGGGAAAAGTGGTCTAAAATGCTGTCTGAGGGAGGGGCAACAGTGAGAAGAAAGTTTGAGAAACTTTGTTCTGCAGATTACTGAATGAGAGCTGGTTCTGATTTTTCATTATTGATTTAATATGTGCTTCTTAATAGATTTTATTTTGATCATTAAAAGTTGAGTGAAATGGGAAAAAAATTCAGTACTCTTGGCCCTATATACCCGAGAATTCTAACAACCTCAGATTGAAAATATTAAAAATATGTTACCCTGTTGCCGATGTGCCGTATGTGTTTAGGTCTACAATGGTTGCACCTGCACTGAACATCTATAGACTTGTCTTTCCCGTCATGATTCCCTAAACCAAGCTCATCCATACTGCGGCCCAGGACAGCTTTGCATGCACCCCAACACAAATTCATACACTTTCTTAAAACATTACAAAATTATGCCTGGACCTTTTTTTAGCTCATCAGCTATCGTTAGCGTTAGTGTATTTTGTGTGTGGCCCGAGACAATTCTTATTCTACTGTGGCCCAGGGAAGCCAAAACATTGGATATCCCTGCCCTAAACAATACAGTATAGCAGCTATTTACATAGCATTTACATTGTATTAGGTATTATAAATAATCTAGGAATGACTTCAGTATATGGTAAGATGTATGTAAGCTATATGCAAATATTATTCGTTTTATATGAGGGACGTGAGCATCCACTGATGTGGTAGCCAAGGGGAGTCCTGGAAACAATCCTCTGTGAATATTGAGGGACCGACTGTACTTTCACAAATCCTCTGTGATATGTCTCCTATACGAGAATCATTAAATAATGTTACAACTCTGTGTAAGAAATAACATTCAATTTCTTCGTAACTCTTGATAATCAAACTTTTCTTTTTCTTTTATCCCTAGGCGACTCAATAATAATGAATTCACTGTGTTGGAAGCTACGGGAATCTTTAAGAAACTTCCTCAGTTACGTAAAATGTAAGCCGTACGTGAGCCATCTTTTGAAATTTCTGTAGTGTTTTGTTGAGTGTTTCCCATTTCTTTTCAGTTTTATTTAGATGTCTTGGGAATGTGGAAAATATGAAAGATCTAGAGAAATTTCTGTAAATGACTACTTGTGGCATGCATTCGGGGTAATCTCTGAGAGAGACCTAAGTGAGTGGCTGTTTTTCTGTAAATTCAAACGAGGCCAACCACATTTCCATAGCAGAACCCTTGCACTTGACATGTTATCTCCGACAGCGGGTCTGTTGTGTGGCCACAGCAGGAACCCAGCATGTAAGATGGGTGTTTTGTAACTTCCTCTACAATTCTCCAAACCGTGCTGTTATTTCTCTTTCAGCACATTCTTGTCCACTATTTGACTTTTTGCTTCATCGCACTTTCATTAGAAGATAGTCAAAATTAATGATTGCTAAACTGGCCCAATAGCTCATCTGTTTTAACATGTCCAAAATTCATATTTTGAAATAAGTTTGTAAGTGCATCAGTTTCGATCACACTTGAGACAGCTCTGTACCCACGTGAGGAGGAAGGAGGGAGCAACAGGCCCAAGGCCAGGTGTGCAAGGCCAATGGAGCACCCTCTGCATCTGAGGAAACTGTCAACAGGCGGAAAGGAGCATTCTGCTCTGATATCTGTGATTTTATATGAGTAACTGGCCCTCGGTCACCTAGACCGTAAGAGATAGAGAAGACTGAAACCACTTCTGTGCCCTTGACCCCCATATTATACCACCTCCTGAAGAGTTTGTAGTTGCTTCATTGTCCTTTATTTCACTAACTGCTCTTCCTTTTTAGCTGTAAGATGCCTTTCATTTAGTACGTATTTATTGAGCAGTTATTATGTGCAATGCTCTGAGAGGAATAAAATGATAGCTGTGAAAGATCCTTGTTCTGTGGGCATTCCCAGTCTTAGAATGAACAGTGAGAAAAAGAAAGATAGAACATAACCTCAACTGGATGTCTTTGTCCTCTGGGCAAACATAGTTTTTTCATATCATATAAAATGTTGACAGTTAAGTTGGTTGTTTTGACATATTAATACATGAGAAATTTAACTGGGAATAAACTCATACTCAAATACATCTAAATGCTAACACATTTCAGTCCGTCCTTCCTCCCTCTACCCAGTTGCCTTCTTTTAGTCATTCATTTGACAGTTTTAATCAGGGGTATTTCTTTGAAAAGTTCCTTATTAAGTTCTGTTTTAAACAAAGGTTTATGCAACTGTGTACCTGACCTCTCCTGGGGACCCTTTCAGATCGCTATGACAAAGACCAGGCTGGTGTTTGTCACCATAAACAGCCTTTAGTGTTGTTCTTACTTTGGCTTGATGGAATCGGGACCTGGTATCTTGTCAGAGCCTTGGGGCTGCTGCAAAGCGAGGAGGTGGAGGATTGTGAAAGACGTTTTTGGTGGAAGAAAATGACCACATATGTTGTCTCATTGCCCTCATTGTTAGAAAGAAATTATTTAAAACTTTTGTTTCAACAATTTTTATTTAGAAACTTTAGCAACAATAAGATCACAGACATTGAAGAGGGAGTTTTCGAAGGAGCGTTGGGTGTAAATGAAATACTTCTTACCAGTAATCGTCTGGAAAACGTGCAGCATAAGATGTTCAAGGGATTGGAAAGCCTCAAAACTTTGTAAGTGTTCTTGTTTGCATTGTGATTCTTCTGCCACAGAATTGTAGTTCACTGGTCATTATTATCCTGAAGAGAGAGGATGCAGACCTGACTCTTCCTCATCCCCCAGCCATACATTCCTCTACATTCCTCTCTCTCTCTCTCTCTCTCTCTCTCTCTCTGTCTCACACACACACACACACACACACACACACACACACACACCCACGTTTCATGGATGCGGACAGCCTCTTACTCTAAAGCCCCTGACTTCTGTATGGTGCTTGCAAAAGATGAAGAGTCCTTCTTGGTTGCAGATTCTACAGAAAAGATCAGGTTTGCTCCAGTGCTTGTACAGCTCTAGCTCCTTGGTTCTGCTTCAGAATGGTCAATCTCTTTCCTTTTCCTCAAACACCTCCATCTCAGACTTTATCTTAGCCCAAGGTCTCTAGCTTCAGAGTCTGCTCCAACCCATGTGGCAGAATAACTCTAATAGCTTAATCTGGAGACTGCCTCTGTCTGCCCTCGCAAGGTCTTAGTGAATAACAAAGAGGCTGACCATAGGTAGAACTTTCAGTGCCTATTTCAGAGTAAGCACGCTAAGAGTTACATCTACAAGATCGGACAATTAATTTCATGATCTCATCCTAGAAAAAGTGCTACACATCTCACTGCTGAATATCACTACAATCACCTTCAAAGTACTCCCCTTGGGAAGCTCTGCACCAACACCAGCACCTTGTCCACCTTCAAAGCCATTTCGGAACTCTTCTTCTGGAATGGCCATCAGAGCTGTCGTCATCCCCAATATCTGATAGTTAAGTTTGCAAACTTGCCACTGTGCCCTTTTGTTGGCAGCACTGTACAACTGTGGCAAGTTTGCCAACTTAATTGTCAGATTTTGAGGGACACAACAGCTCTGATGGCCATGCAAACAAACCCTGCAGCAAGCAGACCCCTCCCTTCTTAAGCAGTGGTAGTTGAGGGACTGCTTGTTACTGACACCTTCTCCTTGAACGGACAGTGGTGGGACAGGGAGTCGGGAGGCAGGGCTATAACTCTGCCTACATTAGTCTGCCTTGGGCTGCCGTAGCAAGAAACCACAGACTGGATGGCTTAAACCACAGAAATTGGTTTTGTGACAGTTCCGAAGGCAGAAGTCCTAGATCAGCATGCTGAGAGGGCTAGTTTCCACTGCGGACTCTTCCCTTGGTTTGTAGACAGCCGCCTTTCCACTCTATCATCCCACGGCCTTTCCTTCGCGTGTGGGGACAGAGAGCTCGCTCACTGCCCTTTCCTGTTCTTAGAAGGTCACCAGTCCTATCACATCAGAGTGCCGCCCGTAGGACCTCATTAACCTTAGTTACCTCCCCAAAGCTCTGTTTCCAAGCACAGTCACACTGGGAGTCAGGGCTTCAGCGTATGCATTGCAGAAGGGCATGATTGAGGTCATAACACCCCTCCAAAGAGTTTATCAGAGTATTTCTTCTGACTAGTTCCATTCGCAGGACTGTCCCTGAGACAATTGCTTCTTAGGTTTGGGCACCCAAGGCAGACACTCAGTGGTTTTCTACTTCATTCCAAGTGCTGCGACAAGCATCATAGAGCAGGTAGAGCCCAGTTGGATTAGTCAGAAGGGCAAAGTCGGTGTCGCTGGACATATCTATTCCTTGAGAGTCGAAGTGGTTGCTGGGAGCTATAAAGAGCTTGACCAAACACCTCCCATGGCCCCCGGATTTCTTGACCCTTTGGGACTAGTAAACCTCCATACATAATTCATGAGTCCTTGAATCCCCAGTTGCAGGCGGAATATGGTACATATGTGTGTGTGTATGTGTGTGTGTGTGTGTGTGTGTGTGTGTGTGCTGACAGATTTTTCTACTGACAGAAAGCACATTTTCTTCATCTTTCCCAGGGGTGTGTGACTCCGACAGGATTAAACCCGAGTGGTGTTTATTATTTTCCAACAGTGCTGATGGAAATATTCTACTTTTCTGTTGCGCATTTGTTTTCTAACATAAAACAATGTCCTAATAAGGAGGGCCTTCCCTCTTATCTGTGACTTAGCAGAGTGCAGAATTTGGCATTTCCTCCTTATGGAACAGTCTGGACTTTTAAAGGAACACTGTTGTGTTCTCGGCTTTACATCCTGCAGTCTTCTGATAGGGTGGTCACCTCATGTTTAGAAAAATTAAGGAAAACTAACTTTTCAGCAATTTGGAATTCAGATTTATGGCAATGAGTCACTTTGACACGGGACTTTTAGAAGGTTTTTGTTCCTTTTTTTAAGTCCCCAACATAAGCAGTTCCTACAAAAGCGAGAACTGAACATCTTAACAGTGATGACAAAATGACCACAGTGTTAATCCTGTGAATGGTAGTGACTTAAAACAAAATTGGGCAGAATTTTTTTGAGAGAAGTTCAAATTTTGTTGGGAACAACTTGGATCTGTATCTGTTGCCTCTTTTTAAATTCTGGACTTAAAACAATGAAACAGTTTTCATAAGTAAAATAATATGTGGCAGCTTTGTGGGTGCTCAGTCCAGTGTGACTCCTCCAGCTGACGTTGACATTGACTTGGCATGTGAGTCCCTGAGATGTCCTCGGGTCTTTATCTGCCGTGGTTATTGATTCCTTTCTGCCTGTTTTCTGTTCAACCTCAAATGGAATACTACAGTGAATACACAAATCACAGGGCTTCAAGGGCTTAGAGAGCTGTAGGTGAATTAGGACATTATGTAATCATGCAAACATAATGATAACATCGAAGGAAAAGATTCAGCCCTCCTCAGGTGGAGTTGTAATCCACGGGGAGAGTCACCATGCTCTTGTAACTGCGTGTGATCATTGAGGACTTGAGATATTTTGTTTTTGCACAAGGTGCTCAGTGCCCGATGACAGGAGATCATTCAGAAAACAGTAAAGAATGCCACACACTTGCAAAGAGGGGTCATTTTGGTCCTGAGATTGGCAGAATTGATTGCCTGGTGCTTTATCTCTCTAGCAGTGTTCTTTCCTTTTCCCCCTCAGGATGTTGAGAAGTAATCGCATAAGCTGTGTAGCGAATGACAGCTTCATAGGACTCAGTTCTGTGCGTTTGCTTTCTTTATATGATAATCAAATTACTACAGTTGCACCAGGGGCATTTGACACTCTCCATTCTTTATCTACTCTGTAAGTATGAAAAATGGTCTCCATTTGTGTATTACTTGAGCCACTGTATTATTTTTATTATTATACTTCCATTGATAACATTTTCATGCATTATTAGGCATGTCATAAAAATGTGATCGAGGATTTAGGTATTTTTTTAAAAAGATAAATTTGTTCGTGTTCAATTTAATTTTTCTAAAAATATGACCTACTGTCATACATTAACATTGAACAAAGTCATAGTATTTCTGAGTGTACAGTCAAAACAGAAATCTTAATATATTCCATAGTATTTTTCATAATAATCTACTATGGCTAAATTTATAAATTTTAATCTTACTAGAACTTGATTGTGCTGGAAATGAAAGAAATGTTATGGATTTTCCCTGGTCTTCTCACACTGGAGTCTTTTCAGTATAAGTATCATAAAAACAGGGTTGATAGGGTTATTGCCAACACTGTGTTCAGAAAGACCATTCACAGGGACAGGAGCTACCCTCGGGTGACCACACCAACAACAGAAGCTGTTCCTAGAGGGCATTTACTGTGATATTGAGAAAATATGGAAGAAATGATTGACCCTGTCCAGGGTCATATTTTGTGTCGACAATTGAGAATAAAGAATATTTGTACGTCTATAGACAGAACTCAAAAAATGTCAAAAAAAAAAAAGGTCCTCTCCAAACAATGTATTTCAGGCCTCTTGTGTGTCAGGGTCTAAAAAGCTGGGTTTGACATGATAAATCTTACAACTGATTTGATTCCCTCGTAACGGTAGCATCTAAATATGCTAAGCTAACTCAAAATGTCGTTAGCAAAAAAAACAAACCGTGTTCAACATAGCTCAAGTCAGTGAAGAAATCATATGAGGGAGGAGGCATCCCTCTGTCAGTAAAGTACTTACTTAATCCTCTTTGCACATAAAATACGACATTTTACATGGAGTGACTAATTTGCGCATATTAAAGATGGCATGTGTGTAAATAATGGGGTTGTCAATAGGCTTGTGCTGAAGTGGTGAGATGCCAAAAATATGGAGATTTGTAGAAGTAAATTCATTTTTATAACTGGCATTTAATCAACTCAGCTGTCAGTATAGATGGGAAACCTATTCTCTGGAGCAAATAAGAGATGGAAATCTTGAAAATGACAAATTAATGAAATAGGTGTTGTCAGGTTAAACTCAATAATATAAGGTAATCAGCGCTCATCTTTCTATTAACTTACTGCATTATGGGTAAGTCAGATCTCAGACAAGTTTAAATTGTTTCTCAATGAGATAATCTCTCAGGATGCACTGCCTATACCCTAAAGTGCTACCTTCACTTTATTTTTCGCATGAAATTATTGGAAGAATTTTTATGTGAAAGTGTTGTTATTTTTGTAAGTTTCACGAATAAATGTTTTAGCCAAAAATGATGCCTCCCACATGTTGCAGGTGATTGCGTGTTAATTGGGAGGTGGGGGAGAGCTACAAAGACTAAGAAGGACCCATTCCAGCAGAAATAGTGTAGGGAAATGGTAGCGTGGGGTTTGAGAAGTAAGAGAGTGGAACCCTGACCTCAACTCTGCACTGTTTGCATGTGGCACTTAGAAACCTGTTGGCCAATCCTTTTAACTGTAACTGCTACCTGGCTTGGTTGGGAGAATGGCTCAGGAAGAAAAGAATTGTAACCGGAAATCCTCGATGTCAGAAACCGTATTTCCTCAAAGAAATCCCCATCCAGGATGTTGCCATTCAAGACTTCACGTGCGATGACGGTAAGGGAGCCTCACCCCATCTTCGGCCGTCAGGCGTCCAAGTGTCCATGGTGGTGCCGCGGGCACAACTCCACCGCCTGTCTGTCCAATGATGGTTGCCATGTATCTCCTGCTTTGTTTTGCTATTTTGTTTTGTGATATTTTAGCCATAGGACACTCACTTTCTCAGAGTTCACTTTCACATCCAAGTCTACTTTGTGTTTCTGAATATTTTAGATTTTCCAGTTTTCAACTTGTGGTCAATACTGCCTTTATGTATTATTTCTTTATTATCCTGACCATCTTTTTAAGCAACTACCATATCCAAATGAGAAAAACAATTGACTTCTAAAATAGAAATGCTAGTAAATCTAACAAAAATAGTAATTTTCATTTTTTAATGTACTCTGTATATCATCACTTTTGATTCTCATAATAGCCCTGTAAGGTACGTAATGCACATCCCATTATTATTGCCAGTGAACAAAATGCTCATTTGAGCCCTATGTTTTAAAATAAGGGACCCATACCATTGTTACTAAACATTTGTAACTAATCTGTCCCTTTATGTCTCTTTATGTCTGTCTCTTTACAATTTCTCTACAATTCAATTAACATTTATATGTTCTAATTGAAGTGTAATTTGTATAAATAACTTACTAAAGAAAATAACTATTAAAAGTATATTGATAATACAAATGGGAGATTATTTTCTGGAATTCTGCCCTAGGCAGTACAAAAAAGTGCCCTATAACCCACATGGTGTCAATTTGTAAACACTCAATGCCCTATGCATACATCAGTGATCATATGGTTTAAGAATTGTGCTTGTTGCCTTAATTTAAAGGCATAAAATTGCTTCTAATCCCTTCAAAGCCACAAATCTTGATTTTCCCATATTTGTTTTGGAAACCTAGGAAATGATGACAACAGTTGTTCCCCACTCTCACGCTGTCCTGTGGAGTGTACCTGCTTGGATACAGTGGTCCGCTGTAGCAACAAGGGCCTGAAGGTCTTGCCCAAAGGAATTCCAAGAGATGTTACTGAATTGTAAGTAAAGCTTGACTTTTCCTTTTCTAATCAATTAGTGTTTCACATAACAAGGGAAATGGGCACCAAACAAAAATTTTTAGAGTCCCATTAGCCAATTATGTGCTATGGCCCATTAATTGGCATCACATAAAACCTTAAATAAATAATATAAAATCTAGTTCAGATAACCTTGGAAATGCTGGTTGTGTGTGTTCCCCATTTTTTTTTTTTTTGGCTGCAAGATTTCTCAGTGCCTTTATCACACTAAGGTGCACTGTGAAACTTCACGAGAGTATGTAAAATATAAGGGAGCTGCTATATTTAGTTGTCCCTGTAGCCCTTTCCTCATAGAGTCCCTTGCAGAATTAATATCCCACCAAATACACCTTGAAAAATGCTGTCTATTTAATTTACCTACATTGTCTGGGATATTCCACATGGTTAATTATTCTTTACCACTACGTCCCCTGGGAGAATGTATCACCCTATCGGTTGCATAAATATCTGAGAGGTAGAAGAAGCTGGCATAATCCTTACCCTTAAAAGAGACACTGCCCTTTGGACTTGAATCAGTGTCCTTTAGATTGTAAAGGGTGTGGGGCCAATTATCCCTAACATTTTCATAACTGATATTTAACTGCAAATTACATGGCCATTAGACACATGCCTAGCTACTAAGCAGCCCCCCCCCACACACACACACACACTCACTTCCTTAGCTGCCTCTTGTTCTGTGTGTGAAATGGACGAAATCAGACAATAGGCTGCTTAAATAATAATGCACGCATGCCCCATTCCGTTCCATTATCTGTGTGGGATTGTGCCACGTATAAGTGCTTGATGTGCACTTTAGTCATTGTGCCTCGTTGATTTTTTTTTTCTGTATGGAAACGTGTCAAAAACTATTTAAGTCCAAATCTAATTCATGCAAATGTGTATGAGTATTCCTAATGAGCAGCTTTGATAAACTTCTGGCAACATGGAACCTACTTAATGAGGTTTAAGAAGATGCCACTTCAGTTATCAAAGAACTTGTTTTCAAATGATGTGCAGCTCTATGAATCCTAATTGGGTCCTGAATTGAACACTTAGGCCAAAAAAAGATGTGCTCTTCACACATGTACATGGAAAGTTCCTCTTAGATTTGAATTGTTGTGAAGTGTTCTGTTTCTCTGTCTTGCTACCAATCACAGTTGTTAATTAACCATAAGCACTGCTTGATGTGTGCATGTGTGTAATTAAACACTTAATTCTTACTTTAATGTGTATTTATTTCAGACGATTACTCTCCATCCAGTGCTGGGAAGCTAGATGCCTATATTCTGTATGCAAAGCATTCAGCCTAGGAGCTTCTGGCCAAGCACCTAATACTCAGCGTAGCATTTAGACCATGGTTCATGCAAAAGCCCTCCTGCTGCCTTTTTAACTGGCCCATGCCTGAGTCTGTTTACCTCATTTCCATCAGATAATCTTAAACATTCTTTAAGTTCCTTACAACATCTTAGGATCTTCTTGACTCAAGTCCTGTCTTTGCCATCTGTGTGTGTTCTGTCAGGTAGTTGAGTCTTCAGTTTATTTCTCTACACATTTTTAAAAAGTAAGCCTTTCCGCCCCCCCCCCCCGAAGAAAATAGGTTACAGAGATCAGGAAGATAACTCATCTCCTGTGAATTCTAGTTTTACCTCCCAGAGAGCTGCTTCTTGGGATTACACCAAGTCAGCAGGGTATTTCTCTATAGTAATGTATGAGGCCAGACAATTAATTTCACAAACTCATCCTAGAAAAAGTGCTACATACTTCGTTGCTGAATATCACTATGGTCACCTTCAAGGTACTCCCCTTGGGAAGCTATGCACCGACACCAGTGCCTAGTTCACCCCTCAAAGCAATTTTGGAACTCTTTTTCTGGAATGGTTATCATAACCTTGACAAGGTTGTGACACCTTACCGAGTTGATTGTACGGCACACGGTGGCAAGTTCTTGAACTTAATTGTCAGATTTTGGGGACGAGGACAGCTGTGATGGCCATTCTAGAAAAAAAGAGTTTGAAAATTTCTTTGAAAGGTGGACTAGGTGCTGGCGTCGGTGCATAGCTTCCCAAGGGGAGTCCTTGGAAGGTGACGATAGCGATATTCGGTAACGAGATGTGTAGCACTTCTGGGATGAGTTTGCAAAATTAATTGTCTGACCTCGTATATGTGTGTATTAGAAAATTCTCATGTGCTTATTATATTACATTATTAAAGAATTTGGCAAAAATAAGTATGTATTGGTGGACAGTTTTCAACAAATGTTATCTATTATTTTTAATCAGCTCCATGTAATTTCCCTCTTAGGTTGTTTTCCACGTAGGCATCCATAGCACACATTCTGAATCTTTTCAGCTTTCCATGAAGACGTTTTTCTGGAATAGAGTCCTGAAGTATATAGGATTATGCTGCCCTCTAGTGGTACTAAGAAAGGAGGGGTTGGAGTGGAAATACAGTCAGAAAATTTGAGTAGGCATGAATCCTAACATATGCCTGATTCTTAATCAAATATTTATTACATATTTTAATCTGTGACTTTTCTATAACAGTTTTCATTTTGAAATAAATGAAAGCGATTGTTATCTTAGGCAATTTCTTAGTTATTTCTGTATCCAGCAAGAATCCTAATGTCAGCCCTGGGTCGTGAGGTTGGCCACAGCGTTGGAGCTGGAGGGGTCATGTAGCCAATGTGTCAAAACTGATTATGGACACATATGTAGCCAGATAATCCAAGTTACTGGAAGACATTTTTATCTCTCACCATCTATATTCTGGGAAAGAACAGCCTTGGAAGGAGATGGAATTTATTTTTCTTTTTTGTGACATCATGAATATAACCTGAATATTCCTTTAAATTACTCTCTTGGCAATAGCCCAAAGCCTATCTATTTTCTAGTTACTCTGCTGACTCTAATCAGAAAGGGAAAATTTACTTATATGTGGTTATTTGTATTATTTTTACATATATATGCTACATTTATACTCTTGATAAATGTTGTGAGTTTCTGTGAAACCTCCTAACATGAATATTGCCAAGTGGATATCCAGTAGTAAAAATTACTTTTAAGGTATTATTAACTGAAATCTAATTATGTTCCAATTCCCAAGTATCTCCTTTAAAGCATCCATAGCTGTGTACTAAGTATATTGGTGCATCTTAAGGCAATGAAGCGTGGTCTTGCTCTCAGTAGCAAAGTCGGCCAGCAGTGAATGCCTTTCATGGCGCTGTCTCCACATAAACGCAGGCACACTGGAGTTTGCCTAAAAATGTGGTTGATCGAATGAACCCTCTTACTGACATAAAAATGGTTGGATACATGCCGGCCTTCTTCGATGAACCACAAAGAACTGGACTCCCCACGCTCTCCTTGGTTTTATAATTTAGCCTAAGTGATCCATGAAAGAATTAGACCGGGTCGGACAGCAGTGTTTTGTTTTTACTTCTCTTAACCAGCAACCCCAGCTAGGAACATGCCATCTTAAGTCAAAACTGTCTCATCTCTCACCCATAAACCATCTCTGTTGTAAATGCTTTCTTGCCTCAATGAAGGTGAAGTATCGTTCAACACATTTTACGATAACGCTACTGTTACTTTAAAAAAGATCCTGTGGTTTCCTTGTTTTTAGGTATCTGGATGGGAACCAATTCACACTGGTTCCTAAGGAGCTCTCTAACTACAAACATTTAACACTCATGTAAGTAATGTATTATGTTTGCGTCTCTGACTTCTCGTTGGATTTCATGAAGGTGGGAGGGACTAGCAAGGGGTCGGAGCGGGAGCGGCCCTTTCAGATAACATGAAGCCTTTGCAGTGAGGTGCTCTTCCTCTCCTCAGCCTCGTTCTGCATCGCTAGCTCCACCTTCGTTGTGTGTCAGTCAGGCGGTGGTGCGTCTTAGGAAAAGGTCCTCCTGTGTTCGAAGTGCAGATGCGATTAAGTGGACGAGTCAGAGAATTAGAGAAATGCAGTAAATGGCATGCTTCTCTTGGTAATGAATGTGGGCTATTTCATGACAGGGCCAGGAAAGATAGAAAACAAGTGTTTTTATTCTTAACTAAGCAAGAGATGGTAAATGTTAATAGTCTTATTGAAAATATAATACAAATCCAGTTTATTAGATTTGATTCTCTTATATAATAAAGAAATTATGAATTAAGTTATGGGATTTTGGTATTAAAATTCACTTTATAAAATGTATATTTACTCATATGGCAATTCAGTAAATTGGCAAAGATGTTGACATTCTGAGTATAAATTTCAAAACATTGAATTTTTTTTGTTTGGTTGGTTTGATGTCTTCCTAAAATAACATCTTTTTTTTTTGTTAAGGGTATGTAAATAATTTTTTTACCAACGTTAAGTTTCAAATACAAGATTATATTTACGCGTGCAGACATTTTGACTAGTTATGTGCACAGTATTTTTAAAGAGATATAGTCCTGCTATATATAACGTCACACTTAGAGTAGCCTTGTTGATAAATGATGAAACTTCTCACTAAACAGAATATAGCAGCAGTAAAGGGAAACGCTGTATTTTAATTTAAATCTAACTGATTTTAAAGCAAATATGGCTGGCTTAGGAGGCAGATTTCTTGTAGTCCCATAATAAGGAGCAAGCGGAAAGCGTTCCATTTGTCAATGCAGACTTTACCCTCGGCAGGCAGACGTGAGTTTAAATGATGTCGATCATTTGCAATTTTTCTTAGAAGTATGGGAAAATCACACACTTTGTAGACAGCACATAGGACTGTTTAAATGACAAATGATTAAGGAAAAAAAGAGACTATCCCCTAACATGACTTGCTCTGCCTGTAGTTATTTATTTAATAGCAGCAAGAAGTGATTACATACATTTTGTTCTGTTAAATAAACCATTCAGTTGCTGCAGTTTCCAAAGGGCCACTTCAGCAGAATTTGGTCAGTGAGGGACAGGATATGATTATTTAAAACCAATTTGGAAATGAAAAACTGAGAATGTGTATGCCTACAAATGGTTTTACCAATGAGTCATTATATAACTGTAGGCAAGTAACTTTTGCTCTTACACACATACACACACACACACACACACACACACACACACGTGCACATATGTATACATGATGTGTGATAACATAAAATAATACAGTGAATGTTTTAATAAAAAATATTACAGTAAAAGACACATTCCCATTAATCCCACTCAAAATATTCCATATATATAGCTTTAACTTTTAGATACAGTACTTGAGCAATTAAGAAGATGAATGTTAAAGCTTCTATGACATTCCTCCCTTTTCCATAATTTTATTGGTCTATTTTCCTAATATTCCGGTACTTTAATAAAGGAATGGATAATCAGCTTCACTTAGTCTTCCATTTATTGATTCATATATTTTGCTTCAGAAAAATTTAGTGAATATAAATATATACACAAATGAACATAAATTATGACTCACAATCTTCCATCTACTCAGGAATCTTCCCTTTATTAATATATTTGGCATTTTGCTCTAGAAAAACATTAGTGAACTGATGCATATTCACTAATGTGTGTCATAGTGTCATATATGTGCACATGTATGTATATATCATACTAATTTTTTCTAAAGAAAATGCAAAAATTACGTAAAAGATATATACTATATGCCATATGTTATATATTATTTTAATTACATTAATAATATATATCATGCCATCATTTTACATATCACGTGGGTTATCTATATGATAAAAATAAGATCAAGCTCACTGAATGTAAGTTATAACCCGTAATACAAAGTACACTTATAAATAACCATTTAGCATTAGCAAAATATCCACATCTCTCTCATTCACTTATCATTCCTTAAAGTAGTAGTTTTTAATGAGGACCTACTATGTGCTACTGACTTTGCCAAGGTCACAGTTTTTCCTTATGGCATTGTTTATCATTATGGCATTGTGTGCAACTCAATGAGGGACTCTCAGTTAGCAAACGTGAGTGTACTAGTGAGCATATGTATCAGTGAAGATAAAGTGTATAACCGCCTCTCAAGAGCGAAGGGTTTTTTTCACCCATGAGATATGTCTGTTGTGAATGGCCTCCGCATGTCTTTGCTCTGGCACCAGGCTGTGGGCACAGGCTCTGGGGACCGTCACCAGCCTTTCAGAGGCCAGAGGAGCGGGGTGTGGAAGTGGTGTGCCCGCGCTAAGTCTTCTCTCCTGAAGCGAAACTAGTTCTGGTGCCGTCACTGGCCAGAACCAGGTGTATGGCAACTTCTAATTTCAACAGACTGGGGTGGGGATACTTTTAAGTATCACGACAAGCCAGCCCGGAGGGTTACCCAGTGTTTTGTTACTTTCACATAAAAGCTGAGCACCCACCATGCTGCCGTGATGGCGAACAAGAAGACCTTCTCTTTCTATGACTCACAAGTAACAGTAGACTCTGTTTCTTTCTTTTTCTCTTTTAGAGACTTAAGTAACAACCGAATAAGCACCCTTTCTAACCAGAGCTTCAGCAACATGACCCAGCTCCTCACCTTGTGAGTGTGATAGTGTGGTACTGAGTTTTGATTAATTCACTGGACGATATGCATTTTCTAAGGTGCTGGACGTTCCTTGGAAACGAGACAGATGGCATCTCTGCCCCCAAGGAACGTAAATACTTCTTGGGAGAAAAAGACAAATAAAACCTCAATAAGCCAACCAATTCAGGCATTACGGAAGTGTTGGGTTCTGTAAAGGAAACACAGAGTGATTTACATTTGTGGCGGGGTGGGGGGAGAGAGACCCTGACACAGACTTCCAGAGGAAGTCACCGTGGGGTGGGGGGTGCGTAGTGGAGGCATCAGCGTGCAGCCGGCGTAGAAAACGTCCTGGACTGTGTTAAGGAAAGAAATCTGTTGTATTAGTGAAACAGCACAAATAGTTTAAAAAATATGATGTGTCAACAATGTTCTCAATTTATAAGATGCTAAAATAACCCTTTTCTTCACCACTTTACTTTTAAAATGACGTTTGTGTATTTTGGGATACCCGAGTCAAACAAGTTGGTCTGTGTGCTTTCAGAATTCTTAGTTACAACCGTCTGAGATGCATTCCTCCTCGAACCTTTGATGGATTGAAGTCTCTTCGATTACTGTAAGCATCTAATGGTCAACCAAGTACCTTTTCCTCAGGGATCAAGATGTGGGTGGTCAATTTAATGATTGCACTTCTTGGGTGTTCTCAGATATGTACATTGGGGTTTCTACAAGTGTGGAAGTAGGAAAACCCTATCTTATGTATCGTTCCAAAGCTTTGATTTGCACAATACAGTTGTCTCTTCTGTGATCCTTGATGCTATAGTCGTCTATTTGCCAATATGTAATACTTGGATGTATGTTTTATATGGACTCAACTAATTTTGAAAGAAAAGTAAGAAATTTGAGTTTCTTTACAGATAATAGAATACAGGAATTTTAAAGTATATGAAATAGAACATGCTCTTCAATCCCAACACTGCCCCCAGAATACATTAAACAGTTAGATGTTCTCTTCTGGCCTTGGCTTTAAATGCATCTGTTTCTATACGATGGTATATGCGTGACCCTGGCACTTAAATTTCAAAAACCACAAAGAGGGTCTGTTCTTGTTTGGCCACATCTTTACTATCACTTGTTTTGCTTCTGAATTTTTGTTATTCTGTGCAGCACTCTAAAGAACATACTGCACACTCACCGTGCTGGAGATGTGCTAGCATTTCAGCAGGGGTTTGCCATGGAGGTTACTGTCAAGCCCGTCGGGAGAATAGCAACAAGAACCACCCAGTTGTCCTCAAACAGGATTTTGTCAATTTACAAATTTACTTTTTCTACCAACTATTTAATGGAGTACCTCTTTTTTAAGCACTCTTGCAAATATTGAATATTATTAGTCCTTTCATTTTGTCATGTGACCAGTGGAGCATTATTTTCCATTTCTATTTTAATCATTTCCCATTTTTTATTGTGTACTTTGCCTTCTCCTTATGAACATAGCTGTCTTTATGCATCTACTACTTGGCTCTAAATTTGCAGGTCTTTTCACAAAGGAATTATTCCTCGTATCTTTTCTGTGTTGCAGATATTTTCCATTCTGTTCCTTACCTGTAATCTTTTACATTATGAATACACTTTACATTGCCAAAATTGTCTCACTCATTTTCATTATGGTTTCTAAGTTTTATATATAAGAATACTCTTGAAAGCCTTCCTTATCCCATGCTTATAAAAAGGAGCTCTTCTGTATTTTCTTATAATTCATTTTAGTTTTATTTTTACATTTAACTCTTCAATCTAGAATTTATTTTATGCATGTGATGTGAACTAGGAATTAACTTCTTGCTTTTCAAAACAGATAACCCAGTTGTATCAAGAATATTTATTGAATACGCCATCTTGTCTGCACTGATTTAAAATGCTTCTTATAAACTGAAGTTTTATACACACATGGAAATTTTTCTGAATTATGGGAAATTTAATTTTGCTTTTTCTTACTTTTAGTTCTTTACATGGAAATGACATTTCTGTTGTGCCTGAAGGTGCTTTCAATGACCTTTCTGCTTTATCACACCTGTGAGTACCTAGTTCATGACATGGGTTTAGCCTCAAACTGTCCCTGGTGAGTAAGTTTGAAACACACAAGCCTCTGCTGTCACTTTTATTGTTACACCATAAGATGTGGTTGGTTCCATCTTCAAAGACAATGTGAGAATGTTCAGTATAGATACGATGGCCGCTACATGATAGCGGCTTAGCTGAAAGTGTCCCTTCTTACAAGTATGCTTAGCCGAAAGTGTCCCTTCTTACAAATATGACTTCCCCAACTTCCTAGTCAGTGCTTTTTCCCTTGTTGTTTTCTGATTGTAAATATTGGCTCTCCTCCCATTCAGTCTGTGCAAACCCAGTAGTTCCAAGTCACATTCCCAAATATTACCTCTTCCATGGAGCCTCTCCTGGTTGGCTCAAACTAGATTAATTTATTTAGCAAATATTACTCAGCATTAACATTGCATAGCACCATGCAAGAATAAACAAGACAGGGTTCAACACTTTATAGGATGGTAAAGGGAAACAGGCAAATCCCCGTATTGGGTGAAATGATTTTCCTTTGTGTTCCCTGTCATAGCAGCCTGTTTGTATCTCCATATTTCCTGGAAGTACAATAAGGCAATTTTAAAATACATATCAATGGGGTCCACAATACTCAATCAGGTCAAATCCCACCATTCTATTATTAAAGTTCAGGAAACAGCCCTTGAGCCTTCTTAGGTCGTGCTGTATCTGGCGTCACCTGGCGGCAGTTACCTGCTTCAGCTTAAATATCAATGTCACTTGGCTCTCAGTTCACCAGAGGAAGTTGCCTGCCATATTCTCTCTTTGCTCTGCCCTCCCCTACAAAGCCCAAGAAGATCAGACGTTTAGAAAACTGAGAAAAGAGATGGGCAGAGGATAGAGCTAATAATCCAATAGTTGATACGTTACATCTGAATTCATCTTTTGGGGGCCGTGTTATCAGTGTAAGATTTTGCCTATTTGGTGCTTTGCCTATTATCCGTATAAGATTTGCCTATTTGGAAACTTAATGTTTCTTCCACTAAACTACGAAGTCCCGGGAGGCAAGACATCCATTTTTTCATATTTGAACCTCTAAGAACTCCAGGGATGTCATTTGCCTGACATGCAATGTCAATTAAAACCAGTAGCTCAGGGCTGGAAGACCATAGTACAGTCTGGCAGGGAATGCACCAGAAACAAGGACATGGCCATCAGCTTCTGTGAGGGTGATAGGTTAGAACAGGCTACATAGGAAAAGTGTCACTTGAGCTAAGTATAACGTTCCTTTATGTGACCAGCTCCCACTAATAGAGCAGTTTGAATCTTTTTTGTCATGTGTCCTATTCTATCATGTATTTGTCTTTTACTCCCTAGATTATAAAGTGCTCTATTTATTCACTTTTTCCACAGAGTCCCCTGACACAGTAAAGACATAGCAAATGTTGGTAAACATGAGATCAAATGACTGCAGAACATCATTTTGCTCATTTTTAATTTGGAAGAAGAGTTTGAATCTGACACCTCTATATGCATAACATTTACCGTACTCCAATTCTTGATTAGAATTGGACATTTAAAACTACTATAGCATAAAGTATTATGGTTTCACAAGCATATTTGGGGGGGGGTTCTAATAAAAAGATTAATTTTGTTTAGACTGTAAACCTCAAAACATTACTAATCTGAAGTTAATTATAAATAAGAATTAACCAGTTTTTAAATGCCATTTTATGTATCTCTTGTGCCCAGACTTGGCAATTTTACAAACCTGTTGATTAACTTCTTTTGCCTCAGTTTCTTAATCTGTAAAGTGGGTTATTAAAATATTGACCTCAGAGAGTTGTTATTTTGGGTAAAAAGAGGTGATTCATGTAAATGGCTTAGCACAGTTCCTGCATATTCTAATGGTGCAATAGATGCTAGGAATTATCTTTACTTTTGCTGTCGCTGCTATTGCTTATGTGAGTAGGAACCAAAGTTCTAAAATGAAACACTTTGTAAAGGGACAGATATCCATTGATGGTCTAAATCGGCTCTGGTGAAGTAGCTTTGTGCTTCTCTTCTTTCATTCCCTTTCTTATCTTTGTGCCTTTGTTACTTCCTGCCCATTTACCCTGAAACATTATCCACACTGACTTGAATCTAACTGGATAAAAGCTTAGACATTTTTAACCACCAGTCCACCAGAAAAGTTACCCTCTGTTCACAGTCATCTTGTAAATACTGGTAGGTCGCTTCTAGTGCAAATGATTTATATGCATGAGTACCTGTTAATCTCCTTTGCAGAAGGAGTTCTTTGGAATTAAAAATGATGTGTTATTCCTATTTGGGGGCCCAGAACCTAGCACAGTGATTAGGCGGAGAATGAAGGGAGTGTTAATCTGCATTTAGGGTATACTTGCACCCCGTATGAACCTGTCTCTGCCCATGCAAGGAGACTGTCGAAATTTCAGGTAACTGTTAACTCACTAAATCTCAGTTGCCCATGGTTCGGGGAAATGGGGTGTTCCAAGGTCTCTGGTTTCTTCTACATTGTTTTTGTCAATAAATCTACAGGGATTTTTCTGCTGAGCATCCCTTTGAGCTACGTTCCCTTAGGAAATAGCAGTGCCCCCATACTCGCATGTATATGTGCATGTGCTTTTGTGGTGGTGTTTTCCAGAGCCATTGGCGCCAACCCTCTTTACTGTGACTGTAACATGCAGTGGTTGTCGGACTGGGTGAAGTCAGAGTACAAAGAGCCGGGAATCGCTCGCTGTGCTGGCCCCGGAGACATGGCCGATAAGCTGTTACTCACAACTCCCTCCAAAAAATTCATGTGCCAAGGTAAGGTGTTTTTAATCTCTTCTGTTTCTGCAAATAAAAAATCAGCCATATTAATTTCAAAAGAAAAAGAAAACCATTTGCCACTGGACATTAATATAGCTGAGAAGCCCCAGTAACTAACGTCTATTTCCCACCATGCTTGGATGAGACAGAACAGTTCCCTGAGGGGGCCCAGGTAGTGAATTAGGCTTTTCAAAGAAATCTCAGACGTAGGCTATTGCAAGTGACTAAGTTTTCTTTAAAATACGTGAAGAAATGAAGAGTACACAGTTTCTGGAAATTCCTCCCACAGCCTCTAATGAGTGAAATATTTTGCTTTTGCCTTGTGTGGACGTGCGCCCTGCTGCTAGGGCTGCCAGGGCCCTGTGGCTTCCAGACACCAGGTAAGGAGACGTGAGCCCTCCTGAGTGTCAGCCAAACCTTCTGACTTGCCTTTCGTGTGGCCACCTTCCTGTGTGAGCCTGGGGCTTTCTTCCTTGTCCGTCTCCTTTTTTTCCCCTCCGTTTTATGTATTTGTGAATTCAAAATGGTGTCTTAGTAACAAATACAGGAGCCGGCACAAATAACAGCCCCTGATTTTTACGAGCTGGTCATTTATACCAAAATCATAAGCATGTGATGGTGTAGCATCACAGTATCATAACTATGTTAACGTAACTACTTGAAAAAGTGGCGTCACTTCTGCCGGACCGTGTATTTTCTTGTTTACAAGTCAAATATGTGGGTTTAGGTTCCGTACCAAAAACGAGATGGATTCTCAATGTGTAGATTTTCAAGAGGGCCACTCATTAATACATGGAGGAAGAAGATGGTTGAAAAGTCTAAATATACATCAGCACATGTCTTTATGAAGCATGCTGTAAGGCTAGAACTGAATCCTAGGTGCCGTGGAGTATGGGGAAGTTTATGCTACGGTCCGGCCCTCCAAGCCGGCAAACCCCGCGGAAAAGCTGAGCTTCCCACATCTGAGCGGTTAGGTGAGGGGTGGTTCGTGCAGCGGGCGCAGCGCGCGTGCTGACTCCTCGCCTGATGGAGCCTGAGGCCGTTCTTCAGTAGTTCTGTAACCTCAGTGTGATAGCTTAGCCAGTCTGTGCGTCCGTTTGCTCACCGGTAAGCAGAGGCGATGATGGTACAGACGTAAGAAGGCTTTGCTAGGATTAGATGAGTTATTGTATGTGGAATCTGAAAACTCGGGGAAAAAACCCAAGCCGATTTTGTAGAAACAGAGAGTAGAATGGTGGTTACCATGGGTTGTGGGGAAGAACACACAGGGAGCTGGAGGCCAGAGGGTTCAGACTTCCAGTTCTAGAGACAGTAAGCTCCCAGGATGGCATGGGCAGCATGGCGCCTGTAGGTAATAATGTGTTGTATCCTGAAAAGTTGCTAAGGGTAGATCTTAAGTGTTTTCACCATAGACATAAAAGTTATGTGAGATGATAGATGTGTTCATTATCTTAATCTTGGTAATCATTACACAATCCAGTCATCGCATCATACACTTTAAATATGGACCATTATATTTATCAATTATTCTTCCATAAAGTTAGAAACAAACACTGGGTGAATTAATAGATATAAAACATGTTACCCTACTCATAGGAAGCACCCCATACAGGTTAATGACTAATTCTATTATTATAACCTTTTAAAACATCAACAAAAAATTATGTGGGACTCTCCATGATTTATTGATTTAAAAAAAAGGAATTTATCAAAAATGATATTCCCTCCATTTTTAATGTGGTATTTAATAGTTTTTTTTTTCCCACGGCTACAAATGGTTGTAAAATACATCATCTGCAGTGCATTCGAAAGTTTGACATTTTAAAACAAAACTCTTCCATTATTCTTTTAAATTAATTTGATGGAATCTAAGCATAACATCTAATTTTAAAAGTGACAAAAACAAGATCCTTCTTAATATTTTACATTGTTCTTTTTCTTTGAACTTCTGTATTTCTCCTTGAATTCCTATTTCCAGTACCTCAGAGAATTATATCATTCCTTGTCGCAAAGTATGTATATACAATTTGAAGTTTTTTCATTTCTTACCACCAAAAATCTGTGGGTTTTTACATTTTTCTTTGAATTTTATTATTTCCATTAATGCTCAAGACATAGATTGGGACACCATTGATTGCAACAGCATAATTATTTATTTATGTTTTAATATTTTTATTAAAAATTGAAAGTAGAATTTTATTGGAAATGCCTCTTTGGGGTTATGTGCATTGATTTCAAGAGCCTTTGCAAATAACCAGTATTTTAAAGTGTTCTTTTGTGACCCTAGATGTTTCCTTGAGACGGTGCCCTGCGATGAATTTCTGGTGGGGAACTGAGAGATATACTGTCCTTTGTGAAGTAATGTGATCGTTATAGGGAAGGAGAGACTGGCATAAAAACTTAGTCTTATGCATGTTGTTGGGCAGAATGGTTTTCAAAAGATTGTATGGGGAAGTTGAGAAACAATCCCCAAATTGATTCTATTACATTTCTCTGTGCCCAAGGACACATGTACTCCATTTTGAAAAATGGAGTGCTTATCTATATGTCTTAAAGTTTAGAGCTCCCTGGAGATTTTTTTGAAAAAAAAATATTTCATGATAACATAAATTTGGGGAAAGCTACCTACTTATATTCTATTCTTAGACATTCCTAGTGCACCTTAATTTATTAAATGTTCTCATTATTTCAATGCATGCATACATAAATGTCTGTTTAACTCAAGATTTATCTGATTTTTCTTTTTTCTTTTTTTTTTTTTGATTAATGACTTTAACATCTCATAGTCATTAACGTGTGAGGAAAAATTGGTCTGGATGAGTACTGCCTGTTCGAACCTCCTGCAGTGATGGAAATGTTCTAGATCTGCAGTGTCCATTATGGTAGCCACCAGCCACATGTTGTTGATGAGCACTTAAGCTTTGTCATTTGCAACTGAAGAAGTGAATTTTAACTTTTATTTAAATGTGAATGTAAATAGACACATGTGGGCAGTGGCTCCCATATTAGATAGAACAGGGCTTGGTATGGATGGGAGGGGTGGCGGGAATCTGTGAAGGGTTCACAGTGCAGGTGTGTCTAAGCCAGCTGTTTGGACAAGCAAGCGTGTGCAAGGACAGCAGGAGTGGGGTTGGGCAGCAGAGAAGCCCTGGGCCTGTTCCAGAGCCTCCTCCAGCAGACAGGTGAGCTGTGAGTTGTTCATTGTCAGATGATGTAAGGCCCTGGACCTCTCAGCTCACCGGTGCCACTTTGGTTTCATATTCACTAAGTTATCACAGCCACAGATGACAGACATTTCAAGGCATACCCTAAACTGGATAGCAAACAGCATGGGTGTAGGCCAGGTACAAAGCAGTGTAGACATTCAGAGCTCAACAAATAGAGTGTAATTGCATCTAGGATTTACTCAGTTTTTCTATACCTTAATATATTTTTAGAGTGATAGGAAGCACTGAAACTCATAATGCCCTCTGTCAGCATTTGTCAAAATATTGTGAGGTTTCATTATTAATTAAGAGTCTGCTAGTTCAAGATTTATAACAAGGTTGAATCTCTACAAACACTACTACTACTACTACTACTACTACTACTACTAATGATAATAATAATAATAAAAATAACAGCTAACTTGTATTGAACAGTTTGCATTATGCTGAGAATTCTACATAGATACTTATCTCTTAATTTTTATATCATTCCTATAGTAGGCACTCTTATTTCCCCATTTGAGAGATGAAAATATTATAATTTAGGGACACTAAGTAATTAACTCAGAATCACTCAGCTGCTAGATGAAGAAGGCATAATTTGAACCCTGACTCTCTGACTAAAGTTTATTTATAATTTTAAATAAAAATGTTCTCAAAACAAATTGTTAGTATAAATAAGATTGCCACCCTGCTATTGAAACATACTTAAAATATGAAAGTTTTGAAGCTCTCTCACACAATTTGCTAGAAATATTTATTCATAATAAATGGATTGGTAGAAGGGAAAGTATTCTAACCCATTAAATAAAATAATTCACTCTAGGAATGCTGAGTTCTGTGTTTCAGAGCTTACATTCTTTATGAACTTAAAAGCAATAAAATAATGCTTTTAAGAATATTTTATAATTTGAGTTTTTATATTTTTATGTAACTTTCCCACGTGAATGTGTTATACCAGTTGAATGTGTTTAATTTTATTCATGAAACACCATGTATGCATATACTCCTCATATTAAGGTTTGTAAATATGTAATTTCTTTATTTGAAAACATGTTTATATTGCTGTACTTGTATTTAAATACAGGTATAATTTAAAGGTTTTCTGTCCTAGGAAAGGCTGTGCTATTATGTTGATGAGTAATTAATTCTTTCAAAACAATTCTTACTCTACATTGTTTTCAAAGTATTTTCTTTCTTTATGCTATAACCTCATAGTTTCAGGGTACAAAAGAAATAAATGAACTGGATGTAGTAGATTATTAGAACATATTTAATTAATACCCAGATTATACCGTCCATGAGTGGGAAGCAGATAGTCATGACTCATCTGTATTACCCACATGTCCTGCCCTTATCTTTTCAATATCAGATGATATTAAAATGATTAAGCAGGGTGCGGTGAAAGAGAGGTGTTTGCCCTCTCCAGGTTTTCATTGAAAAAGTCAGTATGGAATATAAAATGTTGTTAATTCCTAATATTATCTTTATTGTGCCTGGCCAGGAAGGTGTAGCTATACAGAAAGCTAACATTTTTATTTTTAATTTGACAGACATTTCTTTTTTTTTAATTGTTAAATTTATTGGGGTGACATTGATTAGGACAGACCTTTCTTAAACACCTACGTCTGTTAAGGCATGAACAGGGTAACGGAAATTAATTACATATTCTTTTTCTTTCATTCAACGAAGATTATGTGAGTTCCTGTTCAGTACCAGGCACAGTTCTCAAGGTGTTAAGAACACCATTTAAAAAACAAAACAAAACAAAACAAAAAAACAGAAAAAAATCCAACCCTGTCCTCATGGAATTTACAGTCTACCGAGACATGCATTTAGATAGACAATTCTAAAACAAAATGGAGGTTTGGTGATAGAAATGCACATATATTAATTATAAATATTCAAGCCAAACAATTTGGAATTGTAACTGATATCATCAGATCCATCAGGCCATCAGGAGGTTCTTGTAGTGAGTCAAGTGGAGCTAAGAATGGGACACAGAAGAGGGAAAGGGGCCCAGAGGGGTGGGCCCCTTTGACCCATGAGCTCAAAGAAGCCAGGGATATGGTGTTCAATGTCCATTTGTACAGACCAGCGAAGACATCAAGGAAAGCTGAAACCCTTGTACCTCCCAAGCTCAGCAACATGGATTGCTGCAGGGTTGATCTCTTAACTTTGTATGTAAAGAATATTCTGGATTCAGAATTCCCGGAGAAAATTGCCCATCTCTCAGCAGTAACGTTGTAATACTGTCATTTTTCTCAGCAAGATCAGCATCTTTTCTTCTTGTGGGGACTGCTTGAAGAGCTTGAGGTCTTTGGATTGGGGTCTCAAAATGTATTCCTTGATGTTGCACTTAGGCATTGAATTAGAATACGAAGGCAGTTGAATAATTTAGCCCAAACTGGAAGTAATGAAAAATTCACTAGTTAGATCGATTTTGAAGTATTGTAGTATTTAATACCTGGTCAATTTTTGGAAACATTTTTCAGATTTAGTTATCACTAGCACATAGTTACAACTTTGAAATGACCTTAGATTTTGGAAATTATGATGTCCTTACTGGCTAAAGAAAAATCTTCAGGTTTATACATAGGTATTAGCCAAAAGCACTATCTTTAAGAAAACAAACAAGAGTTATACTTCATTATACTTTTTAAATCTTAAAACACTTAAATTTTAGCCCCTTTGCCAAAATCTTTCTTTGCTTCTGTTGTCTTTTTATGCTGACATCTCTTACCCACTCCTTAATACTGACATAGGTGGGTTCTCTCCTTAGCCCTAGTACATTAATTGATTTCAACCCCATGATTTCGGATATCTAGCTATGACTTTTGTTAGGAACTTCAGGTTCATATTTTCACTCACTTAGTGAATTTCTCTTCATTGATGGCTTGCAGAAACTTAAAACACATATTCTAAATACATTTTCATTACCCACACAGTCTTAACAACTATGTTCTGTGGTTGATACAAATATGTATCTACTGCTGACCTGGAAGTTTTTTAGAATTTGAACATTTCACTTGGTTTTTAGTCCCCAAAACTTAGCCTAGTGCCTGACACCGAGGAGACCCTCAGTAAATGTTTGATAAATGAATGACTTAATGATGGAATGTTAAAGTATGTGGTAGATAGTGACGGTTAAGAAATGCAATAATCTAATAGCAAAAGGAGTGTAGAAGCTTTGGTTTTACATAAAAACCTATTAGTTAATTATCCCCAAACCTCAAATATCCCCTGTGTTTTTTTCTGAGTCATCTTTGATGTACCTCTGACTTTTTACCAGGGCAGTGCTAGAAGATTTTGTTATTTGACTCATGTTTCCAAGGGATGCGAGAATAAAGGCAGACTCTGAGCTGTAGTTAGAAATCTGTGTCTGGAGCTTTTTGTCATAAATCAAAGTGAGGTTCAATTCTCAGTGGGTGGCAGTATTGGTGTCAGATGCATAGCTAGTGATTTGAGTCAAGTAAGCAAGTCTGCCTACAAGCTTTAATGGATTTGAGGTCCGGCAGTTCTCCCATTAAAGATTAAAGTAACTGACAAAGACAAATTGTTAACCAAACTTTCTCCTCATTTTCCCTTTGAATTATTAAGCTAAACACACCTCCAATCCAGATAGCTGAGGCTTGAAGGCTGTCTTAAATCAAGACCAAATCCTAAATCAGTCTCGTTAGCCTAGTCTTGCATTTCAGTGGCATTGTTAGTAAAAGCTTGTATTCCTGGAGCTAGATTTCTTTTCTCCTCTAGAGCACACATCTTATGAGAGCTAATGTCTTGGCCACGATTTAACATTTCTTGGAATCAGTTCACTTTGGGAAGGAGGAAAGATTGAAGGTCGGTGAAGCGGTATCAGCAAGCAAGCTGCAGTCCGGGTAGCGGTGGAAGAGGAAACGCCATCTTCTCCTTCTTCAGTGTCAGACTGTTATTTCCGGGGGTTGTCCATACCAAATTTGCAAATCACAGTTGCACTCCTTAAAAATATAAAACCACTAACTCTGGGTGTTGTTACCCAGTGGGCGATTATCTATCTCCCCACGCCTACTTCCATTCCCCTATGGATTTGATAATAATAGCCCATACAATTTCCCCAAATTTCAGCAGCTCCTGGCATAGAAGGTACTCAGTGAACTTGTAGTGAGTGAATAAATGGCAGGCTCTAATATGCCTTTGTTTGTGTTAAATGTGGATAAACAAGCAAAGGAAGACTGTTTCTCCTTTTAAATAAACTACTTATGCCTCCCTCATTGCCCCACCTTCTTTGGAAGTCTAGGAAGGGCTGTCGGAATCTGCTGTGGGCCCTCACTATGTTCTGTGCTCACTGTCCAGTAGCATCTCATTTAATGCTTAGAACAACCCGTTGAGATGGCTGCCTTTATTCTCCTTACTCCACACACTTAAGTAAGAAATCTAGGTTACTAACTTGGGTTGATGGACTTCAGATTTTCTGTCCAAGATTCCTCTTTCTGGGCCTCTTCTTTTCATCTGAGATGATTTAATTACGTGCACAAAATGAAAAAAAAAATGTGTTGGTTTGCTTCTAGAGAGCTATGCTAACTCTTCTGCCATTTCACAATGACTTCTTTTTTAGCATCTTCCTTTAACTTTCATGAAGAAACAGATTACCATCATTCCCTTGAGTAAGAACTTTGCAGGAGAGAATCTCAGAGAAAGTGTCCTGGGTGCAAAGTGAGAGCACAAATTGTAGATGTACAGAAGATAGAGCATAGACTGAGAAGAGGAGCAAAACATGGGTGGGAAGATGAATGAGAGGAGAGACACAGATGCGAGGGATAGGTGACCCTTTAACAACATGGATTTGAACTCTACTCAAATTTTTTTCAATAAATACCTCTGCTGTTTTCTGCCCACAGTTCGGAATCTGAGTATGCGGAGGATAGACTGTATGGTTTGATCCAAGCTATTTTATGTAGGGGACTCAAGCATCCATGGATTTTGCTACCCACTGGGGATCCTGGAACCAAGGATCTTGCAGTTACTGAAGAGGAACAACTTAAGTTTTGGGGGAGTCAAAAGTTATATGCGAGTATTTGACTGCTTGGGGTTGGTACCGCTAATCCCTGAGTAGTTCAAGGGTCAACTGTAGTTCCAAGGGGTTAAAATATAGAAATATGAAGATTTAAATAAACTAGATAGATGAAAAAATCCCATTATAAGAAGGATGTTCAGTTGGATGGAATTACGGATGTACCATCTTAAGACATTTGGACATATCAGGGAATGCTATTATTTTTACTGTATATGATTACAAACATGTTTTGAATTACCCTTCACCCAATCTCAAGTACTAGAAAGAAGAAGTTACTGAAGAACTGATTTTCAAAGAAGAATTTTTAAAAAGGAGAATCAATCAGAATGACAGTTGTAGTAGTCAACTTTACTAACACGAAGGAGTTAAAACTCAGTATTTTGCTATAGACCCAATCCTGACGTCACCAAAACAGTTTGTGGGTTTAAACAAATTGCCAGAGGAGGTGTGTATGCATGGGAAAGCTATAATTTCAAAAATGTACCCTTGCATCCAGTGCCTTTTCCTAAAGCAAGCTCTAGCTTCTCATTTAAATAATCAAACGTAATACTTAAGAAATGTCACATTCCATAGAATAAGCTTAGAAACTGTTAACTCAGAACTCCTCTAGTCAAACAACCATTTCACAAGGTCGAAAACACAGAAATGAGCCAGAAGATGATTTTTCTCAAGGCCTTGGGAAGTGGCCAGATACATGGTTACAGTCCTTGCCTCCTTGCCTTTGCTGACGTGCTGTTTTGCTGGTGTCCGTTCGTTCTCAGCTGCTTCATCCTCCACCTTTGTTCAAACTGGATTCTTTTATTTTTTTTCTAACCTAGCTAAGGGATCTGCTGTCCGTTAGCTTATTTCCTTTGCTATTCCTGATTCTCAGTGTGATAACTTTGGCAGGTACAAAGTCATTTATTGTGGGGGATTACATTAATTTAACTTACGCCTTTTACCTAACTGCCACCATTGATTTCTCCATCATGCTGAGTAGTAAATTTTTGTCCTAAACTGATAAATATGTTGAGAGGAGGTGAGAAATTAAATTTTTATGAAGATCATTTCAGTGTTGATCCCAGTGATTTTCCTGCTGCCATTTGATGCAGAGACTGCATTAGTTTTTCTGGTGACCAAGGAAAAGTGCAGGGGACATTGGCAAGGCCTCCCTTAGTGACTGAGGTGTCGCTAGAGACCAGTGCCACCCCTTGCCATTGATACAATCATCCTCAGAACTGTCATCCACTTCAAATGGTTGAAAAAGAGAGGAATCTCTAGCTAGATGTCAGTTTTGTTTCGTTTTGTGTTTTGCTTTGTTGTTTTGTTTTGGTTTTGGTAATAGAAAAACTAAACAACACAGAGCACTATCCTGCTTTGGAGTTTACTGCAAAACCATTACATGACTCTGTCCTGGCAATTCCCAGGGTGAGAAAATACTTAGATAGGAAGAGTTATTATGGCCACCACATTAACTCACAGTCTCGTTCATACGTGACTTCCTGTCAGCAGACTAGAAACTCACAAACATGAACTGTAATCTGTAGAAAAGTTTGATGGAAGGTAGTTGATATGGCACAATAGCTAACTGTGCTAGAAACGATGGGTGATGAAACATGCATTTGCTCTTTCAATGACCGTAAAGCACTAGAGATGGGTGATACCAGAAACATAATTAATGTTTATCTTATAACATATTTTATATCTAAAGATGTCACTCTGACAGAGTATCCCCATCAGACAGCTGCTAAAAGTCTAGTGAGCACTCACAAACAGTACAAAAAGCATCATCGGGGGACATAATTTTATTGAGGACAGTACAATTTCCACATTGTTAGACATTTAAGGAATAAATATGTGTGACCAAACATGGGCTGCAACTGCATCCACATTTAACCCAAAACTTTTATGGATCATGAGTTGTTTTAAATATAGGGGATTGTAAGTAGAGATCCTTTCAGTGGTATGTTCTTCTGGGGGAAGGAGATAGAGAAATTTAACCCACCGCATTCCTGTTCTGATGTTAACAAACTGAACCAAAAGGATATGTGGTAGAATGTGATGGAGATTGTGTTTATTTCCATATGCGTAAAAGTAGCACTGTTTTGTATCTCCTGTATGAAAATAATATCGCCAAACTAATGTTATCAGGGTGGGTGCATAGTATGTTATATTTAATTGATGAATTTGTATTTTCACTGAGGAATTTCTACCCATTCAGGAAACTTACTCCCCCATCTCCCAACATGCACCTGTACGCACACACACACACACACACACACACACACACACACATGCACAGAGTTCTCTTTGGGATGGATGACCTGTGTTTCCATGACAGCTGGCTGAGGTTAAGATGCAGGCAGTGTTCGTGGAACTCTGAGATCTTGGCATCATTAACATCAGATACTAACCACCTAAGATCCTAACCCAGAGTCCTGCTTTGATGTCCAAGAGTCTCGCTGTCCCTCCCAATGAGAAGGCCTCCTGTTGCATTCTTACACATAATACAATGATGCTGGTTTGTGGTTTTGTTGTGGAAGAGAGGCACATGTAGATATGTGACCAACAATAATTTTTGTACACAATGTACTGTTACATGAAGGCATTGAAATGATTTTAACTGCACTAAAAATAGTGATCTCTCATATGTTTCAATTAATTTTTAGGTCCTGTGGATGTCAGTATTTTAGCTAAATGTAATCCCTGCCTATCAAATCCGTGTAAAAATGATGGAACCTGTAACAATGATCCAGTTGACTTTTATCGTTGCACCTGTCCCTATGGTTTCAAGGCAAGTGGAGACTGTTGTGGGAGCCATGATTGAAAACATAGCTTTCCTTGGGGGCCTGCATTACTTTATTGTGCGGATAACTACTTTATTTACACTCAACTCTCCTTGGCCATTCCTCCTCCAGGGGCAGGACTGCGATGTCCCAATTCATGCATGCATCAGTAACCCATGTAAACATGGAGGGACTTGCCACTTAAAAGAAGGAGACAAGGATGGATTCTGGTAGGTCATTAGTCTGTGATCTCTGTCTGAACAATTGGAGCACGAATAAGTATGCAAACATGCATTTTCCTTTTCAAATTGAAAAGAATGCCAGAAATCTGTTCTTAAGAACAATTATGTATGCGTCCCTTTCTGAGATACTACAGTATAAAAACAATGGAAATGCTGCAGTATTCTTAGCTCAGGATGCTACAAAAATCAAGACATTTAAACACACACACGTGCATACATTATATTATGATTAATCAGGTCAGATTAGGTCAAGAAAAGCTGTGGCTCTATTATTAATTGCCAACTTGTCTCTTGCAAATTGCATATTCACCTGTTGTTTGTGTATTGCTTTAAAGACAGTGTGCGATGAGAAGGTACAGTTCCCAGTGAAATAGAAAATTAATGATTCATTTCCAAGCCGCAATATGAATAGACAAACATGCTGTGAGCATTTTAACTCTGGAGTTATTTAATCATACAGTACAATTACTTCAGATGTACTTCATGCATTATGAATAGAGTTCTTATAATGACACTAATAATTTCACATAAGAATGCTAAAGTCCTACTATAGCTTGTTAGAAATAATCATGCTTATAATAAATATGCTTCATTTCTGCATTCTGTTATGAAATCGTCTCTTTTTCATCAGAACTTTTCAAAGATTATTCTCATACCTATGAAGATTCAGTGTACAATGTTTTATACCAGTGGGAAAAATTTGCATTGGTTGAGACTGAAAGAGAACATTCGCATTTTATAATTGCAAGGAAGACAAAATTTTATTTTCAGATTTCTTTTTTTGTTCTGAGACATAAAGAACATTACACATAGGGTGGTAGGTGTTGTTATTTTTTTTTTAAATCAGAACCAGTTCCTCCTCACTTGTGAGCAAAGAGGCATGAATTATTTTATTAGAGCAGAACTTGAGATTAAGATATCAAGGGTTATACAGCACACTTTGTGTTTTAGACCTGCAAATACATTGGATTTACTGACTTACAGGGCCATGACCATTGGCCATCTTGCAGCCAGCACAAATTTCTTTTTCAAATTGTTTTTGATTTGGGGGTATTATCTAATTTGATGGATACAACGTATCTTTTAAAAGCATTTAAAAATCAATTTCTTATAGGTAAAAGTGCTATAATTGATGCATGTATTTAGTTTTGTTTTGTTAGGTTTTTTTTTTTTTTTCAACATTTAGATCATGTGGTTTTAGAATGCAAGGAATGTTTTTGCTGTTTTTTTCCCTCCTTGGCATTCAGGTGTATTTGTGCTGATGGATTTGAAGGAGAAAATTGTGAAGTCAATATTGATGACTGTGAAGATAATGACTGTGAAAACAATTCTACGTGCGTTGATGGAATTAATAACTACACGTGCCTTTGCCCACCTGAGTACACAGGTAGGAAGAATAGGAAATGCTCTGTTGGTCTATGTATCTGAAAACATCAGGGAAACTCCACTGCATATGTTTAGTAAACTGTTGTTTTATTCAATAACTGGTAGGTCTTTGGGAAATTAGATATAATATAAACGACAGACAGAGTTAAAGATGATTTCAACCAACCAAATCAAAGAGCCACCAAACTCAGAGTATAGGCATCTATTATAAAGTCATGCTGTCCAGCAAAAAAAAAGAAGTTATTATACTGAAGCTATCAGTCTCACAACTGAATGGTATTTCCATACAAAGCATTTTTCCTGTGCAAACCAACCCACCAATATATATGAGGTCAGACAATTAATTTCACGAACTCATCCTAGAAAAAGTGCTACATACCTCTTACTGAATATCACTACAGTCACCTTTGAAGTACTCCCCTTGGGAAACTAGGCACCGATACCAGCACCTAGTCCACCCTTCAAAGCAATTTTGGAACTCTTTTTCTGTAATGGCCATCAGAGCTGTCGTAGTCCCTAAAATCTGACAATTAAGGTTATGACACCTTACCTAATTGTTTGTACAGTGCTGCCAATGTAAGTGCACAGTGGCAAGTTCACAAACTTAATTGTCAGATACTGGGGAAGATAACAGCTCTGATGGCCATTCCAGAAAAAGTTTCAAAATTGCTTTGAAGAGCAGACTAGGCACTGGCGTAGGTGTCTAGCTTCCCAAGGGGAGTACTTCGAAGGTGACCGTAGTGATATTCAGCAATGAGGTATGCAGCACATTTTCTAGGGTGAATTCGTGAAATTAACTGTCCGACCTTGTATGTAAAAAGGAAGCATTAATTTACATTGTCAAAGCATAATTAAGCATTTGAGATAATTTGTTTCCACACTCGTTCCTTCACTAATGAGTGTTTTCCTCTAGTAACTCATGTCCTTCAAAATAAAACACAAACAGGAAAATATTGAGCACTTTAGATAATCTTATGAGACCATCACCTTTTTTCTGACATTTTGTCTCTTCAGATGATTAATCTCATAAGAATATCCAACCTGCTTAATTTCTTTTGGATGAGCCAATTTGCTATAAAGTCAGCATCAAGTTTATGACTTGTCTATTATGGTAAAATTTGTTTTGGTTTATTTTTGTGGCTATGAACAAGAAACTTCATAGTTACCATCTTCTTTACTTCATAAACCACATAGGTTTGATGTTGATAGAGAAAAGGAGAATGTTATACATTTTATTTGGAAGAAAAAGATGGGGAAGTAGATTCTGTCATTCGATTCAAAGTTAACCATTTTCATTTTGCTGGATGTTTTTCATTTATTGCATTTATTCCCATATAAGTTAATGCACAGTTAAGAGTATCAGCAGCTGATTGAGGTTAACATCTCTAAACATGAAAGATGAAATCACATCTGTATGATTAACTGCCCAGGGATTTGCATAGACATGTAATAAGCTTTTAGGAATACCCAGACATTTGATTAATTACCTTTCTTGATGTGAAAGTGCTAGATAGAATAATGGGGTTCTGTTTGGACACCCCCAATCTGTTTGGGCGCCTCTGAAGCTGCCTTTACCATGGTATGACTTTTTTAATACCTGCGGAGCCCCTGCTGCTCTATGGCATGATATTATCAGTTTCCCGGAGAAACTTGAACATGTTGGATCCATCCACCGCCCCATTACATGTATACAGCCCTTGGGCTCCTTGGTGGGCAGAATTTCAGCATTCTTTGATATTTTGGATTAATAAAGGATAGCAAGTGTATCCACAATGCACAGATTCTGAAGTCCTGGGAGCGACCCTGAGAATTGAGATTTATTGGATGAGCTGCTCTGGACTTGTACCAGAAGCCCAGTGTGCGTACTGAAGTCTGTTACCCGCACAGACCTGGGTAGAATAGTTCTCTTTCCCTCCATTCGTTCTAATCATGAGAGAGGGGGCCTAATTCACTCTTGAAACCAATCTACTCTGACCAGGACACATTGGGCCCAAGGCTTTCAGGCACACTTTGGCCAGCCAGGGAGAGCCTGAGACCAGAAAGCAGACATCTGTGTCCTCTTACTGATGACAGCAGAGGCTTGAGAGTGTGACAGGGTTCAGGTTCAGACACGCCTTGTTCACGATCATTGTCAGAAGGCAGAGGACTCTTCTGAGTTAGTGAGGCGGAGTCCTCCTGCTTTGCCTTTAGATTCGCTATACTTTATTCCTTGTCCACTTCCTTGGAGGCTTTGTCTTATCTTCTCACCTTTGTTTCCCAAGCTCTTTTCCTACCCCTGATCCTCTTGAACACATGTTTTCTCCACCTTAATGACTCCATGTCTCAGCAGCTCCCTCAGAAGTATTATGAAGCCTCGTCTCCCTGAGTCAGATCTCTTTCTTTGAAATATCAAAAAAAAAAAAAAAAAAAAGGAAAGAAAGAAAGAAAAAGAAAAATAAACCCCAAAGCTTAGCAAAATGTGACTTCTATAAAAGCTATCACGTGGGAACCTGTCAAGACTACCTGCCTAGAGCGTTGTGGTTCTCAACAAAAACTGAGACTCTTTTAGTCTTTTTAAGCGTAGCCATTTGCAGATATCACTTTGCCTTAATTCTGGAAAATTATCAACAAAAATACCGCACTCAAAACATGAAGATATCACCACTATAACTTTGGGCTGAGTCTTGTAGGCAATGAAGAATTTGACGATTTGGCATTAGAGCAAATGTCTAAATGAGGCACGTTTGTAAGTCATCTTTAAACTGTAGTCATTTTGTCCATATGTGAAGTGAGCTCATTTACAAAATATCAAACAGCCATCTGCAGATTTTTAAATCAGTGGCACATAGTGCCCTTTAATTATAGGAAAGTATAAATTGGGCTCTAGAGTTTTATATCCTGCTTCATCCAAGTCTGCTGTTAGGGAGGAATTTTCATATAATGTGGCTGTATTGTTTTAGATTTAAGTTTGGAATCTGATTAATGAGCATGAGATCTGGGAACAGAAACCCTGCTATGCTCAGGGAATATAATAATGTCATTGTTTAAAAATCATGCAAGTCACAAGTAGCTTTCTGTTTGAAGATTTTTTTACCCTGTGCCCCAAAGGCATACAATGAGAAAGTGAACTCTTTAGTTGGAGCAAATAAAACTTCATGGAAAAAGCCTGTAAATTATTGTGGGGAACGGTTTTACATTTAGCATCGATGGCAAGAGTCAGAATGGATGTACCATTGTTAATGGAGACAATTCAGGGATCTGAAAGCAATCTGACAGAGGAGTCATAGTGTGACGGGCAGGCTTTCAAACGTGCTGGAAATATTCAACATAAAATGAACCAGCATTGGGAAATGTATTACATTTAAGCCCTGTGACCAACACATCCCAGTAAATAGTAATTGATTTATTAAAGGACAAAACTCTTTGCTCTTTCCTTCTGCAAGGATTGACAACATAAATTTTAAGGGTCGATGTTGTTTGTCTATTATTTGACCCTTTCTATACCCTGCCCACCCTAGTTATCAAAACTGTTCTTTTCTACCTAATTCAATCCATTATCTCGTCCCTCTAGTTGTATAATAAATGACTGTTGATTGCTAATGTTATTCAGGCAAGATTGATTTTTGAAAAGTTAAATTCACTGTAACTCTAAATTAAAATCACTACACTAAGGATTGAGCAAGTGGGATTGCTAAACAAATAATTTAAAATTTTATTTCAGGGTTTAATTTTAGCTTGAGAGATTGGGTGTGTGTATGTGGTTTGTTTTGTTTTGTTTTAATCATTATTATATCCTTTATGAAAACAAGGCATTTTTTTAAGGTAAATTTTCAAGGAATTCCTCAAATTACATAAGCTCAAAACCTTCTAGAAATAAAGGTCATAAACATGGCATCCCTGCCATGTTGAAAGCTTGACACCTTTCTTAAGCTTTTGGTATGAACTTAGGTGTTGAATTGAAAAGTGTGTTTTTTCATGTTGCTAAAGAGTCAGGATCCTCCATCTGCTCTTTCAAAACTGTTTCTTCATGAACCCTATTCTCACAGGACTGCATACAAACACGACACACAGTTGACCACAGTGTAAACTACGGAGCTGGGCAAGGGGATTACATAAACTCAGTAAATTAAAGTCTCCATACCAGCTAGGCATGTAATGACCTGGAATATATTTTGTGGGGAAAATGCAGAACATCGTAATTTTTCCATGTTGTACCATTATCTCTCTGTTTTCCAAATCTCCCATGCCCACACACAAACCCTTACGTGCACATCTTTAAAAACTGAAGCTGCTGGTTAAGCCACCCGGTTTAGACGCAGCTGTCTCGCTCCCGGTGATGGCGTTGGCCTGTGGCCGCCTCTCCGCCATGTTTGTGTGTCTGGCCCGCTGTAGGTAAGAAACCTAAGTCTTGCTTCACTTGGCCCTCCCCGTCGGCTTCTCTGTTGTTAACCGCTGCACGTTAGCTTCGTGTGCTCTGCTGTTGTACTGCAATGTAAAACGTCTTTTGTCTCTTCTGTCTTTGTCGCTGCCAGCTGCTAATCTGAATGAAGTGGAAAAAGGTTAGTTGCCTTTTAAGTCTATTACGATTTTCATTTTTTTCCCCTCTTTCTTTTAAAGCTACGTAGATTTCATCATGTGTATGTACATGGTAAAAGCAGTGGTGACACAAGCTGACATCTGGAATTGATACGTTGAATCAGTCGTTCAGATCCTTGCTAGATGGAAAGCTATGCCAAATACTCTAGGAAGGGCATTGGAAATGCACTTTACCAATTTCTAGAAGGCTATGAAAGAAACCATCTGAGTGGGAAGGAGTGGCTAAAAAAGAAAGAGAAATACTTTGTCTGTATGCTTTTACTTCTTTAAAGACACTGAAAATTTTTTTCAACAGTGGGAATTTTCCAATGATTTTAGTATCTTTAGTAATTTGAAACATGAAAAATATTGAAAGGTGTACACATTTACTAAACCCTTTTCTATAATAAATATACAAAGCCTAAGAGGTTGATTTATAAAAGGACATGGTCAAATTCATATTGTAGTGTGTCCTGAGTACTAGGCAGTATTTTTAAAGCATTAAGATGAGACGTATCTAATCATGGACGTCAGTGTGGGCTGCGTGGCTCCCCAGATACATCAGGGCCCAGGAGAGGAAGGCTTAGAAGTGATTGGGCGGTAAGCATGTCTGTGGAATCATGGAACCTGTGAAATGTTATCTTAAAGATTCATAATTACGTATTACTAATAACACTGGGTTTTCACTCATTCTGCTGACCAAAAGTCAAGTGCCAAGTACAGGCACAGCACCCTAAAAGGGGCACGACATGTGCTTGTCTTGACAGTTCCCCTCGCACGTCGAATGCTGGCAGTGGGACTATAGGGATACATTATATAGCAACACTCTGTCTCCTCTTGCTGAGGACTTCCTTTCTTCCTGTTGCATTTTTCAGGTGATTTACTGTGTTTGGTTTCCTCTTACTACGTGCAGAGTTAAGTTGAGACACATAAAAAAAAAAGTTTTCATATTTTAGATCGTAAAAATACAGCCTGTGCAGTTCTCCATGTGTTAATGCATCCAACACCATTCTTAGTGAAATGTCATCTCTTCTTTTTACAAGTACTAAAGCCATTGGTGGTCTGGGGCAGGGATGTCAAAAGGTCTGCATCTGTCTCAGAAACACAATAGCAATTATTCTGCCCCAGGAATATGCCCTTAAATAGCTCCGTGTGATCTCGGGCGTGAGCTTGGCAGCGTGACCCTGTTTTAAGTCACCATGTGGTCTCGTATGTTGACTGCATTTCATGCTTATGTTTTTAAAAGAGGTCGTTTATTTCCAAGAATCCGCTGCTGACCGAATTTGCCTTTCAAAGCAGTCAAACCACTCTCTATTATTTAAATCCAAAACTCAACTGGAAATGAAATTTCAGTTTCTTTACAGCACTTTATAGAGGGCAATTTTCTTAAAATGGAAAGAAGCTGCATAATTAGGTGCCAAATTGTTAGTGTAGCCGAACCTGGTAGACATGACCAATAAGAATTTGAGCCATAGCTTGTATAAAACAATGAGAACGTAGCTACCAGAGGATGTATACCATGTAAGTAGGGGTCCAGATGCAAACCAATGTCTAATGGACCCCAGGGCGCTCCTCCCATTTGGGAGCCTTCTGTCTCCTCCTGTCTGCTGCCACCTTCCAGACCTGGAATCTCCACACCCACAGTGGCTCCGATTATTGGTTTAGGCACAGGCTTGTCTTCTGCCATGCCTTCTTCAACTCGCTATACACTGTGTGCATTTGAGAAGAGTAAAGCTGTAGCTACAAAATTCAGGTGCAGACAAGCAATCTGTTTTATCTACACATGAGAAAAAAGAAAGTGCCTGATCAATGAATGCCATGCAATGAATTCCTCCCCCGATGACGAGGCTGCCTTCCATCGCTTGGGGCCCATGGGATACTGATGAATTTGTGTAGCTAATGGGACAAGCTCACGTTTTTCTTCCTGGCACTAATATTGATCAACTCGGGGACCCCTCTCTGTCTTTTTTTTTCTTCTGTGAAACAGAGATAATGGCATCTATCCCACTTCACCTAGACGTTTCAGAATAACAAGGAAGAATGTATAGGAAAACACTTTAAAATGTTATATGGCTGTACTCCACAAATGTCAGGAGCTGCCATGTATGCCAGGTGTAAGTCTTGCATCCTTTAATTCCCACCATCGTCACTACAGTAACATGTTTAGATGACATGATGCCATTCCTGATGGCATGAGATTCCTACAGGGATTTCGATACAGAAAAATCCCACCTAAAGGGACTTATATGGGTGAAGGAAATTTCTCTCCCCATGTAAAAGATGGTTCAGTACCATCTTTTAAAATTATTATTTTGCTATTTTTTATGCTCATTTCAAAGACTTTATATAGGGATAAGTCTTTGGTTCTCTTTCCCCCCTTATTCTACTTTGAAGTGTAAGGAAATATAAAATGCTCTGAAGAACTCTTGGATTTGGCTGTATTTTTTAGGGTTTGTGTATATTTTTGAATTTTTATGAAATTGTATTAACAGTGACTTCTGTTACTAATTCTGCCTCTCGATGTGTAAGGTCTTTAAATCCAAATCAATATAGTTGCAACCATAACCTTCAGTGTGTTTTAACTGAAGAGAACACTTTGGCAGCCTAATGGTACTGTGTGGTTTGCAGTCTCCTCCCAGCCTTGCAAAGCCTTCTTAAATGCCTTTGAATGTCAGAAAATATTTTAAAGATTCTTTTTGCATTTCAGTTAACAGGGAGGGCCCATGGAGCCCAGAACAACAGTTTAGCTTAACCAAGCCTTATTCATTCTAAGTTGGATTTATTTATTTTGAAAGCAGATTTAAATACCTCTTCAGTTTCGGTAGCTGTTGGTGTTGGCTCCATTATTTAGCTTCAATGGTTCGATGAAGAAGTACTAAAAAACACCTCCTTTTTTCGTTCATTTATTGAGGAGGTAAGATTTTCCATTTTAAAAATTCCAAAGCTATTTATTGGCAGACTACCTGATGCAAGAGGAAATGGTGCTAAGCATCGAAAGTCATAGAAAAATGTATTAAACATTACCCTTGTCTACCAGGCAAAATTTCTGGCTTTGGTTCTCCACTGCAAGTTCAGACTAGGTCAGTTATATCACCAGATACAAAGCCATCCTTCCTTGTATGCCAAGGAAGTTAATAGCATATTATGGTTATTTTACTAGTTTGTAAAGAAAAATACTCTTTTCTGAATATGAAGACTAATCAAATTTGTTGGCAAATGAGCATTATATAGAACAAAAATGAGAACATAAAATGACCTTTCTTTATTGGAAACATCTTATTAGTCACATTTATGGCATGTTTTCTTGAGCCTTCCTATTTTGAATTATGATTGACTTTATCTCATGAGCTTACTCTGTGGCTGTGTCTCCCTTGTGCACATGTCCTGTTTTGTGCACTTTTGACACCAAGAGGACATTTGTCAGTGGCTAATGCATCTTCAAGAATTCATGGCCCTTCAAGATCCGTTCCCTGTATTTCTCTACTAGTAACAGGATTTAATTAAGCTCAGAGAAAGAGAAGTGGATGTCATCTAGATTGTTTATTGATCACATTAGGAAGGTCTGTTAACCCTGTCGAGTTGATAGGACAAATGCCAGAATGGTGAACACACCTAAGAAAGCCTCCGATTATGAAAAGGAATCATCTTCAGGACGAGTTGGCTCTTTTTAAAAACTAAGAAATAGACACACTGTGTTCACAGGTAATCCTTTACCTTCTGAAGGAAGTGAAGCCAGTTGTTTCCTCACCCCAGATCAGGGTGCCAAACGTTCATATTGGAAACTGCGCCTCTGCCCCGTTAACGTGTGCTCATGTTTGGGATTAGCACCTTGAGCAGAGCATGCAACAAAGTTCTGGCCTGGCTCCCTGAGAGAGGAGAAAACAGAAGTACTTTCAGGTCCAGTGCAATGAACCTGTCCTGAGATGACTCCCTGCAGCCGTATGCATCCACCCTCTATCATAGTTCGTACGTCTCCCTGCTACATTGCATGGTCTGTGACAGGCGAGAGAATGTTTTTCTTTACATGAACAAAGAACAAATGGAAACGTACCATTTTTTTTAATAGGAATTGGATGGAATTTTTTTAAATTTGGTAATGAGAACCAGTAAGGTCCATTTGTCTGAACCTTTCTAAACACGCCACGTACATGCTTGCTGTCATACTTCCTTGACGCCTGGGTTCATCCTCTCCGTTCTGGCTGGGATTGCCATGATGTGACAGATGAGATGGTAGGAATGTCTGAGTCAACAGGTTACCCATTTAGTCCAGCCTGTGCGGTGTACCTCAGGCTGAGCTGTCAGAACACAAATCTGCTACCACTTTTCCTTATATTCTTTCTGCTTCTCTACATCATGCCTTATGCCATCTGGATAGCCTTCATTAGCATGTAAAAAGAATTTTTCTTGGAGAAGCAATCAAATAAATGTTATCGTTCACATTGTTTCAGCAGCCATCCAATACATCTAGTCTGTGCCAGATAATTTGCTAGTTAATGCAACGAGAATCAAGAGGTACCAACATATTAATAAAGGCACCTGTGCCCTCCCCTCAAGCAGTGTGCTGTTAAGAAATCAGACCTCATTTATTTGATCCAACAGATTGCTTTTTGTTACCTTTCCTTGCTGTGCCAGTTCAAGTAGAGTAAAACTGGTACTGTTCACACAGGTTTTTCTTGAGCCGAAGAAGAGCTCGAAATGCAAATGTTTGAAGAGGGTTACATTTGACCCTCTCAAAACCTGTGTCCAGGGGATTCTGTCAGGAATTCAACCAGACGTCCTCCCTCATTACAAGTACATTTAAAATGTCATAACCGATTAAGTTTAACACTGGAATTCTGGTCCAGTTATTCAGATCACTGTCATAAGTTTCCTTTCCATTATTAGCAATATCATAGATCCTTTTGTATTTTTTTAAAAAGCACCATAGTTTGCTGTTGCATACTTTTTACCCAAATTTGTGAGTGAAAAATAAGGATGTGCATTATACATGGCTAGTACTAATTCGATACCTATATAAATGTTGTTAATTCTTTTATTTATGCTTCTGAGTTAAAAGTGGTACATAAAATGTCTTGTACCATAATATATTAAAAAATAAATGCTAAAATTCCTTCATGATACAAAAAACAAGTCCCTAAATATAAACAAATAAAAATTTTGCATTAAAAAATTAAAATGAAAGATTATTTTCCTTGGAAGTTTGGGCCAAAAACAAGGGTGCACATTATACATGGGAGCACGTTATATACGGTAATATAAATGGATCCCATTATAAGTGGCTCATCTCCTTTTACACTGTTGTTTTTAGTAGTTTTCAGAAAAATTTTACATCAACTCCCATGGACTATATAATATCTGCATTATTCATCAATTTGCCAAAGTTAAAAAAATAGTTAAACGTTCCCAACAATGCCCTGAGTTAAATCAGCATTATCTGAAGAAAAATCTTGTTGAAGAAATTTGTGTGTTTTGTTGGGAGAAAATGTAAATCACATTCGGGACAAGATTCAGTATCCTTCCGTTACGAGTTTTGATGTCTTTGACGTAATTTAAGTTAATAAAACACTTTCAAGATTATTATTTTTATAACTAAGGACAATATAAATGTTAGTAGTTATTATTAAGTCCAGCTGTTACTCCAAGGTCAAGCCAATCTCCAACAAATTTATGGTGACATCAATGGAACAAGACCTTGCACTCATTTCTCTCCCCCTCCCTGAGACACAGCAGTCTGTGGTTCTCTTCCTTTGTCACCTAAATACCCTAATGAGAGGGGCACCTTCAGTCCCATTTGGGAAGCCCATCCTGCAACTCCTAACTGTTAACACCAGGCCCCCTCGGATAGAGGGCTGAGGGCTGAGTGGTCCAAGTCGCCAGGACTCACCGTGCTTTGCAGACAAGTTTCTGGCCCCAGTTGCAAATAGTTCTAGAACTGTTTCAGTGTCTTTCAGAGCTCAGCTCCATGCCACCTCCTGCCCAGAGCCTCTGCCAGTGCTCGCCATTCCCGTGGGCCTCAGGCCATGTATCACTTCTTCAGAAGACCCTCCCGCACAGGCAGTCCCTCTGCCAGAGCACTGTGACATTTTTCTGCTCAGCGCCCAAGCAGTTTTATAGTTACTTGTGAAGTTATTGGATTCATCTCCTCTCATGTGGAAGCTCCAGGAGAATGGGAATATCCTTTTGTTGTCGTTGTTTTTGTTCACCATGATTATACCCCCAGCATTAACCCACGTCCTCCTATGCAGTCGGCACAATGTTAAAAATCTGATTTCCTGTCCGAATTATCAGAGAGTCACGTGCAGATCGCTCCTGGGGTATCATGGATGAGACGTGTAGAACAGTTCTAGAACTATTTCAGGAAGTGTGGTAGTAAAAATGTAAACAAAAACATAACCTAAGGTACCAGAAGTACAAGTGCAGCTAGAAGGAAGGGCCCCTCGTGCTTATGGAGGAAGGGACGTTTAAATCATCAGGACATTTAAAACAAAGAGGCAAGGCCACCTCCAGTTCCCCTGAGAACCACCAGGAGCGGTCAGATTGCGGCCTCCCTGCGAGCACAGCCACCACGTTGGTGCCTCGGGGCCCCGGCACGTGCTGACGCCGTTCTTCCCGCAGAATGCCGTGGTGCTGCTTCGCGCAGCCGCGCACGGTGCTCCCTCTGCTCGAACTTGCTCTCCGTCTCACAAGCATTCTTTAAAAGACTTGTTAGAGCCCCAGTTGATCTTGCACAGCTTCCGTTTTCAATTCCAGAATCTCATTTTACAGATGAGGAATTCGGGCTCAGAGCAATAAAACAGTTCACTTCTCTGCAACCAGTCTCTTCTTTATCCTGAATAAGCTGCAGACGGCCATCCAGCGTCACTCCGCAGCCCGGACGTCGTTTCTCCCTGGGAGTTCCCTGTGTGGGCCCGTCCCCTCTGCACTCCGAACAGAGCATTCATTGACTCTGACAACTCAGCTCTTCCTGCTCCACCTGCAAGGTGACCGTAATGGTCAGCATCCCAATCAGGGCATCTGTGCGAGTGCACAGGGACACCATTGACAATGATGGTGGCACAACAGGCGCAAAGCAGGACTGTCCCCAGCGAGCCAGGGTGTGTGGTCACATTACCACTACGTCAGGTTCTTCAGACAAGCCACGTTTGCGGACGTTCAGTCAATGACGAGCTGTAGCTCTCCCTCGGGAGTGGGCTTTGTGGAACCACACCCTCTCAGGGAAGTGGCTGCCACTCTTGCGGTGGCCCCCCACAGCTCCTATGTAACTGCGGGACTTAGCCATTGCCTGTTTCTCTCTCTGCCATGCTTACCCAGCAGACACAATCAAGAAGAAGGGGACCCAGAAATGGACATCACTTTCTTACTAAGAAGACACCTCTGTTTAGGATGTGTGGCACTTTTTCTTCACAAGTTACAATGCATGGTTCACTAACCTCTGTCATTCTGCAGAGGTGACAGTAGGCTCCCTGGTGGACTATTCTCCATTTCTTCTAGAAAACAAAACACACACACACACACACACACACACACACACCTTTTTAGTTTCTCATCAATTAAAAACCGCTGAAAACTGGAAGCATAAGGACAGTTAATTTACTCACCTGGTTAAAATCACAAATGCCAGGAAACCACTGGGTTCCATACTAGCACTTTGTCATCGGGGTCTTTTAAGGGCCCAGGATTTTCTGGGACTTATTGGGGTGGATTGGAATGAAATTATAGAGTCAGGCTTTGTCTAGAACTCTTATCTTTTGAGGAGTTGGTGAGCACTGAAGTGTAACCTATATTCAAACTCATTGTTCTTTACCACTCCAAGGGGATGACTTATTTTTCCTGCTGCCATGTTAAAAATATAAAGACCTATATGCTCATTGCAGCACTATTTACAATAGCCAAGATAGAAAGACAGCCTGGGTATTCATCAGTGGATAAATGGATAAAGAAGAGGTGATAGACACACACACACACACACACACACACACACACACACTTGAGTATTACTCAGTCATAAAAAAAAGAAATCTTGCCGTCTACAGCAACATGGATGAACCTGGAGAATATTATCCTGAGTAGAGTGAGTCAGACAGAGAAAGACAAATGCCATATGACTTCACTTATATGTGGAATCTAAAGAAAAAAATAAATGAACAAACAAAAACAAACTCACAGATACAGAAAACATTTTGAGAGTTGCCAGATGGGAGGGGGTTAGGGGTTGGGGAAGAAAAGGTGAGGGGATTAAGAAGCACAGGTTGGTTGTTACACAGTAGTCATGGGGATGTAAGGTATGGCGTAAGGAATAGAGTCAGTAATTTTGTAATGACTATGTATGGTGTCACATGGGCACTAGATTTATCAGGATAATCACCTCGTACGTTATATAAATGTCTAATCACTGTGTTGTACGCCTGAAACTAATATTGTATCCCAACTGTAATTGAAAAATGGAAAGAAACCTATTTAAAAAAATTTAAAGACCTGCTCATAGGATAATAGATTACAACTTCAGTTACTTGTAATATAAAAAGAACATTGCCACCTCTCCTTCCTGTCACTTCACACTTCGTCAGCTCGGGAAGGGTGGCAGCCATGATGATTTTATGTCAGGTAGCCCCTGTACCAATGAAAAGCAAATTCCAATGCCTTATTTTTTTATTTTTTTCCATGATTTTCCCACTAACTCAAGACTTGCACTGACTACACATACATTAAAAATAAAATATAAAAAAATGTAGAAGATGAAGAAAAATTGCATAATAATATCCTCTTGGTACTATGAGATTTGGCAGGAAATTTCTCAATAGTGACTAAAAGCATATGAGTGTGCTGCTGTTAGTGTATTTTATTTCCATTCTTCCTGGAAAACCAACGAAGCTTTTAAATGTCCACTTTTCCTTTCCTGGTTGAGAAGTTGATAGCTAGTCCTGCATCTGTCTTGAAGGCTTGCTATGTTTCCCCCCTTACACCGAGCTCCTAGGTCTCACCACTGACCACTATGGGACACTATTTGACCTGTAAAAGCTGCCTCCCCACTCCCAATGCAGCAGGATCCAATATAATTAAAACAAGTTAAAGAAATAATCCAACGAAAACGTGTATTTAAATATTTGGTCAGGGAAAATTTAAAGTCATGTTTAAAAGAAAGAGCATAGGTATTTAATATTAATGATGAACGACTAATTATTAAGTAAAAATTAAACTGAACAATGTCAAAGGCTGAAATGAAACCCAAGTTGAGTACAAGTAAAAAAGAGTTTTTTGCCTTAAAAAGCATGACTTTTTTTTTCAGTAACTACTATTTTAGTGTGTCTCTACACCATACTCCAGAAAGATAGACATACATGACAGCACACAGCTTTCAATGGGATGCAGAGAATACCTTTGTAATATTGTTAGTTTTATAATATTTGGTGATATTTAAAGGGAGACGGATCCATTTTGAAATAATCAACCCATCTCACCAGAGTCAAACATGTAGCTATGGAATGGTCACAAGAACTATCATGCACAACTTAAGCCATGATTAATACTGCCACTATGCTATTCTCGTAGGATAGATTCCGTATAAGGTGAGAAATACTTGACATTGAGGTAGCTTTGCAAGTTGACATGCTTACTCTTAAAGCTATGATTACAGATGTGGCAGTCTGTTTGGCCAACAGCTTCTTAGAACTGTCTCCTTCCTCATGTCTTTTCACATCATTTATAGAGAAATGCCTGCTAGACAATCGAGAATGACTCAATTTCCTTCTCTTAGAGCTGATATTCTATGTTCTGTCTGCAGCTCAAACTTTCTCTCCTGGTAGGTTGGGAGCTGACTGAGGGCACAGTCCACGACACCCATCCTTGAGGCCCCAGCACCTAGCACAGAGCATCACATAGTAAATCCATATGCACAGCTGTTTAGATTGGCTTTGCTGGATCGGATTGGATCAGATCAAAGTGAATAAGAAATGAAACATGTCCCCCTTTCTTACCATTTTTAAAACAATGTCTTATGTGAGTATAAAGGGGAAAAATAACAGCATAACATTTATTAATACTATGTATCTCACATGGTCCATCTCTGTCATTAATTTTTAATAAACTGCCTAGGATATGGACCACTGTAAGCAGCCTGGATCCAACCAAATAAGTTTGATTAGAAAATGGAAAATGATACTTCATCACAGTAGGCTGATAAATTATCATGAATAACTTTCATCAAGGTGTGTTACTTGAAGTAATACTGATTGATAATGAAAGGCTTTCAATAAACCTGTTTAAAAACATCTCATTATGTATATGTTAAAAACTATCTGTATCCCAGAGGTAGAGACACAGAAAAACTTCTTATAGAAGAAATAAATGAGACTTTTGGTGCAATTAGTTTACTTTAAAATACAGAAAATAAAAAAATCAAGCTTATCACACACAAAGTTGATGTAATACTTAGATGAGTACATTTATAGATTAGCATCATGGAAAAGACCCTTGAAGTATAGATAATATGCCACATTCAATTCTTAGGCAACTACATCTACCCATCAGCTAATTATTCCTGAGAGGACAGTTGTAACCAAAGGATGCGCTGCAAACTTCTGATTTTTTTTTCTTTTTTATCAAAGCCACTTAAATCCATATACCTGGAACGAATAAGAGCTCTGGTAGTTTCTTGGAAATGAACAAGAGCCTATAGATGTGTCACTAAAACATTTAAAAAGTAGTTTACAAGTAAGGTGGAAAAGAACTTTTTATTTTATATTGTCCCAGTTCCATTAATGCCTCAGAACGCAGGGTGGGAACAGTCTTCTCACTGAAAGCCCTCTGTGGCCTGATAGGTCAGAAAATAACAGATAACCACGTTATGTGTATCCGAAGACGTTTTCTGAGAGACGGTCACCCGTGCAGTTTGACGTAGTGTGTCTAGAAGCTGCAGAGTTCTGCTTTTAGCTCTCCTTCATTGACAGTAATTATCCTTTACGAGCTAGCTAATACTCAGAGCGAAGCACACGTTCTCCATCTAGATTGATCCCCCTTTTGCTTTTCTCTGTCTTGGTGGATACAGCCGAGGAGCCTTGAGAAGCTGTTATAATAAGTCACAAGAGAGAACAAATGTTTTACACTAGACTTCTAAGACCTTGGCAATGATGAAGGTTTGAGGATTACTTTTTCAAACAGAAAAACAGAAGGAGCCAGACATGAAGGGGTACATACTGAATGAGCCTGCTTACGTTAAGCTCAGAACCAGGCGCAACCAATTCATCCTGCCAAGACAGTGGTTAGGTACCCCTGGGCTCAGGTTCTGGGGGGCTGGCGGAGGGCGTTGCTGGAGGTGGGGGCTGGCTACGTGAGTGAGTTCAGTTTGTGAATATTTCATTAGCTGTCCATTTGTCCTCTGGGCATATGCTGTACCTCAACTAAAAGTCCAAAATAAATATAACAATAGAAATGAAAGGCATGTAGATTTTCTTTTCTTAATTCCAATAGTACGTTCTACGAGGGGACGTGTTAGCTATATCCCAAGACTTGGGTTGGCCCAAAGCATAAGACTAGCTAGCAGCAGATGGCAGAATTTTGATCTTCCACGTCATGTCTTGTGATTTTTTTTTTTCCAATCACAAGCTGGGCTACCCTCCGATGCCTGTCACCCTTTCTCTGTGGACTAATGCTGATTTCCATGTTAACAGGCGAGTTGTGCGAGGAGAAGCTGGACTTCTGTGCCCAGGACCTGAACCCCTGCCAGCATGACTCCAAGTGCATCCTGACACCCAAGGGGTTCAAGTGAGTCAGAGCTGCCTCGGGGCGAGGGGGCGGAAGGCTGTCTTTAAGGAACCTCTCTCCTCCACCTCTCTTTCCAGACCTAGCTTCACACCATCGCTCAGGATTCAAGGGACATAGTGTCCATGGCATCTGTGTAAAAGTTCATATACACCAGGCCTGGACAGACTGTTTCAGGGCAAGGGCTACTTCTCCAGGGGTCACAGTCCATGAGCTATTTATTTTATTACTCAGACGGCCACCCCAAAATTGCATGGCAGTCCCAGTGGACCGTGATCGACATCTTGCCCAGCCCTGATACACACCATGGACATTTTTTAGTACACTAAAAACAAAAGTAAAATGAAAGAGAGTGTTTCCTTTTGTTCCATGACTCTCCCTGGGAAGTCATGTATGACATAAAGTCCCTTTGACTATATTTACCTGAATTTATTTGAAGGCCAAATGGATTTGTAATAGCTGCTAGGTGTTTTATTATTATCTGAATGTAAGTCTGTGGTAAACTAGGGAGTTTAATTTAACTGAAAAATTGTTGATCTGCAATAGTGCTTCAACTATCCACATGCCCAAGGTTACCTGGGGACAGTGAAGTTTACGTCTGTTATTTCAGCATAATGATTAATGCCCCTTCACCTCACATGTGTCTTGTGTGGGATGATCAGGCACACTGTCACTCTAGATAGAGGGCTCCCTCAAGTGACATCAGAACTTCAAAATCAGGTTTTCTGTCCTCCTCAACAATCTTCCTGAAATAACGTCTGATATCAAACGAAATTACTCCTTTGCCACAAACCTGAAATATTTTAGGGGTCTATCAACAGCACCTTCTCCTCTCGGAGATGGCAGTAGTTTAGAGATCATCTTGTTGACACTCTTGCTTTTGAACATGAGGAAACCATGGCCCGGAGAGGTCAGTCCAAAGATTTCAAGGTTGGTTATTCACGGGCGGAGCTGGACGTTAGGTACATGCTTCCCGGCTGGGTGGTTTCGATTGCATTTCACCGCTGAGAAGTTTGTTCTTTCATTAACGTCACAGTCGGTTTGTTGTGGAAGGAAGCTGGATTCTCAGGAATGGCACAGTCGGTTCAGGAGCTGTGCTTACATCAGACAACCAGCAGATTTATGCATTCCTGTACACAGTATGCGCTGAGCACCTGCCATGCGTCAGTGGCAATACTGTCATCTTACATTTTTATCGTGCTTCATCACTACTCCCTTTCACATACTTTATCTTTTCAGTGAAATAACTCAAGCTTAATTGACATAGGATTCAGAGAATTAAAAATTACTCAGGTCAGGGTCCGTTTTCGGAGAGGAGATGGGATTTGAGCTGGGACTTGAACATGTTGAAACTTGTCAACAGATCATCAGACATACTACATTAGATGGGAGGTGTGGCCAATATTATCAGACCTCCACTGCCTTTAAAGATCACATAAAATATGTATTCTCAAGTTTTAGTTAGAGAAATTTTTTTGAATGCAACTTGGTTTTAACATTCATCATTTCCAAACATACAGGTACAGTTGCAGCCCCTCCCGATTTCATGTGATGCCTTATTGAAAACAAATAATATCTTCAATTGTACTTTTCCTTGTATTTTAGTTACAACCCTATGCAAAAAACAAATATGGATTCTGTACAAAATTCTGTATTCCATTTTGCTCCTCTAAATACTGTACATAAATTATTTGAACTCCTAATGTCTTTGATCTGCCCCCAGTTGAATTTGGTGTATTGAAAGTTTATCACTTGCATACCATATATTATAATTTCTCAGATAAATTAGTCAGTAAAGAAGGTAGTTTTCCACAACTGCTCATCTCCTAACGTTTCACAGGAGATTGTGCATTGTAATTATAAGATAAATTATTAGCAAGACTTAATGGAAATCAGTAACACATGAGGGAGCTCATGTTCAAAAAGATGAATCCCTAACTCAGTATTTTCTATTACTGTCAATTAGAATGCACACTCTTAAAAGTGCCTCTTACTGGATTCTGGGTTCGCTGATTTGGGAAGCCATCACTTTCTGCAGTAAGGTGTGAGCTTCTTTTACAGCTGCATGTAATCTAGCAGAAAACAGGTTAAGTCATAGTATGTGAGCTGTTACTGCCATGTTATAAATAATTGCACATTGTAAGAGATGCAAGAAGAAAATGGACCTAAAAATCAAAACTCTATGTAGCTGCTAAAGAAAAATTCCTACCGAGAAGTGTTGTTGGGACAAGTTGTGCTGGAACTTGAACTTCATTGCCTTATTACTAAGCTAAGAGAGCTGGTTTCACTTCTCTTGCTTTATTCCTATATATACCTCATAAATCTCCTAAATTGCTTTAAGATATTTTTAGACCATGACATGCCATAAGCAGTATTTCCAAGCATGCATCTTACTTAGTCAGCTTTTGGGCTTCTAAACAGTCTATTTTATAGGCATTTCTTCTTTCTCACTCCTTGTCAGATAATGGAGTTGGGATATGATTTTATTGATGACACAAACTTTAAGGAATTCCTAAGTAAATATTTCCTTCCTATTTTAAAACCAGGTCTGAGGAGCAAAAGAAAGACAAACAAACAAAAAACATGCTGATCCTAATAGACTCTACATTCTCATGGGCTTGAAACATGGTTTTTGTAGAAAAGAGAATATAAAATGGCCCTTAGCCACACTGGTGAGAGTATCATTATCTTATCTTTCGCTTTGATTTCTTCTCTCAGATAAATAATTCAGAGCATTTCAAAGCACTTCTTCTTTTTCTTAATGCTGGCACTTTAGCTCTGCCCACCTTAACATCCTTGGGAGCTCTCTGCTCAGTGCTGGTGCATCTATTTGAGAGTGGCTGCGGCCACGTAGGACCCATTTAACATCAGACGTGTTGTTTACTTCACTTTGTTATGATTTAGCATTAAAACCATTGGCTCCAAGGCAAGCTTATCCAACTCGCGGCCCACCGGCCACTTGTGGCCCAGGACGGCTTTGAATGCAGCCCAACCCAAATTCGTAAACTTTCTTAAAACATTATGAGATTTTTTTGTGATTTTTTTTTTTTTTTTTTTTTAGCTCATCAGCTCTCATTAGTGTTAGTGTATTTTGTGTGTGGCCCAAGACAATTCTTCCAGTGTGGCCCAGGGAAGCCAGAGGTTGGCCACCCCAGCTCTCAGGCGTAGTGAGCTCGTTTTACTTCCTCACTCATGCATGCAGAGCTGAAAGTCCGCGCGGGACCCCACCTGTTTGACTTCATCAGCTCTCCAGTAACTCTTCGATCCCGATTTTGCATTTTCAGACAAAACCCTTGGCCTTTGGTCATGTCCACATTCACTTGGGTGTTTTTAATTGTTCTCATTCACCTAAACCCTCATGGCTTTGAAATAGAAAAGGAGATAATTACTGCAGAGTAAACGATAAAGACTTTTATAGGATGATAAAGACTTAATAGAACTATTTTCAAATTACCTACCATTTATTGATTATGCATTATATATCAAACATGATGCTAATTATTTTACAGATCATGTTTTTATTTAATCTTTTAACAAACCTGTGAGATGGAAATTATTTTACTCTGTGTTACGGATAAGGAAGTGAACACTTGGATTAAGTAACTTAGGTTAAGATGACATACACTTAAGGATGAAGCCCAGAAACAAACCCAGTCCTGTCTAAACCCAGTTCCAGTCCAAATTCTGTAAAGCTAAACCATAGTTTCCTGGTTTATTGGTTTTTTTAAAGTCAGCAAACTGTTTCTTAAACCCAAAGCAGAAATGCTCATGGAAGCACAATGTGTAAAACTAATAAATCATAACAGGGGCGTGTTTGGGGAGTAGAGGGAGGTTGCCTGACAATCCCCTGTGGCCATTTATCTGTAGGGTTCCCATGGTCCCCATAGCTCAACAAAGCCCAGCTCGAAAACCTCTGCTCTTGCCACATTGCTTTTCCTCAGGCATCTGTAAAGCCCTGGGTCGCTGGTGTCATGGCTGCGGATTCCCGTGGTCAGCACTAGAAGACGGCAGATTTAAAGAGAGCCCTGAGGAATTAATTATCTAACAGCACAGTGTAGTGGTCAGAAATCCCCTGTCGGATTGTGTGGGTTCGGGTCCTGGCTGTGGCACTTGCAAGTCGAATGACCTTGGATGAGGTACTTAAACAATTTGTCCTTCAGTTTCCTCACCTCTAGAGGTGGGGTGATGGTATCACCAATGTCACTGTAGGGAGGATTCAGTGAATCCAACGTAAGCCAGGTCGTCAGAATGGGGGCTGGCCCAGAGGGCATGCTCAGAGAACATCAACTCTATGTTGAGCCCGGGTTCTTCACCATCCGGGCATCTGGTCGCCCTTCTGCCCCCACACCACCAAGTGGACAGGATGAGACGCTGTCCCAGAGCTCGGGCCCAGGAGCTTTGTGACGGTTCCCCTGCCCCACTCCATTAGGTCTGCCGTAATGATCAGCTCACTGCATTCATTATGAATTAGGGTATCCAACATTAACACGTTGTTCATAAAATATACCATTTTTCCCAGTGTGTCCATTCTCCATTAGAAGGTTTTGAAAATGTTATTTATTTTAAAAATATGCTTAATAATCTGAGTGAATTTGGCAACATAGAACTTCTATCACCTCAACTGCTCAGGTGAATTAGAGCTGAAAATACTAGTAGGGGACACTGTAGGCAAATGAAGTAAAGACACGAGGGAGGAGGGAGGGAGGGAGGAGCAAAGTAGGAAAGCGGACAAGACAGAAGGAAGAGAGGGAGGGAGGTACTCGGAAGCAGTGATTCTGCTTTTATGGGGATTGTCGATGCTCACTATCATCAGAGAGAGAAAAATCACCATTTCTCTGGCAATTGTCAGTGAGAAGTCAGGGAATACTTTCCAGACCAGTAAGTACTGTTTTCTGGGCATCGCCCCATTAATTTGGGGGCTCTGTGAGCCTCTTCTAAATAAGTTGTGGTGTTCTGTTTTAAGATGGTGCTTTTTTTTTTTGTAGATGAAACACAACTATTTTACTTGTTTTGGCTCACCTGGCTTTGAAACTGTTTACCTGCTTGTCCAAACAGGTGTGACTGCACACCAGGATACATAGGCGAGCACTGCGACGTTGATGTCGACGACTGCCAGGATAACAAGTGTAAAAACGGAGCCCGCTGCACAGACGCGGTGAACGGCTATACGTGCATCTGCCCCGAAGGTTACAGGTAAAAGCAGAAACGCACCTTGGAACGTAGAGGTGGGTCTCACAGGATTCAGCTCGCATTGGCAACTAAGTAACAGCTCATGCACGTGTCGTTTCTGTGTTCTCCTTAGCGGCTTGTTTTGTGAATTTTCTCCACCCATGGTCCTCCCTCGTACCAGTCCTTGTGATCATTTTGAATGTCAGAATGGAGCTCAGTGCATCATCAGGATAAATGAGCCCATCTGCCAGTGTCTGCCGGGCTACCAGGGCGAGAAATGTGAAAAACTGGTCAGTGTGAACTTTGTAAACAAAGAGTCTTATCTTCAGATTCCTTCAGCCAAGGTTCGGCCTCAAACGAACATCACACTTCAGGTAAGCTGTCCCCCACCAGCAAGAGCTGATCTCATCCTAAGCCAAAGTCAGGTTCAAAGCATAAACATCTGTGGTAGTTAGTGAGTGATATTATTTCTTAAATCGTTACAGACCGTGTAACACAATGACAAAAATTGTTCCCTGTGCAGAAAGCTTAGTTGATCTTCTCTCCAACATTTTTCCAAAACTAAATGGAAACCTGATATTTTTATTAATTACTTGATTGTTTGAAAAACACACACATACACATACACACACACACAGAGCAAGGAAAGACGTCTGTTTGGTTTACGCTTGGGTAAAGGCGTCTTGTTGATTTCTTTTCATGGTTCTGCAGTTCAGGCTCTGCACAGGGGAGGCTTTGCTTAGAAAACCTGCATTTTTATTTTTTTATGGTTCCCTGGCTGGGAATACAAACCCAGGCCGTGGCATTGAGCGCCAAAGCCTAGCCACTACACCACCAGGGAACCCTGGAAACCTGCATTTGAGGAGTGCAGGTGAGACAGAACACACTCTCACAGAATACTCAGCGAGTGTCTTAACTTTTCAGCCGAAACCTTTAAGAATCAACACGAAATCAACAAACCCATTTGTTGTCCGTCTTTCAACTCAGTCATCGTGTACCTTTAAGCCAATGATTCAGATCCCTGTAGACAAAGGTAGACTGGATTAGAGGTATTATATTTAGGGTACCTGGGGCAAATTGGGGCTGCGTGTTTATCTGGTAAGCAAAGTATTTTAGTATGTTTTGAATTCTGAGGGTGTTAGCCTACTTCCTGTGGACCCCACTCTTTATTCGTTTGACCCTGGCACACGGGTTCTTCCGAAGCCATGAGGAGTGGGACCCTGGATGGCAGACACCCTCTTTAAAAAGCCTGCCTCCCTACCGTCCAGCATTTGCCACACCAGATTGTTATCAGGACCCAGAGGTCCTGAGGCTCAAGTCCTAACTTTTCCTGAACTGTCCTTCAGAAGCCTAGAAAGCCAGCAAACAGGATGAAAACAGAGACTGGCCCCTTTTTTCATGGTATAACTATAAAGCATTTGCTTTTTAATATGAAATATGAAAACTAATCTTGCCCAATGCAGTCACGTCTCACATATCCCATAAATAAAGCCCGTTATAGAAGAAGGAAAAAAAGAAAAAACAAGCAAGTGAAAATCTCCAGAAAAGAATGTTCTAAGCACATCCAACGGTGTTTACTTAAGTATTCGTTACTGTTGCTTTTAACAGAACAGAAACCTGATCGTTTTATTCATGGTTAGTATTTATCATTCTATACTGAGAAAACAGAGTTTGAAATCTAAGGGGGAAAGCTTGATTTATTTTAAATACTCTGAACTCTAATGAGGCGGAAAATATTTTTCAACTTTAATTTCCTGCAGTATAAATTATGTATGCAAATTTCTTATTTTTGCATATTTCATAGGCTGTGCATCTTTAAGCTTCACCATTGCCAGTATATACAGAAGGAATAAAAATAGGTTTTTGAAAATGGAAAAACACCTTTTTAAAGTTTCCTTAGGAACTGATTTGCTGCAAAGTAACTTAGAATAGGTCACCTATCAAGTAATCCCTTTAAGTATCAGTGTGTTGTCGCAAGGAGAAAATGAGATGTAGCGAACACTCTTCACTAAGTCTGGTTTCTTTTTGACGACATTTGGATGACTGTGCGTCCTACTAATGTCGCCGGTCCTCCTGCTAGATTGCCACAGATGAAGACAGCGGGATCCTCCTGTATAAGGGGGACAGAGACCACATCGCCGTGGAGCTCTACCGGGGACGCGTCCGCGCGAGCTACGACACCGGCTCGCACCCCGCCTCGGCCATTTACAGGTGAAGCTCTTACTGGGGAGGTGTGAACGGTTGCTGGATGGCGCGCGGCGCTCCTGATAGTTTGGGGTGCGGGGCGGACGGGACTGCTTGGCTACAGCAGACGCTGCGCTGAGCGTGTTCGCGGCCCGGCAGGACAGGTGCAGAGTCCAGCTGGATGACTGGGGGAGATGGACGGGAGGGCGACAGGGGTCCCCCGCTGTCCGAAAGTGAGCATCTCTATGGAACTTTCCATAAACTGACAAGGTAGAAGCCAAGAGGCAGTCACCTTAGGGACACAGCCTGCTAACAGGTGCACAGCATAAATCCCGAGACAGCGCAGGTGCTCCCACAGCTCCGAGCCGGGGCGCCGGATGCTGAGACGCTGAGTGTGGTCCCCTGGGGCGGAGCTGGGCTGGGTCGCTGTCCCTGCTCCGGGCGCTCGCGGCCTGCGGCGCGGCCCGCTGGCCCAGCAAACGCTGGACGCTGTTTTCCCCTTTCTGCGTTGTTCAGAAACGTGCACGTCCTCTTGGGGTTCCTGCGGTTAGAGAAACCAGGTGCTAACGTGGGTCTTCCGTAAAAGCAAGTGGCATGAAGGGGACTTGCCAAGAGTGGGGGTGGGGAAACACCTGAGCTCACAGGGATGGTGAGGGGCGGCTTATTCCCCTGGGGGGAATGAGGACGGGTGCTGCTAGGCCCCAGACGCCTGAAGGCTGCAAGGAGGCAGGCCATACGCAAGTCCAGGCTCAGGAAAGGAACTGTGGAGAGGACTGGAGGACAGGAGCTGTGACCGTCCATGGAGAGAAGCCCTAAGCCCTCAGGCAAGGACCCGGTGTGTGAATACCCAGACCTCACACTCCTTCCTCCCAACAATCTCCTGCCTGTGCTTCCCTTTGGCCCAATCAGACCAGAAAACAAAGAATCCACTGGTCCCAGGAATGTGGTTGGTACAGGAGCCCCCCCTCCCCCGCCAGGGCTCAGACAGGGTGAAGGTGAGCGCTACAGAAACAGCTGCAGGACAAACTCCACACCGTGAGAAATTACAAGTTGCTATTCATGCATCGCACATTGATTGAGCACCTACTATGTGCCAGGCACTGTTTTAAACTTTTCAGGAAGAGAACCCTGGCCCTTCCCTATGGACAGATGTGATGTGATCGATAACCTTACTCGTTTGGGGAGCTTTTTATTACAATAATGCAATGATATTGATTATATATTGGAGATATGAAAGGGATGGTATTTGTGGGGCATAAACTTTGCTGGTAGTGTGCTTTTTACATAAGACTGGGCTTCAGAGGCTGTCTGTTGGATCTCAACACCAACTTTCTCTCATCCCGCAGAGAAGTTACCTCATTTCTTCACATGTCGAAATAGAGCAGGGTCACAACTTTAGAGCACGGCCATAAAGTCATATGCAGTCCATTTTTTTCCAGGCTGGTAACTTAACTGAACTAAGCAGACCAACCAAAAAAAATTAGTATGTTCTCATTCTATTACTCATGAAGAGAACTTGTCCTCTATGATACATAGCCTCAATATTGGCAATATAATAGGGGTGGTTGTGAGTGGAGTGAACCAAAAGCAAATCCTTGTCCAAAGAGAACTAAACAACTTCTCCTGATTTCTCCCTGAATGCAGCTATGTAGAAATGTGGGTTGGCCTCAACTCCAGATTTTGCAAGCAAAGACAGAAGTCTAATTCTTTATAGTTTTTTTCTTCTTTAAATATCGATTCGCATTATTTAAAAATATCGTATGTGGTGAACAAAATGCATCTATAGGCCAAACAAGATTGGCAACAAATCTGTTGGCATTGATTGAAACATAAAATGGAGATAGTGACCTCTACATTATTGATATTATTCTTATACATATATCAGTGAGTTTCAAGCCTTTACATCCTATTTGATCCTTCATAACGGTTCCAGGAAAGTCAATGCCAATTGTAGACATGAATGGAATTCAATAAATCCTTTTGGTGGTGAGCTAACCCACTTGGGAATATTTACAGCATGAAAACAAACACATAATTATTGGTTTCCAAGTGGAATACAGTCATTATTTTATTTCTCAAAATGGTGATGAATCAGTGCCAACATTTTAGATATTGCCAGGCCTTAAATTATATAGCCTCAATTTGATTCAGCTCATAAAAAGATTTCAGAATATTGATTTTGTGGTTCATTTTTCTTTTTGATTTTTTTGTCTTGTTTTATTTTATGCAATGAAACAGCAGAGAACTCTCAGAAGCCAGAGTAATGATTTATGTGAACATTAAAGCTAGTGTTCACCTAAAACATCCTTAAAACATTTCTATATAAGTTGTAGAAACCCAAGTGATTGTATCCAAATGAGGACTTAACTGTAACGGACTTAGTTTGAGCTCATGTTTATTACCGGTTTCTGCCTAACAAACAACAGAGTATACCCTGTGACATGTATAAAAAAGAGTGACATCACATCACACACTTTTCATTATGAACCAGAAGTCTGCTTCTGGTGGAAGTTTCTGCTTACAGATCATCTGAATGAGATATCTATTTTGAGGTCTGGGGACAACATAGCTTTCATTTCATGCTTGCTCTTTATTTTACTGTTACAACAATCAAATTATTACATTATTTTTAAGTAAAAAAAAGCAGCAACACGTTTCTAAATTGAGATAAAGAGGTGATAGATTAATTGATTAATTAATTAATATGGATCTCTACATAAATATATAATATATGAATATTCCAACTTGGAATAGAAAAGTGCTTTTGTAAAATATAGACTATAGAGAACAATTAAATTATTTCAACACACTAGGAGAATCTAGTATTTGACAAGTAATAATCATAGTATGGAAGATATGTGTTCAGATCTAGGCTTGCACAATTACTAGTGCAAGGTCGGACAGTTAATTTCACGAACGCATCCTAGAAAAAGTGCGACACACCTCACTGCTGAACATCACTACGGTCACCTTCAAAGGACTCCCCTTGGGAAGCTAATGCACTGACGCCAGCACCTAGTGCACCCTTCAAAGCAATCTTGGAACTCTGGAATGGCCATCAGAGCTGTCATCATCCCCCAAATCTGACAATTAAGTTCAAAAACTTGTCACCAAGCTCTGTACAAACGACTCAGTAAGGTGTCATAACCTTGGCAACTCTTTTGTCTGTACAGTGCCGCCAACATAAGCACATGGTGGCAAGGTCATGAACTTAATTGCCAGATTTTGGGTACCTGGTCATTCCAGAAAAAGAGTTCCCAAATTGCTTTGAAGGGTGGACTAGGCACTGGTGTCGGTGCACAGCTTCCTAAGGGGAGGACTTCAAAGGTGATGGGAGTGATACTCAGCAGTGAGGTGTGCAGCACTTCTAGGATGAGTTCGCGACATTCATTGTCCGCCCCCATATATAAACTTACAGAAGGCACTTAATCTTTCTGTGTCTCAGAATCCATATCTGCAAATGTAGAACCTACTGCATGTGGTCTGAGTATTAAATTCTAAACTCAGCTCTGCTGTCACTCCTCACTTCATTGTTTTTATTCCCATCTACCTTTTAGCAATACAGGGAAATGTTTCCAGTATCTCTGGAGTATAGCAAAGGAGTTAAGCAAGTACCCTCTATCCTAAACATTAGCATTAGACGTACAGATTGTTTACAATTTCTGTACGGAGTAATTTGAAAATGTCTGTCACAATTGCAAACACATTTACTCTCTGACCTGTGAAATCGCACTTCTGGGAATCAATCCTAGAGATGTCCCTGAGGACACAGAAATGACATGTGCACAAGGTAATTCACTGTGGCATTGTTTATAAAAACAAAAGTTAGGAAACAACCCAAGTTTCTCTCTAAATGAACTGTGTATGTTATGCCTCCACACAGTGGTCTGTGCTGTTAAAAAGGAAGGGAAGGGAGGGAGGGAGTGATGAGGAAGTTCTCTGCATATGACATTCGAAGATTTCCCTTTCAAACTCACACCAATGTCACCCCGATAAATTTAACAATAAAAAAAGATTTCTATATATTGCTCAGTTCAAAAGAAGAAAAAGTGAGACAGAACAGTGTCGAACGTGGGTAAATACATGTATGTATTTGCATAAAGACAAAGTAGGACTAAAGAGGGAAGAGTAGGGTGGAAACAAGACTAGAGTGCGAATACCATTTTATATCGCTGTGAGTTTTGAATCCTTTGGATGTCTTTATCACTCAGATGAAAACTGGAAGTAATGAAAAAGACCAGGTGCTCTAGAGCCAGTCAGCCCTGATTCGCCTCCCACCTCTGCTGTCTGTTAACTGTGTGTCTTGAGCAAATTGTAGAAGCTCTCTGGGCTTACCGGTAAAGGGGTTAATACATCATACTTCCGTCTTGGTGGGACTGCAAGAATTTTATGATTCGATGCATGTAAAATATTTGGAGCAATGCGTACCAATGAGTAAATAATGACAGTTTTGGGGATGGTAAATTCAGACTATCCCAAACTGAGTTTATTTCCTTTGTTTCACACGTTTGAGTTTTCCCTGTTACATTCCTAATGTCAGTGAGAGGCAGCTGCTTGGCCATCACAGGTGTAGGAGAGTTACTCTTAGTCTTCTTTCCTTCACGTTCAAGTTAAAATTCATTCCAAGCCTTAACTCGGCTCCTGCTCATTTTCCTGGCATTTGTCAAATCCTTCTGACTGTGCTGACCTTACGAGAATGTGAACTCTGATGAAAGCTGTTCCTTCTCTGTCATTATAGCAAACCCCATCGATAACACGGTTGCCACCACCTCTCCCCTAAGTTGCTTAATAAAGATTGTGGTTGATGGAATTAAAGTTTCAAATCTTGATGTGTTTGCACTTTAGGTAACGTTATTAAAGGTACGCTGTACTGATGCTTTCAGAGGAAGTAGTTTGACTTACTCTTACCTCAGAGAATTTGCTCCATTTAAGTTCAGTCTTAACTGCACGATTTGATGCTGTATAAGATAGACTTTGGTAAACTCTGTTCTCCAAACTATGCATTATTTCACGTGCTGTTGGAACTGCATACAGGAATAATTTAGTACATCAGGTGCATCTTTTCAGTTGCCTGGTGACTTTCCAACATTGATGGAAATGGATTTTACTTTAGTAACATAAAATTTGATAAAATTAGGAGAAAATAATCACACATGAAGTTCTTATTTCTGTAGGATATTTTTTAGTTTAAAAAGTTTCATTTTAGATGTCATTAATTGCCTCAAATGACTCTATATAAGAACCATTATCGCATGGAATTATGTCTAGAGGGAGTAGTGAACATAGCTTTAAGTGTGTTTAAGAAAACCCAAGATGTAGTAATTATTCCCTTTCCAGTAGAACTAAAGTGGCATGCACACTTTTTCATTTTATTTTTGACAGCTGACAGAAGATTGTGATTTCCTGTAGCCATGCTTACTGCTAACAGGGCCAGCGGTGTGGAGCACTGTTTTCAAATAGCGTGCATCGGAAAGGTGTGTTAAACACTGACGACTGGGCTCCACCTCAGCTTCTAGGATTCAGATCTCAGCTGAGCCCCCAGATTCTCATTTCTGTATGTCCCAAGGTGATGCTCTGGTCTGGGGACCACAATTTCAGAACCACTTTTATGAAAGGAAGATATTTGAGCTGTGCTCCGAGAGCTCTTATGTGCATCTCTTCTCATATCCAAGTTCCCTGACGCCATACTGATGTTGGCCAAGAAACCAGCCCTACTGGGAGTATTTTCCCCACAGAAATCAGTAAGATTCCAGGCTCTTTTTCTATGTCAGAGAGGCAGTTGTTGAACGCCTGCCAGCACCCTGCTGTCTAATCAGCAACAATGGAGATGACATAAGCTGCCTAACAAGTGAATGAATGTGGAGTATCACACATGTGTACCTCATGGTTATAGTGCTTAGAGAATTGCACTATAAAAAGGGACTAACCGGGCAATAGTTCCATGGAGGAAGGAAGGGAGGAAGGAAAGAAGGAAGGAAAGAAGGAAGGAGGGAAGGGAAGGAAGGAAGGAAAGCCCAGACTTAAAGCTCACATTAGCAGAAATGCCTCAGACAGGAATGGAGTAACACATTTTTCTCTCGAGCAGGCTGATAACTGATTACCTTTCAAAGTGACGTTCTTTTCCTCTAGATAGTTAGAAACTTTTTAAAAAAGTATTAATAAAAATAGTAAGCTTCTTTTTTTAGATTCAAATTAGTGAAACTTTTCAAATCAGACAGCTTCTTTGGAATCATCGTCAACTGCTGTTTGAAAACAAAGCAATCAGGTGAACATCTGACGAACGTTCAAGCTTGTACCATGCTTTACAGTCCCGGTATTCAGGGCACCTCTGTACACTTCAGGAGATTTCCCTGTGTGGACTCTTACTTAGGCGTGCTTCACCACACAGCCTCCGGGTTATGCATCTCACAGGCCTGGATGTAAAAATAATGGTCATTAATAATAAAGATGGGGTCTCAGTGGGGAAACTGACAGGAGACCGAATCTATATGGCCTTCTCCTTGCCAAGACAAAGGCTCAGCTGTTCCTAATATGTCACGTGGGAAGGCACCCCTATTTGCCAGTTTTATGACTTTGAGCAAGTTGCTTCATCTCGTTGCGCTTCTGTGTCCCCCTCTGAGCATCTGACGTTCTGCTTTTCACGTGCGTTTGGGAGAATGGCAAGTAACATGGAAAGCACCGTGTGTAGTGCCGGGCACAGAGGAGGTATTGGTCATGATGGCGGCTGAGGGGTGCTCTTCATGCTCAGGAGGCTCAGGAACAAATCCCCACAGGCAAGTGTGCCGCTTTACGTGGGACCTTTCAGATGTGGAAGTCCCTTCCTATTTCAGTGCATTTGTATTTCAAATAGATAATTTACTTCCAGAGTACAGAGTAAAGCTAATTATTTTATCAAATGTCCTTGTGAAAACTCTTAGGAGGCTGCACAGATGCCCGCAGTCCCACCTGGCCTCCCCTTCCTTTTTATCTAAAGAGGAAGTCACCATACCACTTCCCAGCTGAAGTGCCTTCAGACCAGAGACAGCAGAATGAGGTGCCCAGGGACTGGCTGGTCGTCATTCCTATTCCATTGCACAGAATATGCCAACGGGTACTTAAAAGTTTGAAGGCAAGAGGCTGGAGCGTACACAAGCAAAATTAACTATTTATCTAATTACGAAAATACCGTAAGATTTATGGTTCAGATAGAAATATAAAAATGGCATTGTTAAGGTGACATTTAAAAGAAGAAAATCCAAGACAAGTGAGAGCCCTTCCTTTGTTTTAAGCCCCAAGTTTTTAAACTTCTTTTCTGTAGCAAACCACAAGGCGTAGCTGGGTAACTATTTTGTTTTCGTACATCCACTTACAAATTCAAGAAAATAACATCTCAGGTAATAGATGAGTGTAGTAAAGCTAAATTACATAATAATGGTAATCAGTGCGATTTATGTTCCCAGTGGAGAGGCTCAATGTTAAGTGGCTCACTTGTGACGTTTGTGAGTCATCAAATACATAGATCCCGAGGGAGGAGCGCAAGAGAGTTTATCAATACTTACTAGAACCCGAAAGGATGTTATGCATTTCAAGTGGGCAGGTAGGGAATGACAGTGATAGACGGTACAGCTGGTGATGGCTCAGCTGGCTCGCGTTACAGTGGGTGTGTCAGTCCCTGTTCTTATTTTTAAAGGCTATGTAGGCAGAACATGCTTCGGACATTTCCCAGTTTATCTCACGCTTTACAAGACAGCATGAAACACTAATTTTGAATACTCTTAGATCTCACGTGCCCTCTTCAGGCCCCATATACACAATATCATCTTCAAAACCAAAGAATCTAAAAACATCTATTTCACAATTCTTACCGGTTAAAAGGCCAGGGTGAGGCCTTAATTAAGTCTGTGGAAATACACATGGAATTAAGCTCAGTGGTAACTCTGGCCAAGTTGTGGAGTGATCAGATTTGACATAGCTTTTGGGAGGGGAAAATCCTAGTCAGTCTGAATTTCACTTATGATTGGGAAAATAGAACCCAAATCCAAGTTTCATAGCTACAGAGGGTACCAAAAAAATGTATACACATTTTAAGAAAGGAAAAACCATTAAAATTGTAATAGTCAATATGCACTGATAACAAGAGATGAATACAAGTCACATTTGACTTCTGCCGATTGCAAGAGGTGCTCAGAGTGGTTATTATCTGTCCAGACACTTCTGATTATGGCCAACTACTCCTCGAGCAACACTGACCAAAGTGTCCACTTGTGTCACTGTACATGCCGTTTCAATTTCTTCCCGAAGTACCGCCAGTGTAGCTGGTTTTCTGTGGTGCACCCCATCCTTTAAGGCCCCCCATAGGTAGAAGTCAAGGGGTGTTAAGTCGGGAGAATGTGGGGGAAACTCAAACAACATTCTCGAATTTCAAATATCACGTCAACCTCCTCCAATGACAACCACGCTTCTGCCATTTTCTTTGACTTTTCTGCCTGTCACATGGTGACACTAGCATTCATTTGATTAAAGCCATCTTTTGAGCAAACATCATACTACATGTTGTTACCATAATTCAACTTAAAACGTAATACATAGATATCTCTTAAAATGTGTATACATTTTTTGGCACTCCCAGTATATACTTTAGATGCATTCTCATAACCTTCAAACTCTTATAAGATTATTACATGTATTTTTCACAATTCCCTGATTTTTAGTGAATGTACCAATTTGTGCAACCATCATATAAAGTTATTTTTCATAAAACTTTATTCCTGGGCTATTTAGGAAAGAACTCATCTATTAAAGGCTGGTTAGTGTGAGAATACATGTTGATTGTATAGTACTAAGTATTTGTTAGTTTTTTTTATTATAAAAGTAATGAATGATCATTAAAAGTATGTGCTCTAGAACCAGTCTCCCTGGCTTCAAATCTGTTTACCACTGACCATGCCACCTTGAGTACCCTAAGTGCCCAATTCTCAGGGGTGTTGTGAGTCTTAAATGAGTTAACAGTATGTCTAAAGTTATTAGAACAGTACCTGGCTCATTGTTATGTGCTATTTAATTCTTTGGTCTTAGTCACATTTTCCTGATGAGGAAAATAAAGCCGAGAAAAACTACCTGAAGTCACTAATCCAATATCACACATCTAATGAGACCTAGGATAAGTGGAACAAGACTTATCTCCCAGGATTATCCTTTAAGATATGACCACTGAAAAATCTAAATTTTATTAACAGTCATGACTTAATTAAGATCAATGCTCATAGAACACTCATGTAAAACCCACTTAAAGAGTTATGTATCTCACAAAGGATGCAATTGGCCACTACCTTCTTAATGTATACCTTTAATTTAATGTTTCACTTAAAATTTTTAGTAATTTGAGAAAGATATGTCCCCAAAGAAGTTATTTTTCTGCCAGTCATTAGTATTATCTTACAATTATTAAAAACAAATGTGGACTAATTTCTTCCTAAAAAAGATTCTGAAATAGTCTTGGATCATTTATATGATGATAGTGGTGATGCTGTTGACAGTGTTGGTGATACTAATCTCTAACATTTAACTTTGCATTTTCCATATGCTGGATGCTTTGCTCTGCACTTAAGAAAAGGATTTCATATAGACCTCAAATTAACCTTAAGAGGAATAAATATTTATTAGCATTTACTGAAGTGAAAATTGAAGTTTATTAGCAATCAAATAACTTATCTAAAGTCAAACATTTAATAAATGCAAAACCAGGATTCAAATCCAGGTTTATCACACCAAAATCTGTATGTATTACTACTCAACATGTCACCTTAGAAAACAGTCATATTTAAGATCACAACAGTTGCTATGCAACTGTACTTAGTGATTTCCTTATATATTGCTCTTCCTGTTGATTTTAATGGTGTCAAGTATCGGGACAATTAAATGTGTAGAAGTGTTTATTGCTGTATCTGACACTGGTTTTTTGTGTTTTTTTTAAAAAATGATATTTGAGACAGCTTATCAAAGATCTCTGCACCTATGGACTCTTCTAATCACTTAAAACAAGAGAACTTCAAATATGTTCACATTTCTGCAGAATACTTTAAATTGCTGTCAAATCACAAAAACTTTCTATTCTATGTAGGCCAAAACTGGGATAAGATTAGATTTCTCTGGTGAGAACCATGCGGAAATGTCGATACATTTTTCTGTTATTTTCCCAGCTTGACCTATTTGCAAATTTAAATCTCAGCACCTGGAAACTTAAACAAATGCCTGTGCAGAGAATAATCGGGGATTCACAATCTCTCTATCACATGCTCCCATCGTTCCATTTTTAATCCTTTTTTTTTTCAGTCTTTGCAATTCAATAGACTGGTGTATTAGCTCTTTAATAGTCACTATTTACTTTAGACTCCAACTTGCATTATGCCATATTTTGTCTCTGTGGCAAAAAGTAAGTATATTCCTGACACTTCACTGTGTCTTGAGCCTGTTTTCTGCATTAGCCCTGTTTCGTTCCTCTGCCTGCTGTGACACTCCCGCTAGATTTACAAGCACATGTTAAAACCATATAGCACCTACTTAAGTAATTGCACCCCACTGCATCTTATTTCAAATCCTCATTTTTCATTTACCTCAGTTTCTTACTCTTCTTGTTTGTATCCATTTTATGATTTCCAGAAGCCCTCTAAATGTTTATTTTTTTGGAATAATTGTTAGACCTGCTCCTATAAAGTTGTAGAAGAGAAACTGAGGAACCATTGTCATCACTAGTTTCCCTGGATGTGACACGTATTTAGTCTGCTGTTCTCACCTCCCCACTGAACATACACTTCTTCACACTAATAACATTTGATGGGTGGTCTTCTGACAAACTCAAGAAATTACTTCAATTATCAATTACCCAATTTTAAAAAGTGCAGTGATCCTACCAAGTTCATTCTTGCTGTATTTTCTGTACATTTGATTCTGATAAGTCTTCATGGACGATGTTGAAGAGAGCAGACTCAAGTGATCTATAGACATTCGTGTCTGCAGAAGACATGCAGGTGTAGGTTCTCTGTCCTTACTTGGAGTAAGAGTATCTCAGTCAGTGCAACCTTTGTGGCATTTAAAAGTAAACACATCAAGTATCTTTGGTCATTTCTAGATACTGGGAGAACGTGAATGGATAATGATAAAATACACTCAATTTCACTTCTCCCAAGGGAACAACAAGCTTATTTTGTCCCTGTTCTTAAGAAATAGAAATTGCATCTCCTTGAAAATATCTTTCATTTTTGAATCAACTACTGATTTTTAACTTTATGAATGTTAGATCATCGTATCTTTTCCCAAGAAGTGCTTATTGGAATTTATATTGTAGCTTCTTTGCTTAAATAAAAAGAAAATTGAAGTATCAGCTAAGCTGTTTGTTTGTTCACTTGTTGGTAGTGTGGAGACGATCAATGATGGAAACTTCCACATTGTGGAGCTACTTGCCCTGGATCAGAGTCTGTCCCTCTCTGTGGATGGAGGGAGCCCTAAAATCATCACCAACTTGTCAAAGCAGTCCACTCTGAATTTTGACTCGCCACTCTACGTAGGAGGTAAGCTCTCTTCCGAATCCAGTGGGTCCCCAAACCCTGTGGTTTTCATCACAGACTAGTTCTGAACGTGTTGGTGCTTGCACCATGGTCACCTAACAATAGTGATTAATCGTGGAAAGATGGACAGAAGGATAGTAAAGATAGGGCTCTAGAAGAGACTATTTTGTCAACCCAGCTCTGGGATATGTGGGTGATGTATCAACATTTTCATTTATACATAATTATAATCAAAACTGGATCTTTTGCAGTTCATTGGCTTTGGGAATAAAGGAATACATTTCCCGTTTTTCCCTGCTGTGGAACGTCGCCAGTCTGTATTTAGGCTTGACATGGACCTGTGTATGTGTTTTACCTCCCTCAAAAAGAGCAGTGAAAATATTTTTGTAAGACATCCTTTTTTAACTTCTGAGAAAAGGACCATAAATATGTGGGCATTAAAGTTCATACATTTATGATGAGTAGATAAGATTAAATTATAGGAACTTGTCCCAGAGCAAGGAACTTCCTGTCACCAGTGCTGGAAATGGTACCTTCCATCCTCCTGACCCCACTCCACAAAGCAACCCAGTTTCCAGGGCCAGGTGGGCACAGACTAAAAGCCGGAGCTCATAAAACTTCAAAGCCGAGACACCTAATCCAGTGCCTGTCGAAGTGTGACCACGGACCACATGTGTCAGAATCACCGGAGTTGTACGTTGACATTGCGATCTCTGTGTGCCATTCCTTCCGGGTCAGCATCTTAGGGTGGGGACAGAAGGGGGCCCGGGGAACTGCCTTCTGAGCATGCACTTCTGATGGTTCTCATGTGTGACAAGCTTGAAAGCCACTGTTCTGGTCCATCCACTTACCATACAGATGAGGAAGCCAAGCCTGTGTTTGCACAGAACCAGCAGTAAGGACTGACCTCTAGCCTTGTGGTTTTGTGCAGCCATAGCTATGTGACTCCGGTGCCCGCTGGAACCCAAACGGGGCTCCTTTGAATGGGAAAGCTGATGAGGCAGGGCCCAGAGAGGGTTAGGTTCTTGGTCTTTATAACCACTGAGCCCCCTGGAGAATGAGAGCCCACATTCCCCAGCCCTAACCCTCCACCCAGGAGCTCAGAGGGCACAGCACTGGAGAGGCAAGTCAGCTGCTCTGGAGGTCCCCTTCTCCTGCCACCCCCACAGCGCCCTGGCTGGTTGCCTTGGGAAGGATCCCATCCAGGAACTATTTCAAGGGTCTGGCTGAAGCCATGGAAAGATTCCTCAGCTTTGCCAGATGAGGGTTGTGAGACGACTGTCACCAGTGGAATGTATATGCACAGAGATTGCAAATGCTGGTTTGGGAGGAATGTCTTTTGTAGTCCGAATTTCTTGGAATATGGAGGCTTCACTCTCAATTAGCAAGGGGCAAGAGTGATGTGAATGAGGTGCCGCCCTGATGGGAAGCATGGGTGTGTTTTTCAGGGACCGGCAGCCACAGCTGAGCTCTGGGCACCGCCGTTACTGAGCTGGAGTAGGTGCTAGCTTAGAATGTGGCAGGGCTGGGTGAATGGTCACTGAACCCCAGCTGTCGCCCTCTGAACCAAGGCTCTAGAGACTGCAGAGGTTCCTGTCATCTGTCTGATTCTAGCTCATTCTTTTTGGCTAACATTGAGTACACCACCGAGCTCCATGGACACTGGGACCTTCATATTCAAGGAGCAGGATTGGTCAGGGATGGATTACTAACTGTGATTTGTGAAACTTTAGACTTCCAGGGGTGTATGTCCAAGTTGTGGAGGGGGTGGGTGTGGAGGGGAGCTGTGGAGAGAGGAGGGAGCATGAACCACCCCCGCTTCCCCATGTTGCTGTTAGGTACCGTAGCTGTGCTTTTAGGTTTTCTATACTTACGCTTCTGTGTAAGGTTTGGTTTGAAACAGATATTAAAAATTAAAGACTGACCACCAGTGAACTAAGCTCTTTATTCTAGTTGTGCATTAGAATGGCCCAGAGCATCCTCTCAAAAACAGAAACAGAGACTCACACATCTCTTCTTCCTTCCCCACCCTGCTCAGACAATCAGATCAAGGTGGTCTGCGCTGAGGCCCCAGATCCCATATAATTCTCAGGTGCATCCAGGTTGAGTCCCGTGGGACTAGGTGATGCTCGTACCTGTGTCTCCTGAGGAAATGTCACGCAGACTGCCACCTGCTGGAAGAGCTAAGAGGGTCTGAGTGGCCAGTAGCTGCAGCGCCCCCCAAAGAGCCTGACCCCTGCCTTTCTGTCCCCCTCGCCCCCCGTGCCAGGCATGCCCGGGAAGAACCACGTGGCAGCAGCTCTGCGCCAGGCCCCTGGACAGAACGGCACCAGCTTCCACGGCTGCATCCGGAACCTGTACATCAACAGCGAGCTGCAGGACTTCCGTAAGGTGCCCATGCAGACCGGCATCCTGCCCGGCTGCGAGCCGTGCCACAAGAAGGTGTGTGCCCACGGCACGTGCCAGGCCAGCAGTCAGTCGGGCTTCACCTGCGAGTGTGAGGAAGGATGGACCGGGCCTCTGTGTGACCAGAGGACCAATGACCCCTGCCTGGGCAATAAGTAAGTCTGGGCTACTTAATAGTTAGACACACATACTGCAGCTCTTGCACCAGGCTGACCACATGTACCGTTCTAAACGGGACAGAAAACAACGGTCCTGTCCCGTCTCAAGTGGTACGTGTGGTCAGCCTCGTCTCACTGGGCTACATTCAGGGTGTCAGTAGGCTGACCAGACATGCCGTTGGAAATGGGACAGGACTGCTGCTTTCTGTCCTGTTTAAAGCGGTACGTCTGGTCAGCCTGTCACAAAGCAAAGCCTAAGAAAGGAAGGGAGGGAGGGAGGGAAGGAAGAGAAGAAGCCTATTAGCACTGCCTCCCACACAGGCCTTCCACTCCCCCTCCGTCCTTCTCGTCTCCGCTGACATGCTTCCCTCCCGTGTTCCTCCTCCCCGTAGGTGCGTCCACGGCACCTGCTTGCCCATCAATGCCTTCTCCTACAGCTGTAAGTGCCTGGAGGGCCATGGCGGTGTCCTCTGTGACGAAGAGGAGGATCTGTTTAACCCCTGCCAGGCCATCAAGTGTAAGCACGGGAAGTGCAGGCTCTCAGGCCTGGGGCAGACCTACTGTGAATGCAGCAGTGGATACACTGGGGACAGCTGTGATCGAGGTAAGCCAGCCCAGCGGGGCACCTCCCTCTTTTGGAAAAGCCAGAGAGGGCTCCGTCCTTGTAAAGAGAGAGGGAAAAAGGGAGATGGAGTAAGAGAGGGAGGGGAGTGACATGAGACAAGCCAGGTCCCTGCCCGACTCGTGGTTATTTCCCAGTGTTACGAGGGTCCCAGATGTGAAGTCTCTGAAGCCTCTGCTGCAAGGTTCTGCACGGCCTTCGATGTCCGCTCACAACTTGATGTGCTGTGAAAAGACTCCCTTTTTTTTAACCTTGCAGAGAGTGCCTTTGCTTTACTCCTTTCTTTTCCCTGCAGTTCTCATCCACATATATTATTAATTCGCCTTCTGGCCCAGGGAAGAGGGAGCTAATACGCCTGCTGCAGTTTTAGGATAAAATCACCTGCGACCTTAGACGCGAACTGATTTATCGCAGCGAATTATGAAGCAGGTGGGAGGGACGGGCTGACTTGTTAGCACGTTTCTCCCGCTGGTCTGCGGGGTCCCAGCGCCCCCTGCCTCCAGCTGGCGTGGACTGGTTGAGGGACAACACACGAGGAACGTGGCCGTGGAAGATGTCCGCAGAGGTCTCTGTTTGTCTCATGTCACTCCCCTCCCCCTGTCCAGACTAGGGTCACTTACAAAGTTCGTGGACCGTTCCTCGTATTAAGTTACAGATTGAATGATTTTAAACTTGAGGTCTAATAAATTGAATTGCACACCCTCTGCGACGGCTCCCTGCGGTACACACGGCCAGCTGTTCGGAGTGTAAACCCAGAAATGTGTATTTTTGCAATAAAGCGGACGCTTTAGGAATCCAATTTTCTTGTCAGTCCAACGGCATAGTATTTATAGGTCACAGAGAGAGTCTCCTCCCCGCTGAAAACAAAGGCCAAAAAGAAGCATTCTGCAGAGGGCCGAGGGCTGGGCCCCAGCCCGGCACGTGTCCCGCCAGCATCACCCTGGAAATAGCACAGGCGCCCCGCGTGCCCGCAGCCCCGCCCTCACCATGCCTGTGCTTTCTGTCCCCTCCAGAGATCTCTTGTCAAGGGGAGCGCATAAGGGATTACTACCAAAAGCAGCAGGGCTACGCCGCCTGCCAGACCACCAAGAAGGTGTCCCGCCTGGAGTGCCGAGGGGGCTGCGCCGGGGGGCAGTGCTGCGGCCCGCTGCGCAGCAAGCGGCGGAAATACTCCTTCGAATGCACGGACGGGTCCTCCTTCGTGGGGGAGGTCGAGAAGGTGGTCAAGTGCGGCTGCAGCCGGTGCGCGTCCTAACCGCCCGCCCCGCGGCCCTGGGCCCGCGCGGACGCCGGCTGCTGCTGACCACGGTGGACCTGTTCATGCCTCACGGGGGAAATCTTTGAAATATATTGTAAAATACAGAACAGACTTATTTTTATTATCAGACGAAAGACTTTTTTTTCTGCATTTGGGAAAGAAAAAAAAAGAGAGACATGCTTGAACTAGGGCGTCCCCACCGCCCGAGAAGGATGAAGGAAGTAGACGTGGAGGCATGAGAGCCCTCGCAGCTGGGGGGCCCCTGGGCAGCCCCCCGACACGGGCGCCTCCGCGTCCGCACCCCCGCGCGGTGCCTGCCCGGGGGCCGAGCCAGCACACGCGCGCGACGCCGCGGGAGGGGACGCGGGGACTCCCGGCACACGCAGACGGCTGCCACGCCTGAGAGCGGGTGGGCGTGCTAATACGGTTTTATCTTCTTTTTCAATGTCGGCATGTTAGCAGAAGAAGCACACACAAAGTGTTTATCTACCGTTTTCCAGTATTAATTTTTTTGTAATATAAATGATAAAGGAGATGATAAAGAACCAATAGATTATTGATAAATAAATTAGTAATAATATGAATTTTTGCTTCTATGAGTTCTAAGCAGCCCTATACAGTATTCTGTTTCAATGAGAAATATTTATTGTATCAAAGTACATTGTACTTAACGTTAGGCCGTCCTTTTGCTGTTTCTCGATGCTTTAATATATATTAATTTATAATTGTCCTGATATTTTTGTACATTTTTCAAACTTAAAAATCAGGATTTTTTTTTTTTTATTGGCAAGTACTAACATAGGGTGTTATCTTGGGATGAGTATGTGTGTTGGTCTGTTTGTTTACTTTGACATCTGACCACTGGTGTCACTGACCTACTGGCCTCATTCGGGACACCTGCAGAGCATATGTGACGTCCGTGCGTGGCATGGTCGCTGTACAGAAAGAAGCCTGCAACCTGTCCTCACGGAACAGAAATGCTGTGTAGCAATCGACACTAGGAAGTAGCTATTTTACAAATTAACATTCCCTTGACCTTTTTGGCCCTTGTTTGGGGGGTGGGGTGGCGAGAGAAAAGGCTGTAATGTCAAGAACTGTGATTTTTATTTTCCCCCAAACAATAAAGCTCCTTTATGACCTTAACGTTCCCCTGTTAACATGTTTGCTGCTAAGTTACAGTGTAGAACTGATCATGATTTATAGTGGACTGTGCTCGTCCTCATTAAAATCCCAGGGTACCCTGTAAAGGATGCAGATGTTTCTTTCCAAAAACTTTTTTACAAAGAAAATTAGATGTACGTGTATAATTTAGCGTGCTTTGTCTTTCTCCAGACTCGTATCAGTTACACTACTGGTGTTTGTAAATTAAACAGATATTTACTTCATTAACAGCTTGATGGTTTTCTTAGAAATTGCACAATGTTTAGAGTCCCTTCCTTAAGAACTCCTTATTTCAAAGTGATACGGGAAGAATGAGAAGAAAACCTATACTTTTTGTTGTCAGCAGTTGGTCTGAGATTAGCATATGGTCACACTAGGGAGTTCAGAATGACCACGTGAAAGGCATGGATAGAAAAACATGTACTGTGCTGGGGGGAAAAAAACCTATTAATACATAGTCAATTAATTTCGTCCCTCAAAAAAGTGAAATCTAACTAAACCACGCATGGTATTTCATTTTAATTCCTTCTTCTTTTCCCTTCAATTAGAACCAGGTGGATGACAGTGAAAGGCCTTTCTCCACAGACTCTCAGGTGGGACTCGGTAATATCAAGGTGCCATCAGAACAGGGAGGTAAGAATGACTGGGTGGCATATTAGTACTCAGCCACCACGCGAAGATTCCTTCATTTCCACTTAAGAAAAGTGAAGTCTTAGGAATTTATAAACCGTATTCTTTTTTTCCTGCTAATAAAGACACAAAATAGAATTAAGTTTGCCTGGGATTTGGGTTGAGTGGGCAAGTTTTTTAGGGAACGTTTGCCTCATGATGGGGCTACTTGCTGCACATGAGCCCTTCATTGAGCAAATCCAAGAGCCACATAATTACTAGCAAATGAGACAAATTAAGGGCAGTTATTCATTTATTACAAAAGGCTCTTCCCTCATAAAGCTTTTACCATCAGATTGCTTTATGCTAGAGCATTTCCGACAGACTTTGATACATTACAACAATAACAACAAAAAAAGACATTTTGCACATTTGAAAATCAAAGCACAGAATAATGTGCATTTGTAATCAGAAAAGGTAGAGTGATTCAAAGAAAAAAAAAAAATAAGAGTGATCCTTAATGTGTTTACTTTTAAATTCTCACATAAGTGAAGCACCATCAGGAAGTGCCACAGAGATTTGACATGTGTTCATTGAATAATAACTATCTCAATCTTTGAAATTGTTTTCACCACAGATTTCCTGAAGTTATTTCTAAGCAATCATAGACTAACGCCGGTTTTAGAATTGCTCTGAGCATTTTCTGTTTTGCAAGGAGCAATTTGTCTGCAGCAGTTCTCTCTGGAGAAATGATTGAAAGACAGCTGAAATCGATTCAGGACTTAAAGATCTTGAGTGCTATGGTGTCATCTGCCTCATAGCGTGACCATTAGTTCAAAAGGCATGTGAGACTATATAAGCTATAAAGAGTATATGAAGCTTTATATAAAGTATATAAAGCTATATAAAATACAGAAGCTATTTTTGTTCTTTATTCTCTGTGTACTTAAAACTCAAAAACACATTTTTATTTTCTATCTCCTATCATGCGCAAGGGACTATGCAAAACTGTGATCTATTGTTTCAGATGAAACGCTCTGCTTCGGCCATTTCAAAGCACCCACTCCCTGCGGTTAGAGTTGAGGTTAAAAAAGTAGGCGATCGATTTTTATACAAATGACCAAACTAATATTAATTTCAGATTGTGATAAGGGTCCTGAAGGAAATTACGAGAGGCTGGGGGGGAATTTAACGGTGGAATCCAGTTAAATTCGTACTGGGAGGTTAGGGAGCCCTTCCGTGCGAAAGTGACATTTAAAGCGAGTCATGAAGGATGAAGTAGCATTCAGGAAGAGGCAGATGGAACGTATGTGGGAGTCCAGGGTGGGGACCCATGCAGGAAGCAGCCTGTATGTCGGACTGAGGCGGGCACGGACTCTTACATGGTCAAGGCAACTACAGCAGTAAGGGTAGCCAGAGTGAGGCACTAATACCTGTTCATTTCACGTGTGGAATTCAATAGCCATTTCCTGGCTTTATGAACTCGTCCCTTTGTTTTTCTTTGTCTTTGCCCCCCCCCTTTTTTTTTGACCATCTGATTGTAGTGAACTTTTAAAATGTCAACAAAAATGGATTTCCGTTTCAAAATAGCACCTAGTTACGTCGTGTTTTAATTAAGTTTCTCAGCTTCTACATGAAATACCTCTAAAGAGAAGGAAAATAGAAATACAATGACACTAAAAATTAAGAAGCGTACTTCTGGAATCGTAGAGGGATTTTCAGGCATGCAACAGCCGCTGAGGCTGGATCGAGGAGACTGACTGCTGGCCCAGCCGTGCTCTGGAACTCACATGCTTCCCTCCCTCTGTCCACCAAGGCCAGACAAACGCGTCACGTGGGAAGCCAGCCACTGTCTGTGCACGAAGGGTGCCATGTTGTGGGGATGCCTGGGAGCTGTGCCTGCACGCGACCAGGCAGACTCTTTCTTCATCTCCTAGATGCTCCACTCTCACCAGTGAAACCAAAACGTAAAGAAGTACTAGGGCCAAGCAGGAGTGTTTCGCTGCGTCTTGAGAGGTGTGGTCTCTGTGACTATACTCTTGTACTTGTGGATTGAGCGCAGAAGAGCCATGGGAGCAGTGCCCGTGTAGGATGATGGGAAGAGCGAAGTACTTCGTCAGTTCAGAAAATCAGAATGGTCACCTTATGTGGACTCACTATTAAGCTAATGCAATGGTTTAATCGAAAGCATGGGTAGCGGAGTATACAGGTTATATGTGGGGGTGGGGGCTAAGGCATTCAGAATTCTTTGGTGGACAATAAGAAGTCTTCTAAGACTTGAGTGGGAGAATGGTTTGTCCAGACCTGTAATATGGAATTTTAGGTGACTGCAGAATTTTAAAAGAATTGATCAGATGACTATTTCTGAACTCTTAGAAAACAGAGGGCAGGGAGGAAAAAAGGGGGGAAAGTGGCAAATGAATTTAAAGCTACTGTACAGACTATACTGTTACTGTGGGAGAAGTAATAATTCAGCATGACATTGGATATTTTGGACAAAGAAGAAGGAGTCTACTATCACTTCTTATTTTGAGCTTGCCTATTTCTGTTTTATTACAGCATGGGAATTATTAATAAAATCTAGGTTTGGTAGCAGTGTGGCAACTACATAGGACTAGAAACAGTTTGAGGACCAGGGTCCCCGACCTGGGAGGCCCCAGCTTCCTGCCCTCAACCCATCCTCCACTGTGATAAGTGAAAGTAACACATCCAGCGGTTCTCAGCCTGAGGGTCGTGACCCCTTTGGGGGTTGAACGACCCTTTCACAGGGGTCGCCTAAGACCATCGGAAAGCACATATCAGATATTTACATGATGATTCATAACAGCAACATGACAGTTATGAAGTAGCAACGAAAATAATTGTATGGGGGTCACCACACCGTGAGGAACTGTATGAAAGGGTCGCGGCCTTAGGAAGGTTGAGAACCACTGCTCTAGACTATGTCTTTAATATCTTTAAGTCACTTTCATTAATCAACTCCCTCTGTAGTATGGTATTCCAAATCCTTCCCAATGTGACCTTTATAAAACCTTCCATGTGTGCTCTTAGATGGACAAATTATAGGAAAGAATATTTTAGAACAGACTGTGGGCTGGGAGGTCTATTAGAAAGCCACAGACTCATCCACATGGAAGCCGTAGTGGAAGCCAAGACGACGGGCGAGCTAATACAGAGACACAACAGAATGAACTTGATACGAGGACAAAGTTAGCCTTCGCTAACACTCACGATTCTAGAATGAAGAGGAGGACAGAGCAGTTTGAATAGTGAGGAGGGAGTGGCTGGAGAGGCATGGGGAAGGAGTGGAGTTGTGGTCACAGACTTCCTTCTCATTAAGTCTGACAGCAGAAGGACAGGAGAGTCAGGGTGGCGACTGGGAGAGTTGGTGAGACGACAGGGTCCTCGTTCTGTGAGTCGGTACGTGTTGCACTATCCCTTGTAGTCACGGCCTGAAAATGTACGGGGCAAGCACTTGAGATACATCCAGAAAGGAATAGACCAAGCTGGAAGGGCAAGACCAAATGGGTCGTCAATGGCACGGGCGAGTTGAGCAGAGGGTGGTAAAAGGTAGGGCCAGGCACAGTGGGCTTGGCAAGACGCCGCAAAATCACTCCAGTGAAGTGAGGAGAGTACTGTGTGCACGTGAGAATTATTTTCCAAATGAATCTCTGTGGCCTTCCTCTTCCTCCCATGGAAATTGGAGGACACTTTGAGTGCTAACTGTGTCCAGAGGTAGGAAAGTCAGCCAAGCGGAGGCGTAGCCATTGTACATTTGGGACGAGCTTTGTCTTTGTATCAACATGTGGGTGGTTGCATTTGGATTCTAAAGAAAATCAAACATTAAGAAAAGCACACACCAAAAAAACAAGGGAGTGGGAAGATCGCCAAGACAATTGCCTAAAACTCTTGCTGTCGTCAATCTTACTCTCCCTTTTTGAGGTGGCTGGAATCATTTTCAGTTTGCGTAGATTGTGGCAGAGAGATCAAGTGACTGGCCCAAGGTCACACAATCCAGTTCTCCCGAGTCCAACGATAATGCAGTATTAATTTCACTGGAATTGACAGGCAAAGTCTGTGAATGGCCCCATGAGGTCTCACTGGAGACATGAGTATTTATCAAGGGAAGTTATTTTGGTTTTTAAGAAACATGCCCATAAATAGCACTCACTTTTCCAATAAGGATACATTCAAATCTTGTTTCTATCTCTTATTTGGTAAAGGAAAATAAATAGCACTTCTAACTGGAATTTTCTTCCAGGAACTGAGACAGAGGGAGAGAATGGGTTTTCTGTGGCTGCTTCAGGATTTCTGGTGATCGTTGTGGTCCTGTGTCCCTCGGCTGAGAGAGTCGACAGGGAGCAATTGAATTCTTTTGCTAAGATAGTCACCAAGACAGGATCGAACATGCCCTAGTCAGTATTATCAGTTGCAGAATAACTGCCTTGGACTCATTCCAGGTGTCAAGGCGTCCTTTGTAAGGGGAAAAATGACAGGGACCAAAAGCTTGAGATGAACTTCTCTTTGAATGAGCATGTCTGATAACCTCTCTGCCCACAGTCTCAGAAGCCCGGTACCCCAGAAAGGGGAGAGGGGCACATCTCTGAATTGCCTAGTCTCGCAGTCACTTGATCCTCTTCAGTTCCTGCTCACAATATTACCATTCAATTACTTCAACCACCAGTTCTTACTTTCAATTACATCTCCACATTGATTTTTTCATTTCTATTATTCCTACGCTAGCTGCAATTCTTCTCTTCTGATGCCTGTCACCTCCTTTTTGGAGCTGTGAAATGAGCAGGAACTTGTTTCTGAGTGGCGCACACAATGCTCTGTTTCATTAGGAAATAAGTGTGTCTTATCATTTGGCACAAATAAGAAAGAGAAAAAGCCTGGTGGTCTCATAGCACAGAAAATGAAGCAGAAATCCCTGGATCTCTGTCTCCTCATTGAACCTCGTGTCCCTCTTTTCCCCCTTTCTTGTAGATGCTTTCATATTTTATTTATTTTTTCATTTTTTATTGGGGTGACATCTGTTAGCAAGGATTACATAGGTTTCAGGCATGCAATTCTACAGTGCATTGTCACCTTGATGTATAAGTTCACCACCCAGTGTGAGTTCTCTTTCTATCACCTTATATTTAGCTTCCCCCTCTCCTCTCCCACCCCCTCCCCTTTCTCCCCTCCCTAACCCACTCGTCCCCAAATAAACATTAAACATATTTTAGACCATTAACATGATTGCAGCGCTAGAAAGGACAGTGTGAAAAAGAAGAGCAAGTGTGGCGATTCACATCATGGCTGCTGTCACCTTGGAGCACGCTCCAAAGAGAGGGGAGACCCAGGCAGTTCACCTCAGTCAGACCTAGAGCTGCACGCGTGTACACGCACACACTCCCCACGGAGCTTCCCAGAACAAATGGCACCTACAGGCCCACCCATTCCAAAGTCAGAATAAATAAAGGAAATAGACCCATGACACCTCGCCATCCGAGCTTTGAGCCCCAGCGAATGGACGTGCATTTGCAGACACTGGGGAAGGCCCAACGCAGAGACCAGACGGACGCATCAGCCCCTGAGCTGAGGGACACAGACAGGATTCCAGAACTAGAGATCGAGCCTTCCCTGGTGTAGAAATAAAGGTAACAGGAGTTGCTCGAGGAATCGGCTGAGGTCCAATCTGAAGGGGTAGCAGTTGCAAGTTGGTGTGTCACATTTTGTCTACGTGAGTCCCGGCTCTTTTCAAAGCAGCATCTCCAGACACAGAGAAGCCGTTTCATGGTTCAATATGGAACCGACCCAGTGGCTCCGTGACAGGAGAAAGGCCACTTCTGGGAGGACGTCCTCAGCCTAAGACTATCGGGGGGTTACTTCTCTGCCTCCTTTGTCCTCACCCCAGCTTGGGTCTTCCATCCCTCTCACTACCATGTGATGGAAACGCGTATCTTCCCCGTCTTCCGTGCACACTAGCGTGCCCTGGTCACTCTCACGTGGACACTGACATTACCACTTCATGCCCGTGCACGTCTTACTTTTCATTGCTCAAATACTGTCAGATCTTGGTACTCGGCTGCTTTGCAACTCATCGAATCTGGTATTTGACGCATTTTGATGCGACGCTTTTATCCCGGTTCTTGTCACTTGTTTAGTCCTTGATGCGCAAACTAGAACTTGCCCATCGCCTCGCGCCTCGCTCCCCTTTCCAGCCAAAACGAGGGGTCACGCGTGAGTCCCGCGGCGGCCCTTGCCCTGCGCACATGCCTGTGCCGTGTTGTCTTAGCTTCTGGGGTCATTTTGTGTGTCTCTGGTTTGGGAACGCGTTGCTTGTATTTACATTGTTGCTTATGGGGCACATTTGCTTGGTGCTCGTCATTTTGCGTACTGGACGTGCCTCCCAGAACCGAGTAGCAGTGAGTACCGAGGGACCACTGTACCAGTCTTTCCGGGTGGACTGTGTGCTTCTTATGCCTGTAAACAGCCAAGATTAGAGAAACTCCAACGCAGAGTTGTTTAATAAATTTCAAATAACTGAATGTGCTAGGTGCTGGGTATAAAATATGAAACAAAAGAGAGGTGGCCTCTACTCTTAGCAAACATCCATTCTGGTGGGGAAGCAAGAAAAAAAAAAAAGCAAGCAAACCAACGAATAACTGTGTGATTCAAAATTGTAATTGGCTTTGTGAGGGCGAATAGAATAGAAAATAATATAAGAAGGAGCCTGTGTCATGTGAGGTGGTCAGGAAAGTTTTCAGTGTGGAGGTGAGGTTTGAGGGGGGACCAAGGACAATAATGTCCACCAAGAAGGGAGAGCATTCTGGGAAGAAAGAAGGGCCGGCCCACAGAGCCCTGCGGTGAGGGAAACGCGTGTGAAGAACAGGAAGGACGCGTGAAGCTAAGGTACTGACGGGAGAAGTGGCATTCACAGACTTCGTAAGGGAGAAAATTCAAAACTGTATTCAAAGTCAAACATGAACTCGTGGAATCATTTTAAAAAGAGATTGGACAGTAACTACAAGTATAAGCCCTCCCCAAATAGTCCCATTTTGAGAAAGGCGATTGAACTTGACCTCCCTTGCCCTTCCCCAGCTCCTACCCCCGTCAGCAGTCTTGCCCTTGGTCCCCCTTGTTTTTCCCTCTGCCCCATAGGGCCGTGTCTCCTCCCCTTAGCACTTGTGTTCTGTGGTGGGGTCACGTGTTCTCACTGCTCTTCTGGAATAATATGGAGATAGTAACAGAATAAACTGATCTTTCTTTCTGGGGAGAAAAATGAAGCCAGGCCCAGGTCTTAGTACTGTGTTTCCTGTTCCTCAGGAGAGACCCCATCAGCCCCATCAACTGCAGGGCACCCAAAGGGCGAAGGTCACTTGTCATAGTATTGCAGAGGCTTCCTCTGCCTTCCTTCTCCCAGCCTAGACTTTCCCTGCTTCTGAAGTCAACACCAGCTCAATCTGTTTTGAAAAAGGTTAATGTCCTAGATCAGGGTCTGCACATGTTTTCAGTGCATATTATAGCAGGAGAGTAAATATTTTTAGCCTTGTAGCCATATGGTCTCTTTTGCAACCACTGAGCTCTGCCATTGTGGATATGTAAATGTAGCCACAGGTAGTAGGAGGGACTGGATGCCAAGAAAGCAATTTATAGACACCGAATTTTCTGTTTCATGTAATTTTCATTTTCATGTGTCATGAAATATTAGTTTTCTTTTGATGTTTTTCAAACATTTAAAACTGTTAAAACCCTGCTTAGCTCATAGTCCATATGAAAATAGGCAGTGAGCCAAATTAGGCCCACAGGCCATAGTTTACACACCCCTCTGCTAGATAATTGGGGTGCAATAGAAGTTGTTCTCTGTTCTGAAAAAACTAGCAGTAACATTCAAGACACAGTCAGATGATCAAATAATTGCCCCATAAAGTGTCAAGTGCATGCCATAACCAGAACATGGCCGAAGAGCTGTGGAAGATTAGAGAAAGAATGAGAAGCCCAGATGGAGAGAACGGGGCCTCTGGCCGCGTGGAGCAGAGCTGACTCAGGGGGCAGGGACCCCTGTCATCAGCACGTTACAGGAGACAGAAATCAGTTCCTGTGTCTTCTAAGCCACTGCATTCTGGGGTCTTAGGTGACGGCACCCTTCCTTCCCTTCCCCATTGCCCTCCTCCGTGGGTTCACTGTGGACGGTAGGTGACACGATCCATGCAAAGTGCTTAGAACATGGCCTGGCACCTGGTCAATTGCTAGTAAATTATTAGTTATTATGATCATTACTGTTTGTTAAGGTACCTTCTTCTTGTCATTATCTGAACCATTTATAAACCACTGAATCTCAGAGTAGGGGAGGAATGACCCCCCCCCCCCCCCCCCAATTAGAGGTGTTGATACAAGAATTACAGGAACTGACTTCAATCACAGGGACTACATTCTGGATAGACCAAAACACCCAAGGGCCATGGCATGTAGTAGTAATAATAATGCCTACTATTATTGAGGGACTACCATGTACTAGGCCCTGCACTAGGAGGTCCATCTATGTTGTTTTATTCGTTCTTAGAGCATGGAGTAAAGTGTACATACTTCTGTTTTCCTGTTGAGAAACAGAAACCATGGAAGTAATGGAGCATTAATCTTAAAGACAGTCATCATTTGGGAAAAAGAGAGCAAAGAAACCCTGCCTCCATCAGGACTCTCACTAAACTTTCAGATAGTTGGAACTGGAACTGACTTTTAAGAGACTGTAACAAATGACAAGCATGCAGGGAGTCTGAGCCATCTGAGGGAACTTAAGTGACTTGCAACGTTTTAATTCCATTTCGTCTGGCTCCTCCGCAGCCCACTCTTAAGGGATTCTAATCATTAATCACCCAAAGACTTTGTGTCTACCTTCAGACTGCCTTTTCTGGGAAAGTGATAGATCTTGAATTTTTAAAGTCCCAGTAATGGTCCCCAAATGAGGCCGGAGAACTGATTTTTACCATTACCCACACACTCAATGCAGGCGGCCCTGCAGGACAGTAGCAGCCTTCTCTCTTGGGGTATGACTTTGTATAAAGGAGCATGCAAACATAATCGGATTTTGTACGGGAAAAGTTTCTACAGAAATCACTGCATGGACTCTGTATTTGCATTGAGAAGATATCCTGAAGCATGAAGCCAGAGGCCAGGGACTACTTGAACCTCATGGCAGCGGCCATGACAGGGACTCCTTTCTTGATGAAACTTTCGTCAGGCTCCTTTCAGATCTCTTCTCGACTAGGTCCTGTCTTTTGCCTGCTGAGCTCAGTTTTAGCAAAGAATCCTACTAGTCAGTTTATCAAGAATCGCCCCCCCTCCCCCAATCGCCAGTGTTGTTTTTCTTCCCACACCCTTGATCTCTAATCAAGTTCCACCCCTTGATACCTAACCACGCTTCTCTTGGTAACTTTCTGTCCAGTTCCCCACCCTGCCCAGGGCTGATAAATCCCTTCTTGTCCCGGCTGCATTCCAAGTTCAGTTCAATCTCTTTCCCCTATTGCAATAGTCTTGAATAAAGTCTTCCTTGTTATTTTCCTATACACTTGTCCAGGAATTTTTTTTTCTTTTCCAGCCTTGAAACTAGGGCTGGAAATACTTGCGTATTGTGTGTGACTATGTGAGCTATACATTTTGTGTAGATGCCCTAGGTACATTTCCTTTAAGCCCCGCCCTTTTTCCTAGGACAACCCCTGGAGCACTGCTGGAGCTGTTGGGTGAGATGCTGCCCCACCTTTGGATTGCTTAATAAGTCCAATTAGATCTTCAAATTTACTCAGTTGAATTTGGCTCTTCAACAGAAGATAAAGGTAGGAAGAAAAGACAGTAAAATCTAAACAGCGATCATATTCATTATAGACCTTCAAAAAGGGAAATGCACGTGTCTCATATAAATAACGGAAAATGAAAGCACGGCAAAGATTTCATTCAACACGGCGGTTGACGAGCGAGCCTGCAGGGCACTGAGCCCGCACCCTCCCAGTGTTCCGTGCTCACTCGTGGCGAGCAGCGACCCTATTGGACAATGCAGATGACCAGCTCGTCCTCCATCACTTCAGGACATTCTGTTGGAGAGCCCTTCCCCAGATAAGGTAGGTCCTACGGATAACAAGCTGGTGAGAGCATAGAGCTGTGTGCGTACGAATTCCTAGTAACGCGAATTAATGAGATGAATAAGTAAGGTGGGAGGTTTGACCGACAAGAGAGAGTCAAAGGATTTAACACATGACGGTCATAAAGCTTTGAAAAAACAGAAGAGAGGTGCGCCCGTTAAATTCTGAGAAACCTCCTGCCACAGCAGTGGGACACATGGTCACAACCCACGTCCAGAATGTGAAGACAGAGAAACCCAGAACTTCCTGACACTGGAGCTTGAGAAAAAAAGCCTTAGGAAAGGGACAATGGTTTAGAAAGTGGGTCACATTCCCAACCAAAGCCCTCTAATGAGTAACAGATGTTCTAGAGCCGGTTCTTATTGTCATAATTCCCCTAAGGGGCGTATTAAACGAAACCAAATTTGGGAAACAAAACCCAGTTCTGTAAGGATTAACAAAATGAAATCCAAGTAAGCAGCATTCTGATTATTTAACTTGACCCAGGGACAGCATTCAAAGATCCACAGGAATGAATGAACACATCCTTTACTACTTTGCTCCCCAAGAGGGGGTCCAGACACCCCAGGATGTGTGAAAAAAAAAAAACAATCCAAAGGACAACAGGAGAAGATATTGCAGCTTTCAACTACATTTATTTTTATTCTTCCTATTTGTTTCACAATGGATACTGGTATATTTTCCCAAGGCTCCATGCAGATGACCTATTAATGTATCTATATTGGTCAATTATACTCAGCCTGTTTAACTTATATAATCAAAAATCTTGGGCGGCATCTGCTTTAATCAACCCTGAATATTGAATTTATTTTTTTGTCACTGATTATACACAGTCGTCATTGCAGAGCGGGGCACTAAGGTTATGTATCCTCCGACCAGAACCTGTAAGACTCATTTTTCGAGTGCCTTTGGAGTCACCACAATACATAGAAGAGGCACCAATAATTGAATAAAAGACAGTTCATGGTTAAATACCACCCAGGTCAAACAGAACTGAGCTTCTAGGTAGAAGGAATAACGATGTCATCCATTTCTGTTTTCCTCAGTGGGCGGATGGTATTTATACTCACGTGGGTAGGGCCCCAACCTGCGTGCCTATGCACCCAGGATGCTCAGAGCAGGTGACTTCCCTCTTCTTCAGGGCTCTCCTTAAAGGATTGGCTACTTTGTCCCCACACACAGGGCCTTCAGCTTATTCATTCTGGGTACAGCTTCTCCCCAGAGAGACCTAATATTGGGTCACACTGAGTCCCTTCAGGCAGTCACATAAATATCAGGACTGTACGTAAGATCTTTAAATTCTATGTTTCAGAAAAGAATCCACACCAGTTAAAAATGAAACACCACGATAAGGGGCTCTTCACGTCCCTTCCTCACCCTGGAATGGAATGCCCTGGCCGTGGGAGGGAAGGCGGGCCGAGTGGAAGCCCCCTGAGTACACCACCGCTCTGAAAGGCACGGTGATAGGTGACTAGCAGGTGACCTCTGATGTGCAGGGTCTGATTTTTCAGCCCCAAGTGACCTTGGGCAAGTCAGTTTACTCCTCGGTGCCTCAGTTTCCTCATCTGTAAATAGCACCCACCCTACAGGGTTGTTGTGAGGGTAGATGGCTTACAGTATGGGGTGCACCTAACGTGAGCACTCATTGAACATCCGGTCAATGTTAGCTATTGTGATCAGGGGTTCTGTCTCATTCCCTATGTGGAGCGTTTATGCCGAAAATAGGGTTTTACTTCCCCTGAAAGACACTCTGTTCTTGGAAGGGAGGTTCCAAGATCCGACCAGAACACGTGACAGCACCCTCGCCCAGTGCTTTGGCTGCTGTACTGGGACCACTTCCCCTCACTGGTTGATCGTAAACCCAAACCACGCTCCTCTTTTTCGGGATTTCGGGTCAGTTCAGTCGCCCTGCTGACCACTAGACGTCTGCTTCTCCTGGGGGCCTCAGTGCCTCGAGCCCAGGTCCCCACCACATGTGCCTGCCCTTAAGGATGGCTCAGCGTGGCGGGGCCTTCCCCTGTCCAGCTGACTGGACCACAGCCCCCAACCCACAGCCATGCTGTCTTCCTCTCCAAACCTCACCCCGAACTTTCCACGTCGCTTCCTGTGATGGTGCTGGCTCCGCTCCGCCCACTGGGCCTCTGCACGTGACTCTGGCTTCTTGAATCTTCTTGGAATTGGACTGAAAACGCATTTTGCTTTTTGCTCTTTTGTGATTTTTTTCTCTTGCTTCGTTTGACAGTGTTTGAGCCGGTTGTTTGAAAAAGCATCTAAATAACCCTTTGTCTTTTTCTATTGGCAACAGCCTTAGGGAGAACTCTCCACGTGAAACACGCATTGAACTGAACAGCCCAGTCAGGGTGCTGGTGGGTTGGCGGGGCGCCGTGTGCTGGGAACCCACCGGGTGCTCAGCGCCATCACGCCCAGGCCTAGACCGCAGCGATTCCGTGAGGCCCCTTCGGCTTGCAGAACCCTTCCAACAGTGGAAGAACCTGGAAGAATGTTACGTCTTCTTTAATGCTGTCATAGTAGTCCCTCCACCAAGACCTCCCGTGTCTGCATTCGTAAGCCTTAATGTTCTAACAGGATAATTAATAAGCTTCCAGAAGCCATGTGAGAGAGACTTGAACTCGAGTCCAAGTTGCTAGCTGAGAAGGACTGAGGCATTCGGTCCCCTTAGGGAGCCTTGGTTCTGTGTGTGCCGAACAGGGATAGAAATGTCTATGTCAGAGCACCTGGGAAGGATTAATGACCCGATGAGGAAGGTGCCCGGCACCACGACTGGCTTAGGCGAGGTGCTTCATAAGGAGTTATGATCATTTTCGGTCTTTTAGAACGGCATAGTTTATTTCCCTGCGATGAGTCTGCACTTTCTTCCACTTCATGGGGAATTTATGAGCTCAGGGTCCTGACACTGGTTAGCTCAAGCTGCCCAAAAGCTGTGATCAGCAGTTATAGATGTCTGAACTTGAAAGCAAGAAAATAAATTATTCCGGGGTGTATGGTGGAGCCAGTCTTGCACAGGATGAAGCCCACAGGTGAAAAATGACACAAGTGAGCAATGACAAGTGGATGTTATTAAGGAGCTGGGGTTTTGGAGTCTCTGTCTGACCATAAGCAAGCCTTTGAACGGCTCTGAGATTTTGGTTCATCACCTGAGAAGGCTGATAAGATCGTGTGCCTCCCCCAGCGTCACTGCGATAATGGACATGGAGAAGATATGCAAAGTTCTAGCACTGTCCCCAAGACACAGCAGGCTCCCCACACATGGTCATTTTCAACTCTCCCTTTGTGGCAAAGGGCTGGGAGCCACCGTTCTGTCCCCACGTCCTCTCACTCATGCACACAGGCCTGCGGAGCTGCTTCATCCCTGGGAATGACAGCGTCGTCTATCATTAATAGCAGGTGACTGGGTTAGGCTGCAGTCCCAAATCCAGGAGACGCAGCGCCTGCTCCCCTGTATCTAATTCATCTCACAGCGACATCCTGATGGCCTAAATGGGAGGCCACTCTCAGAATGCCTTCGGAAACTGCATTTCCTTTTTCTCTCCTGCCCACGTGTTGACCTGCTAAAATGAACTTGGCTCCAGCTGTGCTCACCCCGACATCCTCGCCTGCCGCCCCGATGGGCTCCTGAGCTTTCCTTTTGTTTTGTTTGGGATCCATCCACATTCAAGCTCTCCCTTGTCTGACCTTGAGAGGGAGGTGCTTCTAAAAGCCGGGGGAGGGGTGTGCTGAGGAGAAACCTCAGAATTATTCTGGCCGAATATGGTATTTACTTCCATCTTTGATCTCGGATGCAGCAAAGTGGCCGCCAGACCGAAGTCATTTTTATTTATCGGCCCGCATACGCGACGTGGAGGGACTTCATGGTTAATTGATTACCTCGTTCCACAGGAGGTGCCAGATCAAAGGGCTGCTTGCTGGTTTTATGTTTCTCCGGGGTCCCACAGGCCATGTGGGTGACACAAATGACCTTGGGCGTGAGAGTATTCAAAGACCGCTGTTTGTTTGTTTTATTCTGAAATGCGATTTGTGTTTCCCAGGGCTGCCTGGTGACAGGTTGCATTGTGGGTTCCCCACGGCCCCCGTCGGTGTTGGGGGGGCCTCAATGGGAACAGCAACCGTGGGCGGGAGGGCATGACCCTGTCATGTAGCCACCAGCACCTCTCTGTGCCAAACCCCAAGGAAACAGGCTCCATTATATTACTGGAAGGCGGAGACCACAGGCCCCTCCCCCACCCCTCTCTTCTATCGCCAGTAGGAGTCAAGGACAGGTTCACGAAGTGCGGGGTCAGTCTTTGGAACTGAGACAGAAGGGAGACTAGGAAACTTCTCATTGTCCCAACTGTCCTGCTAACAGGGGCAGGAAACTTCTGGGCAGACATTTCTGCAGGACACTTAGCAGAGCAGGAAGAGGCCCCGGGAGAGGATCTGCCATCCAGAGACGCGCTGTGACCTCTCCTGGTGACGCTGACCATTAGCAATAGAATGACCGCCTCCGCCTCTCACACAGCGGCTCTGAGCTGGGCACTGGGTCCAGGGCATCGCACCCCTTGCAAAGTCTCAGTCGTCCCCCTTCGTAATGGACAGTACGGAGACCCAGAGTGCGGAGACGACACCCTGAGATCGCACGGTTGGAGCTGAGGTTTGAACCCATTGAAGCCCACACCTCATTCACCCTCTGACAGGCTAATTGTGTCCACCCCAATCCCTATGTCACAGTCCTGACCCCCAGAATGTGACTGTACTCGGGATAGGGTATTCATGAGATAATTAGGTTGAAATGAGCTCGTTAAGGTAGACCCTAAGCTACGATGAATGGAGTCCCTACAGAAAGGAGAAATTTGAACATGGACAGTTGCAGAGGAAAGACCACGTGAAGGCAGAGGCAATCATGTGACCGGGGGGTAGCGGAGACGTGTGCTGAGTGAATAAGGAGGGTCAGTAAGAGATAGTTCTCAGAAAGGAGATGCTCACGTCCGGGAGGTGACAAGAGTGCTGTAGTGGGTTGACTGGTAGCCCCTTCCCCCACTTCATGTGTACCTGGGCCTCAGCTTGTGACTTTATTTGGAAATAGTGTCTCTGCACCTGTTATTAGTTAACATGAGGTCATACTGGACTCGGGGGCAGCCTGATCCAATGAGTGATGTCCTTTTACAAAGAGGAGAGGACACACAGAGGGACACGGAGAAGTAGGTCATGTAGATATGAAGGCCAAGGCTGAGTGCTGGGTCTTCAAGGCGGGGAAGGCCAAGGCTTGCAGGGACCCACCAGACTCTAGGAAGAGGCAAGGAAGTACTCTCCCTCAGAGCCGTCAGAGAGAGCATGGTCCTCTGACACCTCGACTCTGGCCTTTGCAGTGGTGACAATACATTTCGTTGGTTGTAAGCCATCAGTTTGTCACCGTAACCCTGGGAAACGAATCCGGTTAGGTTAGCACGGATTAAAATTCTCACGCTGGAGTCAGAAACAAGCACCAGGGCTCACGGCACAGCTCTGTGGCTTCCTTGTGAGGGGACTTGGAGCAGGTCAGTTTTATTTCCTCCGACTTTAATTCCTTAGCTATGGCATGGAGGGATAATGCGACCACACACGGCCTCTGTGAGAGTTAAGCCAAAACACATCATGTATGTCCCAGCATCTGACACAGAGGAATCACTCCATCCACGTCTCTGCTAATCATTGACATTTATGACTCTTAATATACTGAGTGTACCTCAATTGTGTAAATCACCATGGCAGATGATCCAGACCGTATAAAAATTAATGAGATATTTCTTACTCTTCAATTACTACAGACTGGGGGACTTAAACAATAGACATTTATTTCTCACAGTTCTGCAGCCTGGAAATCTAAGATCAAGGTGGCAAGAGAACAGCTACCTGGTGAGGGCCTGTTTCCTGGCGTGTAGATGGCACCTTGTCACTGTGTGCGTGTGTGAGTGTGTGTGCATGTGTGTGTATGAGAGAGAGACAGAGAGAGAGAGGTCTGTCTTTTTCATTTTATAAGGCCACAAGTCCCATTAGGAGGGTCCCGTTCTCATGACCTTCGTTAACCCTAATTGCCCCCAAAGAGCCCACCTCCCAGGACCATCAGAGTGGGGCTCAGGCTTCAGCACCGGAATTTGGGACAAAACCTTCAGTCCATAACAGTTGAATTGTACCCCCACCCCGGCACAGGGTAACACAGTGAAAGCCTCAGTGTGCAGCTATCTGTTGCTCTGTTATTATCCATGTTAGATTGTTCTAAACTAAAACACACACAACGACATTTCCCTGTGTGTCACGACACTTTGTCTTTGTGCAGGAGGCACGGGTGCCTGTAGACGCAGGAGAGACCTCTTGTCTTGGCAAACGCGGGATGACTTGCTTGTAAGTCCAGTTCCCCTGCAAAGGGACAGCACGCTGAGACAGCGAGGCGCACAGGGGTGGTGGGGGGGTGGGGGGGGTGGGGGAGAAGACGACGTGTTTGGCGTCAGCCCGTAGATCAGTTTCCTGGGACAACTGCTCACCTCTCTGCAGACTGCGCCTCTGTGGGTACAGTCTTACACTGAACATTTTAGCAAGCGGTTAAAATTCCAACTTTTCAAAAATCCATGAGGTCATTGCCTCTTCCCAACCCGGAGAGACTGGGAGGCAGCGCGCCCGTCAGAGCCGGGCCAGGGCATGCCTCGGGGGTGACCGTGCAGCGCGCGGGCCATTCATCACGTTCGTGAGCGTCCTCCGAGGGGCCCCCGGGGATTTACGTGCCCCAGATAAATGATGATGTCTCGCATGATGTTATCATCATTTCGGTTCACGGATTCGAACACTATTCCGGGAGAGGACTTACTTCACCCTTGCTTAAATGATGAACAACTCCCAGACAGCTGATACTGTAGTTGTCAAGGGAAATGATATAGGCGTGTTTTCTTAAAGAGACACGGCGTCAGCCTAACAACCGGAGAGCCTCGTCCACGGCGAGTGCCCCGTTCGGCCCACCTGGAAGAGGTCACCCAACGTGCTGGGTCTTCTCTTCCCCCAACCAAGGGTGCATTTCCTCCTGGAGTTTCACCAGACTCTTCCATCCCTCACGGGACAACCTGAAAAAGTCGGTTTCCTATTCCAATAACTCTTCAAGTACCCACGCTCAGCTTGGTGGGTGGACCGGGCCTTCCATCCTGCCTTGTCCTTGGTGCCCCAGGTATGTCCCTGTCCTTATGCCTGCCGTGAAGCTTCCTGCGGCTTCTATGGGTGCTGCATCCTATCACAGTCGCCTGGTCCTAGACCTTCAACTTCTAAGATGCGTGTGGTAGGCAGAATAAGGCCCCCTCCTCAGACCTGTCCAGGTCCCAATTCCTGGCACCTGTGCATGTGTTAGGCTACATGGCAAGGGGACTTCAGTGGCAGATGAAATTCAGTTTGCTCATTAGCTCACTTCAAGATGGAAGAATACGCTGGAATATCCAGGTGGGCCCCATGCAGTCACAGGGGTCCTTACAAGTGAAGGAGGCAGGTGCAGGACTGTCTCTTTAGAGTGATGTGATGTGAGGAAGGGTTGACTGACCTTTGCAGGCTTTGGAGACAGATGGGGCGGCTGCTAGCCGAGGAAAGCAGGCAGCCTGTAGGAGCTGAACACCGCAAGAAAATGGCTTTTCCCCAAAAGCCTTCAGGAGGGAATGCAGCCCTGCCAACACCTCGATGATAGCCCAGTGAGATGCACTTGGACCTCTGACCTTGGGATGGTGCGATAGTACACGGGTGTAGTTTTAAGTCACCGTTTGTGCTAATTTGCTAAAGCGGCGGTAAGCGAGTCATGAAAGGAGGCCCCGTGTTCTTTTCACTGTCTTCCACTTTGAACGTCCACCCAGGGGCTGTCCCATAGCAGCTCCTTAATACATATTTGGTGAATGAATGAACTGTGCCCAAACATCACAAAGCAAAGCTCCAATCTCTTTCAAAGTCACTGATCCCTCAGAGTGCCATGGGTCCCTAGTTCCTCCCTGCATCGGGGTGTCCAACCTTCCAGCTTCCCTGGGATTGTCTTGGGCCACACATCCAATACACTCACACCAACGATAGCTGATGAGCTAAAACAAACAAAAAACCAAAATGGTCCACGCATAATTTTTGTAATGTTTTTAGAGTTTACGAATTTGCGTTGGGCCGCATTCAAAGCCGTCCTGGGCTGCATGTGGCCCGCGGCCTGCAGGTTGGACAAGCTTGTTCAATGCTTCTAGCTCTCCTTCCTCCAGAACAGCAGTGGATTACTAATCCTTGAGTTCCCATAAGCCAATCTGCCCCTTTAACAGCTGAGCTGCAGCCCGCAGGTCTTCTTAGGTGATCCATCATTACTTCAAAGGAAGTGTCAGTGCCCGCCTCACGTCTGTAGCCTCATTCCTCCCCTTCACTCCATACTTGGGGGTCACACCCGCTAAAACGCCTGGAGTTTCCAAGCACAACATTCTATGGCCTGCCTCCATGACACACATGCTACTCAGGGGGGATTTTTTCTTTCTGACTTTGTCTTTGTGATGGGTGTGTCTTTGTTCTCTTGGTTCAGGTGGCAAGCTCATCTTTGTCCTTCAGATCACACAGTACTTGCAGGAGATGTCCTTGACTCCTTAGATATATGTAATTATTTGAATCTTCCTAGTGGCCCTCCTTTTAAAACGTCCTTCCTATGGCTTTTGATGCACTTGGAACTCACTCTAAAACGTTGCCTCCCCCTTTGCGTTCCCCTCATTTTAGTGTCTACAACCTCCCAACCAGTGACAGTGTCTTTTCGGTGGCGGGCTGTCACTATGTAGTGAGCTCACGAATAAGTGGTGTTTAGACCTTTGATCTTTGGAACTGTAAAGTGAGAAGATATTTACCGGGGGAACCACCCCAAAATGAAATTTATTTATTAAAAAAATTGTGTATTTATTCTTACACGTTTAAACTTCAGTCACTTGCAAAGTACTCTCTGTTGGATGCAATACGCCTATTGGGACACTTTTTCCCCTGATTAAAATAGTTTTTGAACTTGTCAGTGTTAGTGCTTCTGCCCTTTTTTTGTTTCACTTCTTCCACACCAGCAAAATGTTTGCCTTTGAGGACTTTTCTCATCCAGGGAAACAAAATCAAGTCACTCAGGGCGAAGTTGAGTGATAGGGAAGGTGGGACATGGGGATCATGCCATTTTTAGTCAACAGCTACTGAACGAACACTCAAGGCGGTGTGGGCAGGTGCGTTGTCATGCTGCATGTTGCTCGTGCAAATCACCCATCGTGCAATGGGCAAAACGTGTTGAAAAAATCTCCAAAAAAATGTCACTGAAGCCTAACGCAGCCTCTCCCAACAACGCCAGCTGGTGCACTAATGCGGATGGGCTCCTGGAACACTCACCTAGTGGGGGGGGCCTGTCCTCCAAGGGGCCCGCCGTCTAGAAGATAATTCTGGTGGTTTTGGGTCCCCACTTGTACATCTGTATTAGGAAGAGCAGACATCATTTGAACCTAAGACAAAAGAAACTTCTGTTATTGTGCCCAGAAACGTAGGAAGACAAAATATTTTACTTTATTGTTTAATAGTATATTGCTCTGTTGACTACAAATCACCGATATATTGATAGAGGAATTTTAACTATCTTGAGTTGTGAAGTTGGGGTTGAATTACTTGATGTATGGTATTCAACTCAGAGTAGAAGTTTTATGTGATTAAGATTTTATTCTGTATATTCTGGTAAGTAAGAGGAAAACAAATTGTGTTTAATGGAATCAGTTAAAATTATTAGACAGTGGATTCTGAGAAAAACATTACCTCCATAACTTTTTCTCTTTTTCTCCTCTGTTGAAATCTCTTTGAAACGAGCATAGGTTGAGAGCAAGAGGTTAAGGTCAAGTTTATAGAACAGAATCAACTGACTTCATGATTATTTTGTCCTCACGATTGATTTCTCTGTGTCATTCAGAATTAATCAGGAGACACCTCAGGAAATCGGATCAGCTGAGCCCAAGTCTGGTTCGATGACCATATGTGACATGGCTCAGGAGTTATTTTCTTCGCATGCCATGTCCACTGATCATCAACCAAAAGAGGAATCCCTGGATTTTCCCCGTGGAGCAGTGATTAAGGAGGGAGCAGGGACTGAGTTTTAGTTGCAGCGGAGCATGAAAGAGACAGCAAGTATGCATTTTGCAAATGGTCGATAGCACAATGCCTGTTCCCAGGACATTGTGAGTCATAATTTGAAACTAGAGTTTGTGACTGCATTGCTTTTGGTGATGTAAACATTCCTATGAGTTTTCATTATTTTGTGAGCAATTCTTAGAAGCGTCCATGAATCACATAAAAAGAAAGTATTCTTACTAATACCACTTAAAATCAATTGTTTATTACAGGAGTTTAGAAAGATGTATGCCCTTGGCAGACAGGCTCTAAGATTGTTGGATCGAGCAAATAAAAATACAGGATACCCAGTTAAACTTGAATCTCAAAGTTTTTAGTACGATCATGTCCTCCATATTACATGGGCGTACTCGTGTTGAAAAAAAAAGTGTTGTTTATCTGATATTTAAACTTAACTGGACATCTCTATTTTATCTGGCAGACATCACAGGTCCTCTCTGGAATATGTTCTTTTTAATGCCTTTGAACTGCAGTTTTAGTAGAAAATATGTGAAATCAACTAAATGTCCTTTTAATGACCATCTTTAATTATCTAATTAGTGGAGTTATAATTTAAAGGATGATAAATAAGGATGAAGGCTCAGATCTGTTTACCAAAAAGTTAGTAAGCATAGTTTGGAAAGAAGATGACACTAAGTAATGATTCTGGGAATTGTGCTGGCAAAATTTATGACAGTCGCACAGTACTTTGTTTTCCATTTGATATATTGGGATGGGATTACTGCCATACCCTAAGAAGAAAAATAGGCCTCTTGGATTTTTGGTAGCTAACATGATAGAGTGAACTTGTTCAAGGAAGTGTGCAAGTAGAGGAAAAAGCTTAGGTTTGGAGTTCATCAGAATAGCAATTACCCAAGTGGGTCAATTTTTTTTTTAAGAAAATAGATTTTGATAATTGAAGTCTAGGAGGAAACCACCTGGTTCATCCAAAATGACCTTCAAAATGCAAATACCCAAGTGATTTATGTCATTTTTAAACTCTGTATCTCCAGTTAATGGCTGTTCTCTAGATTGTTGGGAGGGAAAAACAGCTGGCTCTTGTAATTATTATTATGGGATTTGAATCGATAAAAAGAAGACAACTCTGTTCTTTTAAACATCTCTTAGGCACCTTCATAAACACTGCCCCAACCCCCTCCTCCCTCCCCTCCAGCTATCATATCCCAGGATCTATTAACTCTAAAAGGAGTCCAGCCAAAGAGCCCACTATGTAGCCAGTTATCTGGATATTCTGTCTACAGGATTCCAAATATCACTTTTAAAAAACAATCTGTGACTTTGGCCATGATCAAGAGTGTGTATCTTTCTTTATTGAGAATATTTGGTCTTGTATAGATGAAGAAATGAATTTATAGGACTAAAAGGTACCTGAAACTACGATCTGAGGAATCCCTTGCTTCTGAACAGGTTAATGTCTAAACCAGTGTCTGAATACCAGCACTAGTTACAGTTTGGAGCGAATAATGCTGCCGTCTCAGGAGCTCCCCTGAGCATTGTTCCGTGTTTAGGACCATCACTGGCCTCTACCCTCTAGATGTCAGAAGGTTCTTCACCTTCCAGGCCTGTGGGACAAGGTCTCTGGGACATTTCCCAATGTCCCCCGACGAGGGCAGTTGGGAACCACTGACCTAAACTCTCCCAAATTGGTAGTCGTACCCGTGTACCAGCCAGCATGGGAGATGGCAGTAAACCCGAGTTTAGTCTAGGACGGTAGAAGAGTGACAGGGACGGGCATAGGAGAGGGTAGTGCAGAGTAGAAGGATAGGAGCAGCGACTGCTAACAGCCATGCTATTGCGTTCCTCCTTTCTCTCCCTCCCTCCCTCTCCCTCCCCCTCCCTCTCCCTCCCTCCCTCCCTCTTTCATTCAGCAAAGATGTATGAGGCCACACTATGCAGAAAGAATTGCTCCCAAGGCTGGGGATTGGGTGGGAGAGCCCTGGCGGAGCCTGCGGGAAAGAGTAAGAGGACAGCTGGTGTTCCAGGTGCTAACGAGGGAAGGAGAAGCGGTGCAGGAGAAAGGGACAGAGTGCGGGGGAGGTATTGGGGGCTGGCTAGGGGAACAGAAAACACCAGCGAGAACGGCATGGAGAGGGTAGGTTGCCAAAACACTGGAAGCACAAGGGCTGCAAAAGGGAAGAGGACAGAGGCCAAGGACACAGTAACTCCCTGGGGCTGGGAGAACAAAGGGGACAGGAAGGAGTGACTAGGGCCTGGAAACTTATTATAGAAGAGACGTCAGTGGATGTAGGGTCCAGGCCACTGCGGAGGTGTCCCTGCTGGCTGCTGTGGGTGCCTATGGGGCTGGGACTAATTTGCGGGGGGAGTTGGGGATGCGGGACCCGCTGAGGGCAGGATCTCCTGGGGACGTGCTAAGGCTGCTTCAGAAAGCGCAGACGTGACCTGGTCGTGGAAACAGGCATGCTGAGTGACCTGACGCCTAGGGGAACAGCAAGCCACCAACAATGGCCTGTCCCCTCTCCACCCCAGCTGCTTCCCACCACCCCCTCCTAGCACCCCCTATGGGCAGTTTAATAGGTAGCCAACTGCCTTCCGGGAAACCGCTGTCTGCAGACCCCCAGCCCCTGCATGGCCAGGGGGAGCATGGAGGGGTGGATGGACACTGAGAGACAGAGCCTCAGAGCCAGAGCAGGGAGGCTATTACTTTAAACAGCAAGGCCTTGGAGCCTGCTCTCCCTGCTTCGGAGAGTGTCTTGGCCATTTGTCCCTGCGCGTGGCTGTGCATCAGAGGAATCATCCACCCTACTGTAAACTCCTTTAAGGCACAGGCTGACTGTTAAGTGTCTTGTATTATCACAAATTTCTTATTTAGTAAATGAATGAAATAATGCCTTTAAGATAATGCCATTTGCTATTTTTCCTGAATTACTTTATTTAATCTCAAAGTCAAGTTTTATACTGTTAAGTTTAAAATTGAACACAAATGTCCTGGAAATGAAGTAATTATAGCTGAACTATTTCTTGTCCACATCTGAAATGACTGTAGTGTTAGAAACTTTCAGCTTGTGTCCTACTGACTCCCAGCCCAGTGCCTATTGAGTGTGGACTTGTGCCATATTCAATCTGACTCAAAAACTGTAAAGTAGGCACCCACTAAGGGAAGTCTCTGTGTCGGACGCTATATGGGACCTGAAGGAATCAAACTCTGTCCCTAAAGGACTCAGAATATTGATTTTTACGTGTGCCATCTGGCTCATACCACTATTTTTAAAAGGTATTTTCTTTGATTTACGGGAGTCTCTTGAATCCCGTTCTTTTCTGTTTTTAAAGATAATAACAATGCACGTTGGCCCCCTCCTCGCTCCCTTCAGTAGTAATCGTCTAAAGGGACAGATGAACTCCTTCGGACTCCCAGGGCAGCATTGCTACATGTGCTGTACAGCTCCTCCCTAATTAGTCCGTGGAGGGAGATGTGGCATCTGCAAACGAGCATCCCTGTGTACCAGGATACACTTATTTCCTTCAGGGTTACCTCGAAGAGGGACACAGGTTCATCACTCTGAAGAGGAAGAAAACTCACAGACCTTAGTCCTGAATGAGGATGAGATAGGGCTGCGGCTTCTTACATTCTGTGAACATGGAGGCCCCACGGAGAGATGCAGGAGAAGGCCCTGGCTCCGGCGGTCAGGCCAGCTCTGGTTGCTAAAGGTCATCTTCCTTAGCTGTCTTCAAAAATACATCAGACATTGTTAAACTGAACCCTGTATCCTGCCTCTTCCCCTGTGCAGAAGTACTCTGTTGGATGTTGACACTTCCTTCCCATTTCTTAAAAACACATGTCTAAGGCCCAGGTTTATGGTTTTGGCCATTCCCTCACCCTGACCTTGGAGGTTCTCTGAATGGCTTCGTTGCTGATATCCCCAAACTGTCTTCCACTTTCCAAAGATCCTGATGCATTTTAAATTCAGAATTTTGCCTCTGAAAAGGTTTTAAAAAATAAAAGCATAATATTATTCATGCCTCCCATGATTCCTAATCATAGTTCGACCTTATAATCAGGCCATCACCAAGAGACCATTATAGGTCACACGTGACGTTTTATACAGGTGAGACAAGCCTAGTGTTAAACACAACCCAAAGGGACAACCCGTGACAGCATTTCAATCCGGGGCCCCCAAGCATATTTTCTTACAGGGACCTCCTTTCTTTACTTTGAGGTAAAAGTCTCCAGCAGAAAGAATTTCTCTTGACATTTGCAAGCCCTAATAGAGTCCTTGGGTGCAGTAATCATGAAAATGCAAATGATCTGTTATATGTGGTCAAAGACAATTTCTCAAAGCAGCTCAGCAGATGTATTATGTTATAGTCATTCCCTCCACTTACTATTTGGTCAAGATAAACATTCCCAGTCAATGCTGATTGCATTTAACCTGGATGTGATTTTTGTACATGTTTCAATGCTGATTCTATTTTTCTGCTTTTAACTGTACAGATATATCACAATAAAGAAAATAATTTTGCTAGCACTTGAATCACAAAGGGTGTTTGCTTCTCCATCATAAAGCTCCGTCTTATTCAACATCATCAGTAAATAGCCTTTATATTTTTCCTCTCTTCATTCTCCCAGCTGACAATAGAAGAAAAAAAAAAACATTCACTGGGGTCGAAGGCTGCGAAGCGAATAAAAGAGACAGTTAGTCTGCGCCATCTAGTGGCTAAACCTTAAAATTTGACCAAAGTTTTTGGATCTTCCCTCTAACATACGAGAGCAATAAACAATGGTATTTTATCAATCCATTTTGAAATATTTTTACTCTTTTAAAATTTTAATATCAAATAAGTACATTAAATTAAATTTTATATCACTTCCACTATTTATAGCTCAACAGTAAGAAGTTTGGTAAGATTATCTAAATGGAGCGGAGAAAGTAAGAATTGGTAATTATCTTCTAATCTTCCCAGTGAAAACAGCTAATCAAGATTGTTTCATCCTAACTGTACTTGACCTTAATTAGAAAATAGATAGATATCGCCGACGAAGCTAAGTTGGTCATTTACCTTCACGCTGCTATTTGGACCTACGCAATTTATTGCCAACACTGACCTCTTGTTTGAAAGTAATGTGGGCGCCAAAGACCAAACTCAGCCAGTACCTCTCAACGTGGAGCAAGTATTTGAAAGATTCGGGGTTGAGAGTTCGAGGTTGGGAATACTGATTCACGTGTTATAGAGCTTTGCTACTGCTTTTCAAGACGTTGGACAACTGTAATTTACTCCACAATTGGGTGTTTTATTCTCCAGAGGAACAGAAACAAAAGTATGTGTTAATATAGAGATATTTTTGCTCTAAGGAATTGATGGATGCAATTATGGAGGCTAGCGAGTAAGTCCAAACTCTGTAAGGTGGGCCAGCAGGCTGGAGACTCGGGGGAGAGCTGATGTTGTAGTTCAAGTCCAAAGGCTGTCTCCTGCAGAATTTCCTCTAGCTCAGAGGATGCCATTGGCCTAGTTGACTTGGACCTTCAACTGATCGGGCACGGCCCACCCACATTAAGGAGGGTAATCTGCTTCACTCGGAGTCCACAATACAAATGCTCATCTCATCCAAAAACTCCCTTACAGAAATATCCAGAATAGTGTTTGAGCACATATCTAGGCACTGTGGCCCAGCCAAGTCGACACATAAAATAAACCGTCACATCGGGCGAACCATGCGGTGGGAAATACATGAAAGATGGGGAGACTATGGGGAAAGTTTTAAAACCTGCTTGTCACCCACTGCAAGAAAACGATCCTGCCAGTGACACTTCCAGCACCGCTGCGTCTGCTGGGTCCTGTGGTCCATGTGACAGAACAGCGTGCCCGGAAGCCTGGAGCTGCTGCAGACCCTTCTCTTGTTCTGGGCCTCACTCAAAGCTAGCAGCTTTTTGGCACACTCAGTAAATGGGTCCAAGTAACACACCCCGATGACAAATATGTGTCCTCTAAAATCTAAGGAAGTCCGCTAAGCGTCGTGCCTCTTGTTTGGTTGTGAGAGGGGTCAGATGCGACAACCTATTCTTCACATTAGAGAGGATATCTTGGCATGCCCCACACCCCTGGACCCCTAGGCATTTCCCTGAAGTGGTGACCTCTGAATTTTGTTTAGATTTATTTCCCACATCCTGACAACCCGATGTCTTACCAGTAAGCCCAGAGTAGTTGCCCCTCCTTGTTCATTAGATCCGATTGGCATGCCACCACCGTAATGGACAAGTGTGATATCTTGTGGAAGGGAAAGGTGACTGAGGTCACTACACACTGAATCATGACATAGGGCTGCAGACTTGAGACAGCCCTGAGGGAGGACAGTGAAGGGACAGCTGTGGCCTTGCAGACGCTGCAGGAGGAGCCCGCCCACCTGGTTAGGTTTGCGACAGTCCACTGTCCTCCTCCAAGGTCCGTCTGTCTGCTGTGCAGGCCGAACAGGTGACTGAGGATGAGGTGTGAAACACCGCCCCCACGTAATTTCAGTCTTTGATGGTGGCATGAATCTCTGATAGTCCTCCGAGGATGTGGTATTGTTTTTGATATACTCTATTCCTAAGTAAAGGATGTTCTCCTGGCTTCCACTTGACCTTTTTCACGATAATGACCTTCACTCCACAGGTCAGTGAACCAATGTGGAAAATCTGCCAGGTGCTGAGTGTGTCTGTTCCAATTACGGGTCCCAGAACTAGAGAAATAACCAGCGAGGGGTTTGGGGACTCACTCCGGTCACTGAGCTAAAAGCCCATTGACCACCTGACCTCCACAAGCCCCTCCTCTGACTGGTGGACCCGGTGAGGATTGGATCTCAGGGGACCACTGTCAGTTCACAGCCACTGTCCGGCAGCCTCCGTGAAGTATAACTTTTTCTTTTCTGTGACACACAGTCACCCTGAGGAAGGTCATTGGGTCTCTTTGCGGGGAGGACTTGGAGAAAGATTAGCAGTTTAGATTTTGGGAGTGTGGTGGGGGTCCTTCCCCAAGGGTCTGTATTTCTAACAAGCTCCCAGGAGATGATGATGATGGTGGTGGTGGTGGCAATGATGAGGATGACCTGAGAACCATACTCAGAGCAGAATGACATAAAGGTTTCTCTATAGGCCATCGAGCAGAAATTAAGCCATCTGGGGGTTCCCTGGTGGTGTAGTGGCTAGGCTTCAGCATTCTCACTGCCACGGCCTGGGTTCGATCCCCAGCCAAGGAACCAACCTAAATAAATAAATAAATAAATGATAAAAGAAATTAAGCCATCTAGAAATAAAACTTAAAAAACAAACAAGCAAACAAAACAATTGCCTCAGCAAAAGACTGTACCTGGTACTCTTAACTACTGATGTTATGGAGAATGAAATCACATGAACAGGTTTTTTTCACACTAACCTGACATTGTCACCATGCACACCTGTCAGAGAGAGAAACCAGGCCAGGCCTTCCTGTTTCTTTTGGCCCTGCTGCAAATGTCTTTGTAAAAGTGGACTCATTAACCCATGATCAGCAGGGCAAGAATTAATTACCTAGGGCTTAATGAACTGATTTAATTGTGGTTAATGTTCTGCTTTCTACCAGTCAGATGAGAAACCCAGTTCTTTCTTGTCTTTCACTAACCCTCAATTTAATGGGCTACACTTAAACTAAGTGGAATGAAACACTCTTTAAATGGTATATTATTCTGGCTGACATTTCAGAATAAAAATACTCCTATAAAATAAGTTATAAACTAATATAATAAAAATATTTTTGTAAAACTAATATTTTCTACTGCGCCGTGATGTGATACTTCCTCCGTGGAGATTGCAGTGGGACTACTTTATGCTAATGATTCAGAGAGGGAGAAAGTGTCATCATAAACAGATACTGACAACAATAGTCAGATTCTTGGCTTTTAAGTTTCAAAAGTCAAGTTCAAGATTACTACATTCCAACCGATGACAGCACGGGCCAGTGACAACAGGGGACCAGATGCCTCACCCCTCCAGTTCCCCCACTCTGTCCCCAACACATTTCCAAGGAGAAGGAGCTTAAGTTTCTTTAGACCAAAAAGAAATTTGTAAGAATAAAACAAATTCAACTGTGAATCATAAAAGTAGCTATTATGTGCACAAATTCCATAGTCAGAGATTCATAGTCAATTAAAGTAATTAGTTTCCCCTTTACATTTTGCTTTGATCTTCCAATGCCTAATGATATGGTCTACGTATAGTACGTAGTCTGTGGCCGTTTGATGCAATGCATTTACTTACTTGGTTCTACGCCTCTGCAACTATCTGAGGACATCGCTATCCCCACTTGCCAATAGTTGTCATCAGCCATAGATGACTGTTGAAGACATGAAATCTGGCTAGTCTGAATTGGGATGTGCTGTAAATACAGTACACACATGAGATTTTGAGGACTTAGCTTAATAATAACAACGTAAAATATCACACTGATATTTCTATAATCATTGCCCATTGATAGTATTTTGGGCATACTAAGTTAAATAAAAATATATTGTTAAACTGAATTTCACCTGTTTCTTTTTACTTTCTCAAAATGTGCCTACTAGGAAATGAAAACTCTCCGATGTGACTCACATTATATTTCTATTGGACAAGGCTGGCTGCCTGTGTGCTCGTTCATGTTGATCTCATTTACTTTTATCAGAGTAACCACCGTCACTGCTTAATTATTTCCATGTTGAAAAAGATTGAAATTAGAATTCAATTTTTCCATGTGCACACCCAGTGATTATATATCTACTGTTTCCTGACAGGGTACACTGGAAATTACATAGAAAATGTCTTACATCTCATTTCCTGATGATTGGGGACGATCGGTTAGTCTGTAATTTGTACAAAAAGAAACAGATTTTCTTCAAAGTAATTAAGGCCAAGCCATTAACACCTCTAATATTTTCTTTAAAATGCTTGGTGACTAAACAGAAATAATTAAGAAACTTTCACAAGTGAAATAATCCAAACAATGAGAAAAAATTCTGAGTTTTCAAATTTCATGAGGTTTATTATGTAATCCATAATTTTACATCTGTAGAGATATATTAAAAATAGGGTAATTTAGCAAGGTTTTATTTATAAAGAGGCTATTTAGTGAAGTATAAGGGAACTGCGGGGACAGTGCATTAATCAAGGGCTAATATAGCAGCTGAGGTTTTCCACCGTTAGTCCTAAAGTTGGCCATTAAGAAAGAAAATGTGACCTTCACTTAGGTCACCTTCAACTGGATGTCTCATAGGCTTCTCAAACTAGTAAAGTATCCCACATTTACTGCATAATATCCAGACAAAGTTGCAATGCCATGAACCTGTTTCTTTGTTTTCTAAAATGAAAATAGAAAGTTTATAAGACACAGGTAATTGTTATTTTTACAAAATCCAAAATATCCATGCCATTATTGGTGACCCCATACTATAATAACACCAAGACATAGCTTGAGACTTCTGCAACTTACAGTGGACGCAGTGTACACTTCAGTTTGCTTTTACCTCAATAACTATACAAGCTTATCCTTATTGAGTTCTTCCTATGTGCTAGGAGCTTTATTTGTGCTCTTATTTAAGACTTACAAGAACCCTGTATGAGGAGGAAATTAAGGCTTGGTGGCGTTAAACGACTTGCACGATGCCTCATAGCTGGTAAGCTATGAAGCTGGGTTTCCAAACAAGGTAGCCTAACTTTAGAACGTGTGCAGCTCACTGCTCTGCAACACTAAATACGCATTATCCTTACATTCCAGGCAGAGGGCTGAAAGGGCATGAGTGAGGTGCTGCTAAATCTGACACTGGTGGTGCTCGGAGTGAGTGAGGGGACACGCAAATACGAGAAGTGTTGAAGAAACTGGAGAAGAAGATTATAAAGTGGAAGTAGCTAAGGATAGGATTGCTTTTTCCTTTTGCTTTTAAAAGAAACATTGTTAAATTAAGCATTCAGTGTGCTAGATATTGGGAATAGAAAAGTGATAGGACAATTTCAGTCTAGTGGGGAAGGTAAATACATCATATGAATTTTGAAAGTTAAGGTAGACTGGTATGAGTGCACAGAACATTAGAGATATTATAGAACTCATTCATTCATTTTATTTATGCAGAGAGCATTTCCTGACTCCTTACTACCTTGTGCTAGAAGCAACTAGTGAAGGGGCTTCTGCAGCAGCAATTCAAGTAGCAAGAATGGAGCTACCCGGGCGTGGAAAGATTATATCGCCTGGAGTGTTCAGACAATGCCAATTGAATAGTTAGCTGTTACCTGAGCAAAACGTGAAGGTTGTCCACAGGAGAGGACTCTAGAAAGGAATGCAAGTGGACAGGTTGAAAGGACTTGGGCCTTTTACTGTGACAACCCAAACTGCTTTGGGTGGAATCACAAGTGGACACATTTCCCTGCAGCATCAGTTTTGTTAAAATAATCTGGAGTACAAAAAGCATAGACTTCTTATTATTAATCATAACATGGATGTATTATGTAGTTGATGCAGTAGCACATGAATTAATAAGATGTGACAGGAACCGAAATTCCACAGCTGGGCAGGCAGATGGTTTTGACTCTGTCTTCTGAAGACTCTGAGGCAGGGTTTATGGTCTTCATTCACCTCTCAGCCCATCTAGGACAAGCTTGTCCAACCCGCGCGCACCCTGCAGCCCAGGAAAGCTTGGAATGCGGCCCCCCCACAAATTTGTAAACTTTCTTAAAATATTATGAAAATTATGCACAGAACATTTTTTTAGGTCATCAGCTATCATTGGTGTTAGTGTATTTTATGTGTGACCCAAGACAATTCTTCCAATGTGACCCAGGGAAGCCCAAAGATTGGACACCCGTAAATCTAGGACAAGACAGTTGAGAGCACTGAGTGTTTTAAGTGTGCGAGTTAAGGGTAAGGGTTAAGACACGGACTGGGGAGAGGCTGCGGCGCGGGGTCTAGGAGCCTGTGCTCCCCTCTGCTCCCTGGACCTCTTTATTCCAAGAAGACCCTCCCCGAGGCGCCCCTTTGACACTAGACAGCGGCTCTCGCCATCTAGCTCAGAAGCGGTCCTTTTAACTCCCGGCGTCTAGTTGCCAGGGCAACTACCGCCACTGCGTCTCTGACCTCTCTACTATTGGCTGAGCGGTCGGAGCGTGCGTCTGTCGTCAACGAGCGGCGCCGCCAGATCCGGGCACCGCGCGAAGCTTCCTTTTTCCCCCGAGCCCCCGCGGCGAGTGGTGGGACCCGCGGTTGTTGGCCGAGCGGGCGCTGGGCAAAAGCCCCACCTGGGGTGGCGGCTGGTGTGCGGATCGTGGCCGGAGGGAGGCACGGTAGGAACGGGCCCCCGGAGCCGTGGGCTGGGATCCTGGGGTGCGGCTCGCGCTCGCTGCCAAGCCGCCTCCTCTCTGGCCCGTTGCTAGCGCCGCCGAACTCCGTTGCTAAGGACCCTGGAGGTGCTGTGAGCCAAGAGCGCGCCCTTTCTTTCCGAGGGCCGGGCATTGGCCCCAAATAGTCTCATTTCGCCTTCATTGACGCCGGCAGTCTTCTCCTCCAGCCCTTAAAAAGACAAACCTGTTTTTCTCCATCCATCCCGCCACCCACCCCATGTCGTCCTCATTGTCTAACTTTGACAACATCCTGACCCTGAACAGGCCTTAGGTATTTAGAAAGATACAGTCTTGGAGGGGAGAGGCTGGGAGAGTGGAAAGCAGACTTTAAGACCCCCCCCCCCCCCCCCCAATACTCGCCCTGCGGTCTACCTTTATGGTAAAAGGGGACTGAGAGGGATGGATATTGGTCTCTGTCTCTACTTTGGAAATTGAAGGAGCTTTAGAGATGGAACATGGCTGCTTTAGTGGAGTGCCCGTCACATTTTGGAACTTTCTGAACACCGGCTGGAGAATAGGACCTAGCAGGGAGTCTGCCCCTGAGAATTTAGCAAACAATTTGGTGCACCGGCCTCAGAGCGGGGCGTGGAAACGAAGTGCCTATAGGGAAAGAGATGGGACTTATGAGCTGTCCGAAACAGGGAAAGAAACGCACGCGTCCCTGGCACTGACACAAATGCCCACAGCCTCTTGGAGGTTAGCTGTAGCAGCGAAGGAAACGTTCGGGAAAAGTGAGGCTCCCACAGTGGGGCCCTGCTTGTCTGCTCCCTGATATCGTGCCGTAGTTGAGGTGCTTAGGTGGATTTGTGGAGTCTGTTGTCTATGTGGAATCTTTATATTGTTTTGTAGAAGAGTGAAGGATGACCTTGTAATAATTTATAACAGAATAATACTTAAATTTTCACTTCCAGCATTACCCATTTACACCACTCCCTACATACTGTTTAATGGAAAAGCACTCGGGCGACTTCTCTTACTAACAACTCATGCTCCAGGTTTGTCAGTGGTACGCTCCCAGAAAGATATTATTTTAAAAATTTGAACACATTCCATTTGTCTTTAAGGTGGAGGGTGATACTTGGGACAATAAAGTGACAAAGTAATGGTTTGGAAAGAAAACAAGATGTTTTGGAAGTGGACATAGAAATGTTTGCCTTCGTGTGTGTGTTTTGATTATACATCAAAACGCCCAAATGCTTACACGCTTTGGAAGCTCAACCTTCTAGCATGTTTAAAGGTCAGATGAAGCGTTTTAGTGGCTTTTGGGAGGGGTCATAGTGCAGCACCTTCCCATTAGTGCCTTACAAGAACAACTTTTTGACAAAGAAATGTAGAAATGTAGTTGTTTCAACAAAAACTTTTACAGAGTTGGCAGATACTGTTGGAAAATGTGTGTCCCGATTTGATGTGACAGACTATGCACTTCATGTTTGTAGGTAGGCATCTTTGTGATGTATCTTTTTCACCTATGTCAGCTATTACAATTTACGGACCAAAGAAACTGAGCTTAAACTGGATCTTCAGATGGACGTAGCCCAAAAAGGAGGAAACTGTTTAGTCACCTTGAGCTCACCACTATTACTAGTGATGCTAAAAACCATTTTGTCCTGTTGTGAAGACGATGCTAGAACTCATATGGCACTTACCGTGTGCCAAGCACTTTTCTAAATGTTTTTCATTGTATATATATTAACTTATTAGTCTTCATATACGTTTAGAGTAGTTATTGTAGTTATCCCCAATCATAGAATTGTAAATGAGGCCCAGACTTTTTTTTATTGTTTTAAATAGAAACATACTGCTTCCCATCAGGAGCTTCTCAAAAGAGAGGCCCAGGGCAATAGTAAACCCTTAGTAAATAATCACTGAAGGGCATTATTAGGTCAACATATTTAAAGCTTGCCTTAGCTTATCTGAGAATAAGATGATAAATGACAAATTTAATGCAACAATGATGACTTTCTAGACAATGCCTCGAATATGACTGTGAAGTGTGATGTTGGGAAGTAAGCCATCTGCTGGTCATAGGATAAGAAAATTAGGGCAATGTATTAAATCAAGAAAATTGAGATTTAAAATTATTGTGTGGACAGAAATAATCTTACATTTATCTTCACAAGGCATTCTAATCTGTTCACATCATGCTTAAATATTTTCGGGCTTTGCCCTTGTGAAGTTTTCTAATTTGTCAAGTAAATTAAAATCTTCTCATGTGAGGAATCATTTAAGAAAGTATCTCTTTATCCTGAAGGAGAGAAAACTAAGGAGTTGACAGTCATTGTCCTCAAATATTTGAAAAGCGGTCATTTGGAAGTGGCAGAGGACTTTGCCTGTGTTGCCTTAGGGGAAGATCTTGAATAAGTTGAGTAGCCTGTAATCTGAAATAACTCTGTTAGAGATACAAAGTGGGCTCTACTGGAAGAAAACTGGAGTGCCATGCAAGTGACGGGGAGGGGAGTCGAGCAGAAATAAGAAAGGAGGGAGGGCAGAAATTAGAGCCACCAAAGGGAGCATTTGAGAAACAGAGAAGATGGGATTGGAGTTAGGCCTAGAGATACCAGCAAGCAGTTGGGTATATGAGTGTGGGTGTGTGGGATGAAGGATTCCTTGGCAGAGCTGTAAATTTGAAATAATTTGTTTGATTAAGCAGGAAATTATGGGCTACAGCCCTTTCAGTGACATAAAAGAGGGAAGTGTGGAAGAGGGAGAAGTGAACCACCATTCGCTAGATGAGCAAGTTGCTATATGGTTGTGTTTATTCAATAACAGCCTTGATAGGCTTGTTTTACCTCCCTGTTTAATAGGTTAGGAAATCAAAGCTTAGGGAGGTTAAATAACGTACCTGAATTCATAAACCTCCTAATTGGTAGAGATGAGAAGCAGACCCAGGTCTGAGCCTATAGCTCTTTATACCTCATCACACCATGGTGACCATCTCTGTAGGACTGGGTATAGGAAATGCAGGAAAAGGAAACAGCAAATGATCTAAGTTTTCCAGCCTGATGGACCAGAAAATTGGTGGTACCTTGAATTAATGAGGGGTTCATAACCTCTGTTTTGGTTGTTTTCAGTGTAAGGGGCTTGTGGTACATTGAGTAGAGGAGTTCATTATGTCCCTGGAAAAGTAGGACTTGATATGCAGACACTGACATTTGGAACTTTGGAAATAGGAGAAGATGGAGACCATAGGGGATGTGCCAGCCACTCCTTTCAGAAATCTAGTTCATGTTTCCTGAATGGAGCCAGAGGATTGCAATCGAGTATATATTTTGTATATTTTGACAATTTGAATGAGAAAAATGCTTGCCTTTATATATCTTATTTTTTTATAGCTGGTTTTTAATTTCCTGTTATTGATAGTATTGACATTGATATACTTTATATTTTCTCATTAGTCTTTTCAGGTATTTTGCTCCATATCTTTTTTGTGTGTCTTTTACTGTATTTTCCGTTTTGGTCTTTATATTATTAATGAAGTCCACCCCCGCCCACTTTTTTTTTTTTTTTTAAATCAAGTTTCAAAAGGAATAGAAGCAATGCAAAACCTGGAGTGCCATGAAGACGCACAGTTGAGAAACAGAGTGACAGGTACAGAGTGTTGCTTTTTAAATGAAAAGGTGAACCTTGTTAGTGATACATCTGTTTTTACAGATGAATGTTTTATTGTTTCCAGTTCATTTCTTGTTGATTTTCTGGTTCTTTCCAGGTAACTGTGATCAAAGGACACCATCAAGTGCACAAATAAAATGCAGGACTACAGCTCATCAAAGCAAATCCTCATCGTCAGCCAGTTCTCCGGAGTCTGCAAGGAAACTTCATCCTCGACCAAGTGACAAACTGAACCCGAAAACAATTAACCCAGTAGGTACACAAGAGATTCGCAACTAGATTTTTTCTGAGTAATACGCACTGGTACACTGTTGAACCATCCTGAATGCTATCTGGGGTCTCTTTGGTTTGTTAGTATTAGACAGTGATGCAGGAAGGGCTCATGGTCATCGTGGTGAAGAATGGAGATGATGTGGGAATGGTGTGGGGGTGAGGAGGTGTAATGTCCACATGAACCGGTTTGGGTGTATCCTGTCACATTTGTGGGTGAGCACTGTAGAATACAAAAGATATTGCTGTCATTATTTGACTTCCTAATATCAATGATTAAACTTGTATTTAATTGCCTTAGGATGAATTATGTGCCTCTATAGTTGCATAAATGTCTCTAACCATTTTTCTGTGATTATAAATTAGGTCTACCAGAAATCTGAACTGTATAGTACAAGCCTTCTTTTGCCTTTTCAGAGCAATTTAATCAGATTTCACAAATATGAGATTTATAGACATAAAAGTGCATAAGTGTGTGTCGGTCAGTGAAGTATCCAAACGTGAACACACTGTGTACCACCAGGTGCTGTGTGGCCCAGCCTTGTGTAGGGCAAGATGATAGCGGTTTCAGCTCTCTCAGGGCCTGTGAGCATGGCTGAGACACTGATTTTGAAGGCAGGTGAAATATGGCAGAAACTGAAGCAAGAATACAGGGAACTGTCTAAGGACAGAGGGAGATTGTCTGACTTAGAAAAGAAAAACAAAACATACTTTTGAGTATCTCGTATGTTTCTTCTTTCTGTAACCTACGTGGTGTCAAGGAAATGGGAATTCTGAAGAATACCCTGTTACCTTCTTGCTGTTACTTCCTTTTCTCATATTTAACTGAGGGAGTTTGTAGCCCTAATTTATCTTAAATTTATTCCCCAATATAAGCAACACTTTTTCAATTAATTTTCTCATAAAATTCTTAATTGAAAACAATTCTTAAATCTTACATTTTTCTAGCAGGAATTACAACGACATGAATGAAATATGGGTGCTGTCCTTTACTTAACACCTCTGCTCCATTCAGCTCTCACCTTGGAAAGTCACAGTGGGGAGGAGGTGGAAAGATGTGATATCTTTATTACATTCATAATATTTGTAATTATGTTGGTTATATACACGAGGGCCGTCCGGAAAAAGTCCAGCCACGAATGCCTCTGTCTTTCATATCACATGGCGGGATACTTTCCGGACCACCCTCGTCCGGTTTCCACCACCTTCGGGCCCTCTGAAATGAGTCGGGGGTGGAAGGAAGTGTGCAGAGTGTGGTTGCGGGCCTGGGAGGATGGATGGGTGTCTCAGCCAGCCATGTTGCTGAGTACAATGATGGCTGGGTGCCCACGTGGTGGCTTAAACGTCAGGGTATCTGTTCGCCTCTGCTCGGAGCAGGATTAAAATTGATTAGATACACAGAGTGGAGGCGACAGTAATATTTAATGTGTTCCTGTCATTTTTTATCTCAGTTTGGTGAGCAGTCCCGAGCCCCTTCTGCATTTGCAGCTATTTACTCTAAAGGAGGAATTCCTTGCAGGTAAAATCAATACAAGTTATAACTGACCGTGTCCCCCAAAATAATTGAGTAAAATCAATACAGTGTTCAGTTTAATGTGCACAAAGCTTTATTTATGAGTGAGGTTGAAATAAAGGTGACTGTCACGTTGGCTATTAAGTTGGTATAGATCCTGGACATTGTTGAAGAAAATAATTACAATTCCAAAATAGAATTACCAATACATCTGTAATAAGCCACCAAATCATTTAAGAAACTGATTGAACCAGTTTCTAAAACAATTTAAGTATTCTCTGGCTTGGACAAGTTGCAAATAAGTAATTCTATTTGTTTAGTAAACTAAAAGTGGACAATTTAATGTAGTTGTTTTCTTTATTTTTTGAAATTACTTTTCAAAAATTCAAAATTTCAGTTTTATATATTTATTGAAATTATATTTCTTAATGAGTACATGTGTGTTTTTGTTTACTTTTCATGTAATTCTTGCCACCTTTCTGGACAGACATTAGAGTATTTTAAAGAAAATAATAGGTTACTAATAGAGTGGTATCATTTTAAGATTTCACTGTTGAGAAACAGTTCTTTCTCTAAGTATATCTAATTTTAGCCTGCTCTAAATAAGAGAAAATTTTATTTTCATTATGGAAAGTATAATCACAACATCCTTCTAGCTATTTTTCTGATATCCAAGTAATGCAGTTTTTAGTGATACTTTTAGATTTGCAGGACTAGGAGTGAAAAGTAAGCTCAAGAAGCATTCCTCAATTTATTACTCTGTTACATTCCAAATCAAAATTCTATTTTTAGATTCTTACACCTCCTTCCCCACTCAGATCAATTTATTGTTGCTAAGAATGAAAAAACAAAACAAAATAAAAAACAATGTTACTGAGGCTTCTTGCTGTTATGAAAATAACACTAATGAAGGAGTCGAGAAGTTGAGAATGTCACCAGAGGGGCATGAACATTTGGGAATGATGTTAGTATTTACCATGGTTCACTGTTGTGACTGTGGCCATGGTTCACTGGATGTATTCGTACATCAAGACTTAATCACATTGTACACTTTAAGTATGTGCAGTTCCTTGCGTGTCACTTATACCTCAGTAAAGGCTATTTAATAAAAGCAGCAGCAGTAGCAGATTTAATTCAGGGGGCTACCACTTTGTTCCCTTGTGTGTGCTGTGTCACCTCCCTGGCCTCAGTTTCCTTCTCTTTAACAGGGATAAGACCTGGCTCGCCTTCACATCCTTCATGCTAGGCTTCAGCGATCTGTATCTGAAAAACTGTGTTCTTTGTAAAACAAATTATTGTTTCTAGTAATCACTTTTTTTTGCATATGTTATTTTCTATAGATTACCTATTTTGTTATAATTATGACTGAAATATATGGATTGTAACATTTGCATTAAGACTCACAGATAGCAACATGCTTGTGCTCCAAAACTGGAGGCTTAACAAATGGGGAGTTGTTTAGTTTTTGCCCGCAAAACAGTTTTGTTGAAAGAGTATGAATTTATAGGATTATAGATTGCTTTATCAGATGTCTTTGTAATATATTTTGAAGTCAAGCTTTCCTACGTTACAAAATAATTCCAATATGGTTATGTTCTAGAAGAGGATATATATGTTAGATAATCACTGCTTAATATATAATTACATTATCCTTGTTATATTCACCGATTTTTATATTTTAGATTGGTCCATGGTTCAGTAAAACATAGATTACAGTGGGAATGTCCTCCTGACAATCTTCCATTTGATCCTCTTCTTATTACTTTAGCTGAGGTAAATAAATACTCCTTTTCTCCTGAGTGTTTGTGGGAAGGAACTCTTTTAAAATTGCATTAAATGTCATTTTGTAACTCATCAGTAAATCTCATTCTTTACCTGTAATTTTTCAGTTTAATTTTAATTACTGAAATTATGTATCGTGATTAGGAAACAATAATAAAACTTAATTTTTCACTTAGACTAATAAGGGTTCAAGTTTTGTTATTAATATAATCAGATGAGCAGTAAATCATGTGGATTGTTTTTTGTTTGTTTGTTCTTTTGGTTTTTGTTTTTGGCAGGGTCTGAGAGAGACTAAGCATCCGTATACCTTCGTGTCAAAGGAGGGTTTTAGAGAATTACTTTTGGTCCAAGGTGCCCCTGAAAAAGCTGTGCCTTTGCTTCCTAGACTGATTCCTGTGCTAAAGGCCGCGCTGGTATGCCCTGTCTTCCTTTGGACTTCCTTTGTACGTGTAGGATTTTTTATGTCTTTCATGTCCTCCAAGTTATATGCAAATTAGTCCTTTACCTGTGATTTCGATGTGTATGCAGAATTCGGTCACTGTTATTCAGGGCCAGGTGTTTCTGTACTTGAACATACCTTTAAAGGATGTACGAAAGGTAAAATGGGACATTTTCAGCAACTCGAGAAAGTAATGAACCTCAAAGCAATATAAAAATATTGCCTGCCGCAATATTTTTAGTTAATGTTTCAGTCAAGTTGGCTATTTGGTTTTTGCTTCTACATGTCTTGCATTAAAGGTTGTTTTTTAAATTCTGGGTTGGTTGGTTGTCTTCTAATCTTGAATGTTCGATCTTGCTTTTTCCTCCTCCGGCTTGCCGTTTCTCCTGACCCGTCCTTTCCTTCTCCCCTCTTTGCTCCCTGTTCCTCCACCCCTGACCAACACGCTCTGTAGGCCCATTCTGATGATGGAGTGTTCGAAAGAGGACTGGATGCTCTGGTCCAGTTAAGTGTCGTCGTCGGCCCTTCTCTAAACGACCATCTGAAACACCTGCTTACAAGTGTGAGTACTGAGAAGATTAGAGAGTGCTTGTGAATATGTATCATGTCTGTATCTCTTCATAACTTAATGGCTTCATATTAATCATTAAAAATGATTCAAAACCTTAAACTCATCATCCTCACCAAAAAATATAGAGATCAGATCTGATAGTTCATAAAATATTTTACTAATGGACATGATACTTTTTAAATTTTTTTCATGGAAGACACCTACAATGGGCAGAATTTAGGGTTGTGATAAAAAGTAAGTGAGACTTGTATGGACAAAAATTAATGAACAGTGTAGTGCTATCATGCCCATGTTGATTAGCTATGAATTATAAGCAGAGTTTTTACACCCTCTTGTGTAATTATGTGTTAGCACAGTTGTGTTCTTTATATTTTTTCTGTTTTTCATTGTACGTTTTTTAGTGACTCTGTAAATAGCATTCAGGATGGGAGTTTTCTCTGTTATGTGTAATTTAATCCTTAGTCACAAATATATGCTGGGACACTGTGTAGTTAAAGAAGTCCCCAAGACAGTCATTAGTTGGAACAGTTTGCTGCAGGGACTCACAAAACTCAGAAAAGCTGTTCTTCCCTGTTGCACTTTATCAAGGTGCAGGACATGTTAAAGTCAGCAGAGGGAGAAGGTGCACAGAGCAGGGTCCAGTAGAGACCTGGTGAATACTGGACGTTTGTTGGGGGTTGAAGTCGCATGTTGTGCTTGGGACCTGATTGCACGATTTCCCTCTTGGCTCCTGCGAGTTGCTCCTCATTCACCTTGCACTTCCCCTTTGCGGTGGAGTTCTGCCTCTCCAGTGGAGGCCCATTTAGGACATATCTAGGGACATGGAGTCTCCTGGTTTCCATTCTCCTGCACTGGGACTGAATTACCCTTGTAAATACTCTCTTTGTTCTCTCTTCCCATGTTCACTGTAGGAAGCTCCTGTGTTTTAGAGGCTACACCTTCCATCATAGTCCTCCAAATGCTCTTGCAAATTTCAAAATGCAAAAGTGTGCAATGTCATAGAAAACTTACTCTGGATAACACGCTGTAGCAGCTTTTCTAGGGTTGCTATTTGAAATGATGTAAAGTCACTGATTTTTAAAAAAAAAAAAAGAGTGGTATCTGTTATATATACGAGGACTGCCTGGAAAAAATCCACCATAGATCCCTCTATTTTTTGCATTACGTGGCTAGATACTTTCTGGACAGCCCTCATGCATTTCAATTAGACATTTTCTAAAGCCTTCAAATATAAAACTAATTGATGTTCATGTACTTACTATAAAGACTCAATGACATTTCTAGTTAGCCCTTTACTTACACTTACGGTGAATATTACCACTTTTCAAATTGTTTTATTTCCCCATCTTATTTTAAAAGCTTTCCAAGAGACTACGGGACAAGAAATTCAAGGAGCCGATCACCAGCGCCTTACAGCAGCTGGAGCAGCACGGCGGCCATGTGAGTAGGACACTGCTCCTTAAGTCAGGGTTTTTTGTTTGTGCTTTTAGTCCTATTACAGAATTGCCTGTGTGACATGCCTCATTTCAACCTCACATAACCACGTGGACTTGATATTATGATTTTCACTTTAGAGTTCAGAGCTTCTGTCTAGCCGGGGTCACACTTTTAAGCCCTGGATTCAGCCCTAGATTGTGTACATATGGGGTCTGTACATGGTCACTGTGCTCACTGTGTGGCCCTCCCTGAGTGCAGCTTTACAGCGTGGTGGTTCTTTGTTTATTTCAGATACTTTTGCTTGACTAATGCAAAGTTCAGAAAACAGAAGGACTAATGTAGGCAGCTCATTGAAGACAGTACCATTTTCTTCCTTTCTTTTGTCATCTTTTCTGCCTAAAATAGGATGATTTGCGTATTATCAAAGATTGAAATGAGATTTCCAGGTTTCTGCGCTGTTCTGTCTGGAAGCGTACATGTGCTTGAGCGTGAGCATCGTGTGCACATACAGCAGTGATTCAGTTGGTGATTTGCACTTGTAAGAGTGTGTAGGGAGGTGCAAGAATGTAGGGGTTTCATTATTATCTGGGTCATGTCAAATAATTTGAGTTTTCATCTTTTGAAAGAGGAGTTCAGATAATCTAGTCTTGGAAATGCTTCCTTAAAGCAGTGATCCTGTCTTGTTTTGGAGATTACATTTAATCAGATCTTAATGATAGTGTTGTATGTGATTATCTTAACAGTGCAGCACTTAGTTTTGTTTTCTAAAGGAATTAACTATAGAGAATTGTATACAGTTTTAAAATGGCAGATGTTTTAGTTTAAGCTTTGCCTAATTTATCTAATTTGACCAATTTCCGTGACTTTTTATATTGATGTTATTCTTTCCATGATGAATGCCTGGAATAAAGTTTGTGGGGAGGAAGCAAGTCCAAGCCTACTAGATAATGAACTTCTATGTCCTGGGCAGGTCCTAGACAGAGAATTGACATTCAGACACCTTGTGGTGATGTGTACAGAACCATCCATCCCCCAGCCAGTCCATCCTTCTGTCTCAGCAGATAGGGAATTCTTGCTTGCAGCCTACTTGCTGTTCAGAGAATTGGAATACAAAATGAGTTTTCCTCCCCTTTGAAATGTGAGTAAACAGATGCTAAATAATGATGGCACAACTTTTCAATCTGAAACTCTTTGCAGGACAGTACAGGAGATTGGATAGGTGTACCAGGGGCAAGCCCTGCATGTTAGATTCCCTGGGTGTGTCCACTCAGAGTTGGGGATAACTTACATAAGGTTTAGAAATAGCACGCTAAGATTGACAAGGGGTATACCAAGGGTGTAGTTGACCAATCCAGGGTCCCAGAGATAGCTAGCAAAGGAGTATCTGTCCTGCTATTCAATCTCATTAGTTCTTACTCATGCTAATATAGAATAAAAAAATCATTTGAAGTAATAAGGGCTTAAGTATTATTTATTCCTTCAGATTTTTTCTCTTCTTGTTCTCTCCTAATACTTGCATAATATTTTAATAATAGTTGATGTAATCGCAATAGGAAATTGCAATTATATATCAAAGAACTTTCCCTTGGTTTAATTATTATTGTGCTTTCTTTGAGTACTTCGTAATCCTTCATCATATTAATGAACGCCCTTCTTCCCCTTCTAAAACATAAACAGATTCTTCTCATGCAATTTCTTGTTTCTTAGAGCCTGTGTGTATCCCTGTGATGGACTCAACTTCCAGGGAAACAAAAACACCAGTCACAGATAGTCACAGTGTTGTTTTCCTATAACTAATCAGTTAACAACTGGCCTTAACTTGAAATTGGTTCATTCTGAGTTTGATTTCATTTTTTTCTACATGATAGTCACACTTGTCTTGGGAAAGGTCCATACTTTCCACCCCCAGCCTTGATTGAGCATGTGGGAACTTAATACATGCCAGGTGTTCTGTTGAGAACGTTTCAGACCTTGAACTCATTTAATCTACTGTAGCTCTCAGAGGGAGGTTTTGTTGTTATCACCCTTTAAAGATCTAGAAACCAAGGCACAGAGAGGTAGTTACCCACAGATTTGACAGGGAAGTGACTAGCATACTGAAGCTGGATTCAAATCCTGGTAGTCTGGTTCCTAACTACTTCTCTAGTTAAATATTTCTTAAAAACAGTAAGAGACAACCTATATTTTATTTAACTCAAAAAAGTTTGCACCTCTCATTTCATGATTCTGCTGTAACGCATTTTGTTTATTTGTTTTGAGTTTTGGGTACTTTTTAGGCATGTTCCTGCAACTGTAATACCTAACTAGGGGAAGCCTGCATGATAACTAACAAGGCTACATTTTTTTCTATTGACAGGGAAGCCTTATCATCATCAAATCTAAAATTCCAACATACTGCTCCATATGCTGTTGAAGATGGGAGCCAACAGAAATCTTACTACTTGGTGACAGGTATTCAGTGCTGACCATGGGTGCCTGTGGAACCTTTGCAGATTTGCTTCAGTTTATTCTTTTATAAATCACAACCACCATTCATTATGTACTTGTTTAAGATGAATATTCAACAATTTCACTGAATCATAGTAAAAGTTACTCAACAACAAAAAAAGAATGGCTAATGTTGGAAAGCTATTTTTTAAAGTTCTATAATAGTACAGTTTTGGGGGTTTTAATTTTCATATTTCTTTGCTTTGTGTGAATAACCATTATTGAGCTTACATTGGATATGTTGTATTTATTTTCTAGTGCCTTTAATAGGTAACATCCCTTTTGCAGGTAGTTTGTAGCTGTACCCTTATTTCTAGACTGTTTGCCATTTCTGGATTTTATATTTATCAAGGCTTTGGAAATTTAAAAACAGTAGACAAACATTTGTGGATTCACTGTTAATTATCGTTTGTAAATATATATTTTATAATGTAGAATGCTTGGGAAAATTTCTTTCTAGAGTATTCTAGTTTAAGAAAAAAAATTCTCTTAATAAGTATGTTGTTTATTACAACTCATTAAAACTCCCTAAACTTTAGGTGTTAATTGTATTTAAGTAAATGGTATTTTTGCATTTCATAGTCTGAAAATACAGAGGATATTCAAGTACAGGAAGATCTTTAGAAATTAAAATCTTAAACTCTTAGATGTATTCAGTGATTTTGTTGTGCTTGCTTATGTTGTACAAAAATTCAATTAAAATAGCTTTTGTAACAATTTATAGGCATCATTCTGAGTGTTGCAGTAGTGGATGCTGCCTCTAGATCATTCCATAAGAGAAGGGCGAAGGAGAGAAAGAGAAAATGAGAGTGAGACCTTCCATCTTCCTGGTAAGAAGAGAGCCCACAGAAACTTGAGTAGTCACACCAAATGCAAAGCAGACTGAGATTTCTGACAGGATGGACATTAGGGGTCACTCTTCTAGAAGGACAGCAGTATTGAAGCTTCAGAGAACACCCTTTCTTTGCAATTCGCACATGAGCTCCAGTCTCACAGCTTTTAATAATTTAAAAGAATACAAGTCATTTCTGAAGAGTCCTAATGGCAGGAATGCCCCTCCTCCCTCAGCTCTTTGGTGCTTCCTGGTCCCCTGTCTGGTGCACTGTTTCCTCTGGTCCGTACTCACAGTCACAGCCGCAGAGCTTATTAGCTGCAGCATCTGCCTGCCCACTGGCCTCGCTTTTACTCTTCCTCATTGAACTCAGCACCACCCATGGCAGAAGTATCTGCATCTAGTAATTATAAAGCTTGTTGGAATAAAGACCTATAAGATACAGTAGAGTTATAAACATTTTATTTGCTTTTATTTTTTCTTTTTGAAATACAAAATGTGCACATTGAGTTTACACAAACACGCGATGGCAGATTTCATTGTACATGTATTGTACTACTTTTAATTTCTACACTGGTGATAGCAGGGGAGCTTTCAACATCCTATCTCTACACCAGAATAGATACCTGATTTATTGTTGCAAAGACAGTTGCAAGTTTCTTCCTACGGTAGCCTCTTAGTCTGTGATATTTCTGCAAAACAAGGATGGTGTGTGTATCTTTAATAATGTGGCAAATTTACAATTTTGGCTTAAAAGCATTGAAAAGAATTTGAATTATTGGAGTTTTAAGATAAGCTAAATCATAATCCAGGTGAGTTGCTTAGTATTTGTATTCATTTGCTACTACATTTTGGTATTAGAGATCTCAATGTAATGGAATCACGGTGCTTTCCCAGTGAGTCCACTTGCGGTTTGATCCTAGCAGGCATTGGGGTAGTCAGGGTTTCCCTGTCCCTGAATGTATGTAAGTAACAGTGCTATGACAGAGTCAGGGGGAAGGGTCTTGAATAGGTCTTCAGTGCTGTTAACAAGGACTTCTTATTAAGCGTTACTGATACTGGATGGAGGACAGATAGCCTGACCTTTTGCACATGTCCGAAGACCCCCCCCCACTTTACTTCACACCTTTGTGGACTTCCATTTAATAACATGGTAGAAAACAGTCAGCCTGTAGGATTGAACAAATCCAAAATTATATACATCACATAGACCTTGACTGTAATATGTATTTATGAAAAATTAAATGCTTATTAAATAAGCCTTATTGGGCATATGCTGACATCTGGTGATAAACTCATTTGTTCCACATTATTTAAAAAAATGCCAGATATATGAATGTCTTGAACAGAAGGCAGCAGTTCCATAGAAGCTGGGACTATGTGTTTTCTTAAATTGTGGTAATTGTGTTTACTTAAAACATGTAAATGGAATTACAGCATATAAACATGAAAAATGATTTCTGGAAATTAAATGCAGATGCCAATATTTTAGAAAACCACTTAAAATCCTGGGGCTGAATACATACAAATGAGTAACAAAAAACATATTTTAAAATCACTGATAATATGAAAGCCTTAGTAATCCATGGTTAAGGAAATAAAACTATATTAGATTCTATTAATATTGAATATTCACAGGGTGTAAAGTTGACTTAAACCATCCCATGAACTCAGTGGCATAGTGAAAAGGATGCAAATTTGTAACTGGCAAACTCAAATCTGTTGGGGGACTGCTTGTTTTTCAAACAAAGCTTGTTTGCATAATACACCTCTGTGTGAAGCTGAGCAATCTATGCTAAAAGTGGTAGCTCCAACTTTAAGTGTGGTGGAATAGTTCACATTTGTCTGTCTGATTGAGGATATATTCAACAAGTTAAATCACATTTTCAAAGAGCTGCATGGAGCGCATTATGTTTTCATCCTGTAAGGGAGAAACAGTGGGATTAAATTCAGCAGATCTTCACGGAAAGTCCAGTAAACCCTCACATTGGAGGTAGGTTCTGGGATTTTAAGCAAAATGACATAACGAAACCGGTTTTACTATAAGCTAATTGATACAAACAAGAGTTAAGCTCCTAAGTTCAGTTCAGCCTTATAACGAAACAACATTGAATGGACAATGTTGAAGGAAACGACATTATTCAGGCCTGCTGCATACTGTTTTACTTCTGAGTACTGCCTTTCCCCACCACCCAACCACCTTTGCTAAAGGCTCAAATACTGTTTGCAAATGTAAATGGCATCCTACTTGTGTTACACATGGGCAACAATGGAGAGCCCATTTTATGTTTTGTTGAGGTTACCAGGCTTTAAACATTTCACTTAAATCTTACTTGGTGTTACTGGAGGATATTTCTCAAATCAGAATGCCATGATGGAAACTAAAGAGATGAAGAGGGTAGAAGGAAACATGGTTTGTGTGCGAGCTGAGAGCTAACTTCATGAGGATTGGAGGTGGGACTTTGGGACATGTGTGCAGTCATTCATTACACCCCTTTCTGGATAGGTTAGGGTGAAATCTTGTAGCCTTTAAGAGCCTTTAAAACTGGATGATCTCTCAATAGCAGAGGAAGATTGTTTGGGGGTACCATTGCCATTGGCTGTGTTCAGTTTACCATTATTTCTTAGAAACTAAGGGAACAAAATTTGGGGGGCACTTGGAGATTGTGAGTGGCACTAGTGAGCTTTTTTTTTGAGGGGGAGGGTGGTTCCCTGGCTGGGAATCGAACCCAGGCCATGGTGTTGAGAGTGCCAAAGCCTAGCCACTACACCACCAGGGAACCCCCTGGCAAGCTTTTTATAGTAATGCTAAATGGTAGCTGAGCTAATGATGACTGCCACTCTAGAAGCCAAGTACCCATATCACCACCAAGCAGGCTGATGTCACCAAGTTAATTCTCTCAAAGACCACCAGATCGAAATCTGAGTTTAGAAACAAGCAGACATCAGGAAAGGTAAGTATATCAATTTGAACATAAAGAGAAAAGCTAAAGCTCTAACAAACTTTTATCTCTGTATCTATTTTTTAAATTCTTAATTGTACTTTTACCCCCACATCAAATCACATAACTCTAGGTAAGCTAAAACTAGTCTCCCACCAGATGGCAGAGCATTACCCAGTTTCTCTGAGTTTTCTGTTCTTTAGCTTTTGTGACTGAAGACCATTACCACTTCAGCCAGAAAACCATTTCTCCTCCAAATACATTGAAGCAATTGTTTCTCTTAGAAATTGGCTGTAAGCTTGGCCTGTGATGCATACTTAGCTGTACCGGAATTTGAAATCTATGGAGATAGGGTAGACCAGTGGTTCTCAACCTTCCCAAGGCCGCGACCCTTTAATACAGTTCCTCATGGTGTTGTGACCCCCACAAAATTATTTTCGTTGCTACTTCCTAACTGTAACTTTGCTACTGTTATGAATTGTAATGTAAATATCTGATATGTGTTTTCCGATGGTCTTAGGCGATCCCTGTGAAAGGGTCGTTCGACCCCCAAAGGGGTCGTGACCCACAGGTTGAGAACCGCTGGGGTAGACAATATACGTGTTACAGACTAAGTGTAGGCAAAGAGCAGTTTAAATCTCACCTGTTTGAGCCTCAATGATGAATACTTGAAGATTTAGGGAACAAAAATTCAATGTACAACTTTTGTACCTCCAGGGCTTCCTCTGTAGCCTGTAGGCACTCCCCAAATGCTGATTCATTGAATGTATTCAGAGCCATAGGCTAATCTCAGCTGTGTAAAAGGGTCACCTTAGGTGCATGATCTTTCTATTCTGCACACTGCGCGGTGACTAGCTGGCAATGCTCAGTCTCACTGTTGTGAAAGCAAAAGGAATGGTTCCTTTACTACCATTACTTACTTTTTGGCAGCTTTCGATGAACTCATCTATAGTAACAACTCCATCTTTATTCTTGTCCATTTTCTGTTCAAGAAGAAAAGAATAAAAAACTATTCAGATTTAGCATAATCTTGATACCCTGACACCTGAGCTGAAGGAGCTGGCGTTGATGAGAAGGCAGCCCCCTGCTTGTTCCATGGGAGCAACTGGTCAGCGCACACACCAGCAGCCTTTTAATGCTCGAACCAAATGGCTGACTCACGTTAGGCTCTTCCCTTTGCCACAGAGTGCGGTGCAGAGCTGGAGTCACTGACAAGGCTGGGCCAGAGCTAGGGCAGTTTGCTGCAGCCTGCACAGCCTTGGCGCTCTCATCTGTAAAATGGGCTAATGAGGATTATAACCTCATAGGGTTCTTGTAAGAATTAAATGCAAGCAAACAAAACCATGTAAAACATGGCAATTGCTTAGTGTTCTATCTAGATAGAATATTATGAATGTTCAATATGTAGAGTTATCAGTATTATGATAAATTTAAGACTAATATTACTTAAATTGGTAGGATTGTGAATATGCTATTGTTTTGTCCCTATCAGGAAAAATTATTTTCCTTTGCATTCTTTTGAATCATGGTTATGCTTTACAAACATCGGAACGTTTCCTGTTGATTCCATTCTCTCTTTGACTTGTATTTGCATTCCTACCTGGAAAAACGTTTCCACGTGTTGTCTGGGAGCGTCTTCTTTGAGGACAGGATATGTGCATTTGCCCATCATGTCGTATATTGCTTTCATTATGTCAAGCATTTCCTGAAAAGTCAAAGGCACTCACATGAGGCTGCATGTAATGTGTGAGGAAACCACTCTGAGAAGCTTTGACACATCATTTCTGTTCATTTTCAGATTTCTAATTTTTCCTTCCTGATTAAAAGCTTTTTGGTTGTCCCAGAGGAAAAGCCAACAGCTTTGTTCTAAAAAAGTAGCAGAACCAGACTGTAAGAATCGTTTCTAATGGTTTTGAAATGAAGTAAAGTCCCACACATCTAACACGATCAGAAAAGCATGTTCTTGTCTAATGTTTGGATTGCCGTCGATTTCATATATTGTGTCTTTGGTTTATTGAGTTACATATCTTTCACAGGGGTTATCAATTTCTGTTTGTTGAGAAAATAAACTCTACATCATGAACATTATGCTAAAACTGACTGATAAGTGTCAAAGCTCATTAGGATTTTCATTTTTGTTTCTTATGATGCCTTTAACTGAAAAAGTCACACATATAGATTTGTGAAAATATGATCTGGAAAACACCTTGAGCTTTCATTCTTTTTTTTTTTTTTTTATGAAAACAAAATCCAGTTTTGACTTGTCATTTTCATCGTAGGGGAAAAAAATCTAAGTATTTAGACATTCAGATTTAGTGTTTCACAGTTGTTTCCTTCATATTAAAGTTTCCACTTAAAAGTCTCTGGATTAAGTTGATAATACAGATATAATATACATTTACTTTTGAGAGTATTCAACTCTATTTTAAGTGATAAACCAGTTGTACTTTAAGTCACAGGTAAAACCTTTAAAGATATTTTGAGTTTAGATAAGTAGCAAAAAGATCATTTGCCGTATGCAGAATTCAGGAGGTGTGTTAGCTATAAGCAGTAAGAAAAGCATGTTTGTGTTAAACATAGAGCCAGAATGGGAATGAAGGACCAACGGATATCTAATATTCCTGAGGCATCTGAGTCCTAACTGCTGATTGTATACCAAGTATACAGGAGGCACTAACTAGTGCAGGATATGCTCAGTATACATGAACATGTCATATTCATGAGATCTTAATTCAGCAAACTGTTAGTGAGAAACGGTCTGGTCCCATATATCCTTGACTCAGGAAACACCAATAAAACCCAGGGCCACTGATCAGGCTAATTATTATATCATGGTGTAGCTATGGTCAAGTGCACTTGTCCTTTTGTCTCCAATAAAGCAAGTTCATGTCATTGGCCCAGGGCACCTTTTGTTTGAGGAAACTCTTGCTCACAACTCACCTCTGGGGAAAGCTGGTGAAGCAGAGAGAAAGACAGGACACAAGAACCTTGAGGTCCCCCAGGGTCCCTGCCCTAAATTTGTTCACTTACGCCATCCCTTTGCTTCTCATTGTGTTTTAAATCGGTTTAATAAACCATTTGATATGAGCATCTTAATTTGATCTATGGGCCTTCTAATAGGTTGCCTGAAAGTGTCTGGGGGGACCTGCCATTCCATCAGGTCATTTTCCAGACAGTACAGGTCATTGCATAATCTTTACAACATTAAAATTCTATTTCCATATGGACCACATTATATGGGGGGATAAAGGTCACAGGCCAAATATTCTAACATGGTTTGGGTACATTTTCTTTCTTTCTGATTCCAGCCAGTCTTTATTCCATTTACAGCATTTATTAAAATGCCATTAGGAAACAAGAGTATAACCCTTATATTTATATTTACTTTGCAGATTCACCATAAACTATTCCTATCCATTCTAGATTTTTTATTAGAATATTTTTCCATTATCACATAAAATATTTTAGATTTCACAAAAAGGTGATTTTCAAATTGATCATTGCAATTGTGTAACATTTTTGAAGTTAAAAAATGAAAATAGCCCAAATGATAGCCATGTTGGTTAGGCATTTCTTACCTCTTTAGTGATGTAGCCATCTTTATTTATGTCATACAAATTAAATGCCCAGTTGAGTTTTTCTTGTACTGTGCCTCGGAGCAGAATGGAAAGTCCCTTGATGAAATCCTAGATAAAAAAATACTGTGTGATATGACACTTCTGAAAAAGTAAAACACAAACTCAGACAAAATTCTCCCTCCAATGATGGAAGCAAGGGCTATATTCCTCTGAATTTTGAACCATTCATTTAGCAAAATGATGAAGGTGTTTCTGGTCATCTGTTTTTCAGAGTCCTTTGTGAGCATAAAGCACTCACTAGCTTTAACATTCTCATCTTCTAATTGGAAACTGTGACTTAAGTCAATTTTGGAATTGGCGATGTGTCAGAACACACCACAGCAGCAAGGTGCATGCTGTGCTCTGAGTGGCATTGGCTTTCCACAGGTGCACACAGTTCTGCTGCAAAGCGCTTAAGACAGTATCTTTTAAAATACAGACACATACTTAGCCCACTGCCCATGAAGGAAATCTGGTGACAAGACAACTGAGATACAGCCAGCTGGGGCCTTTCCTTAGAGATGGAGTTGAATGTGCGTGTGGGCAGCGGTTAAGAGCACCTAGGTGGAGGCCAGAATTCACATTCCAGCTTTGTGGACAGCATCATGTCCTCAGACAACTTAACATCCATTTGCCTCAGGTTTCATGTCTGTAAAATGGAAATTATAGCATCTACTTAGAGTTGGGGGTTTACACAGGGTTTGAGGTAAATTTACAGATCAACTTTGACAGAACTGACCACTGCTCATTGATGAGTCTTTCTCAAGAGTATAGAATTACCTTTCCTTGTCCGAGTCATTTTTGTCACTGAGCACATTGGTTTCCTATCGCTGCTATAACAAATTACCATAAACTTAGTGGCTTAAAATAATACATGTTTATTATCTTACAGTTCTGGAGGTCAGAAATCTAAAGTGGGTTTCACTAAGCCAAAATCAAGATGGAGGCTGAGCTATGCTCCATGCAGGGGATCTGAAGAGGGAGTATGCCCCCAGGCCTTGTCCAAAGGCCACCTGCCTGGCCTGGCTGTGACCCCTTTCTTCATATTCAAAGCATATCACTCCAGCCTCTACTCCTTTTACCATTCCCTCCTCTTTCTTACAAAATGACTTTAAATTATTTCAATTATTTAACTGGAGGAAAGAATCTAAAAAGTGGAAAATTAAGTAAAGATGGTGTGTGTGAGACGGGGGAGCGTAAGGAATGGGCTGATGCTCCTGAGAAGGTGAGAGGGGTCCAGATGCAGGCGGATAGTCCAAGCCTTGCAGGAAGGATGAGAAGTTGGTACAGATGCCAGTAGCTGTAGGAGGTGGAGAGATGCGTGAGTTCCCCTCTGACAGTGTTCATGGATGTCGGCTCAGAAAGGGTAAGAACTGGAGGTTTGAGCAGAGGAAAAAAGGGGCCTTTAGACTTGTGCAAATTTCAGTGAGGTGGAGCTCCCTCAAACATTTTCCTTACCCTCTCCTAGAAAACTGTGTGTGTGTGTGTGTGTGTGTGTGTGTGTGTGTGTATATACACACACACACACACACCCACAATATATACCCTACTACATAGTTAGAAGGTAACGGCACTCTGGCTTCTTAAGGTACAAAATCGTCATGATGGAGCATGGGCTGGTAAGGTTTTTAAGACAAAGCTTGCTGGCAGTTTTGAAAAGCCAAATCAATCCAAACCTTATCTGTTGCTTCACAGCACACTGTAATACTTAGATGCCCTTACCTGAAAGTGGGGTGCTGGATACAAAGTCTTTGAACACATGGTTACAGCACTTGCAAATTGAGCTTGCAAAAGAATCACCTGCAGAGCTGGCTAAAACAGACTGCTGGGCCCCACCCCAGTTTCTGATTCATTAGGTCTGGGGTGTGGTGTAAGACTTTACTTTTTTTTTAAATAATGAGTAGGATTTTAATTTTTATTTTGTGAATGGTTTTTTCCAAATGTACAGTACAGTATTATTAATAATAGTTGCCATGCTGTACATTACATCCCCCTGACTTATTTTAGAAGTAGAAGTTTGTGCAAAGGTACAAAGAATTTGCCTTTCTGACAACATCCAAGACAACGCTGACAGCGCTGGTCCAGGGATCACACTGAGAACCACTGGCCCGCAGGAGCCCTCACCAGCACAGGCCCCTTCAAGCAGAGCAGCCTGGGGCAGCAGTGAAGCACTCTGATAATCAGCTGTGCACTTGCGTTTGCCTCCCGAATAGGCCCTCACGTTCCACTCCGTCCAGTTCAGAGGAGGCACCTCGCTTTTGGCTTTAGTGATGGAGCTATGACCCGGGTAAAGTCAGGAAACAGTTTATCTCTTTGGTCAAGTCATTTGGGTCTGTGGTTGACCTAAGTGACACTCAGGACTCCCGCTAGCAGTGGTAGGACAAAGGTGCTGTCCCTTCCCTGCTTGACTTGGAGCACATGTGGTGTGCAGGAGCTGCTGGCATATCCTAAGACCATGAGGGGGCCCACTCTTAGGCTGCAGCTGTATCTCGGGACCATGTTACTGGGAGCCAATAAAACTATCATATTCTTTTAATGTGTGATTTTCTATTACTTATGACCAAAGGTATCCTGATTCACAAGCTGTCATCTAAATCACATCTTAAATACTATCCATCCTGAAACTGCTTTTATTAAAAAATAGCCATGGCCCTTGAGAGCCCCCGTCTCTTACACCATCTTGCAGAATGATGTCTTATTTCAAAAGAGGATGAGTCCTTGTTTGTGCTAAAGAAAATGAGAAACTCCATGTGTCGTACAGGGTTTTTGCTCCATGTTTTCTGAGTGGTAAGTAAAATCTCTCAAGGAGGAGTTGCAGTGTTAAAAAGCCTCAGGAGTACTTTGCACAATTCCCCTGCTTCTGACTGACAAGCATGTGCCCTTAGCTGAGAGGAGATTCTGGCAGTGCTGTGGAGCTTGGAGTTTTAAAGAGGAGACTGACTGATGCTAGAACTGGAACAGGAAGATGTAAGGTGAGCCTGGAGCATCTTGTAGTGCCAGAAAGTAATAAAATGATAGAAGACTCAACAAGACAGAAGAAAAAAACCACCACCATGATGGGAGTGTGTTGTTAAACAGACACAGGAGCCAAATGAGGAGCTCCCGGAGGCCAAGCTGGGACTCTGAGCAAGAAAACAAGCAAGGTCACATTGGATTACAACGGAAAGTACGAAATAAATATCCACTAGTTCATACTGATGTAACTGATTGAATAAATTCACAAATGAAGGAAAAGCAACATCTTCCTTGCAGAAGAATTCCAAATAAATTATAGACACACCTCCTTGAAGGAGGTGGAGTGTAACTCCCCACCCCTTAGCTGTGGGCTGTGCATAATGACTTCCTTTCAAAGAATACAGCTTGGAAAGGGGGAAAACAAGAAATAACTTTGCAATGGAGAGTTGACCTGTTTCAAGGTCAATGTCGACAGTCATAAATCATGTTGCTAGCATGTACTCTTGATATGTGGTTTTTAAAATGCCACATTACCCCCATGGTCTTCCTCCCCAAACTCATAGGTATCTCCAGATTCATCACGAGGAAAAACATCAAACAAAGCCCAGCTGAGGGTCATGCTACGAAATACCTGGCCAATACTCTTCAAGATGCCAAGGTCATCAAAAAACAACAACAAAAAAACAACAAAAGTCTGAGAAACTGTTACAGCCAAGAGGAGCCTAAAGAAACATGATGACTAAATGTAATGTGTCCCACATAGGATCCTAGAGCAGAACAAGGACATTAGGTGAAAACTAAGACAGTCTGAATAAAGCATAGTTAGTTCATTAATTGTAACAAGTATATCATGTTGATGTATAAAGCTAATAATGGGACACTGGGTGTGAGGTACATGGGAACTCTGTCCTGTCTTTGCAGGCTTTCTGTAAATGTAAAGCTGGTCTGAAATTTTAGAAAACGTTTTAAAATGAATTTAGAGAGGACCCTGACCTTCAGACTGGAGGAGCACGGAGAGATTTTTATTGTATGCTTTTCTCTTGTAATAATCTTCTACCCCAATTTCAATAACCATTACAGTGTGCCCCGCAGGGGTCAGATCCAGTCATATCTGGACCCAGGACCCATCCTGTGACATTCACTCTGCCTTCAGTTTTAAGCAGACTCAGCAGAGAATGTCCATTTCCCTTTACTGTGACATCAGAATGGTCTCGGCTGTACCTCTCAGCCTGCTGTTAATACGACTATTCAGAGTATGTTCGTTGCCTTTTCACTTCTGTTTTCTAGGGACATTCTAGTAGCTAATCAACTTGGAAAAAGAACTGTAATAGCCTAGTGTTAAATTTGATTTGAATATCATATTTATTAATTGAACCATTCGTTTGCCTTGGAAAGACGTTTACAGCACGCTGACAGTACCCAGCCATCCCAACCAGTGCTCCAAATTACGATCAGCGCTCATCACGATTACCAGCACGGCGCAACAGTGTTACACGAACAGCGTGGTGTGTGGCCCCGTATCATTAGCACCAGACCAAATTTCCTCGTGAAATTGGGTATAGTGTGCTATGGGGAACTGATGGTACCTTTCTGTGATACAAGTAATTTCAAGTAATGAAATCATTAGGAATTGTTTGCCTTACTCATGCTCTGCAGCAAAGTAGCTTATGGAAGATGTTATTAGGTGACCTGGAATCTTCAACATCTATATTATAGCTAAACTAAGGCTGTGCTGGCATTCATCTTGGTGGTAAAGTGCATCAACACCAATGCCTTATCACAGGGTGATCATAAGCTGCAATCGGTGGAAGAAACATTACAGGGGCCTAGACCTGTGACACTCCCACAGGTACCCCCCTGTCTCCCTACTAACTTCCTGCCTCATCCAAGATAAACCCTACCACCCTGGCCTTGACCACTGTGGTCCCCTTAACTCACACCTTCTACTCAGCCGCTGTCAGCTTTTACTCTTCTCAAACACCTTGTTGGTATTTCTTGTTAAAGTTCGGCGATGCAACACATTGAAGTCCCTGGCCCAGAATCTCCGTGTTAGTAGCAGGCTGCATGAGAACAGCCCTTCCCCCCGTATGTGTGAGGGAGCCCGTGGCCGACCTGGGGCCTCTGTCCCTGGGGCCACTGACTGAGGTAGCCAGCTGTGAATGAATAAACTTGACCCCTCCCCAACATGACAGGTTGTGTTGAATATAATTCTACCAGTTAGATTATCTCCTCATCTTGTCTCCTCTTTCTCATCTCTAGTTGCCATAATTTTAGTTCAGGCTTTCATCAGCTCCTGTCTGAACTCTTGGAATAAATAGTTGCTATAGTAGTTCCCCCCCTTATCCACAGTTTTGCTTCCCACAGTTTCAGTTACCTGTGGTCAGTCACCATCCAAACATATAAAATGGAAAATTTTAGAAATAATTCATATTTTAAGTCGTGTGCTGTCCTGAGTAGCTTGACGCAATCTCGCCCCTTCCTGACCCTTCTTGCCCAGGCATAAATCGTCCCTGTGCCCATCCTCGCCACACTGTATACACTCCACTCCCGTTAGGCACGTAGGAGCCGTCTTGGTTATCAGATCGCCTGTCTATCACAGTATCTGTGTTCAGTAACCCCCATTTTACCTAAGAATGGCCCCCAAGTCGTTCACATAACTTTTACTACAGTGTATCATTATGATGGTCCTATTTTATTATCGTTGTTCATCTCTTACTGTGCCTAATTTATAAATTAAACTTTATCATAGGTATGTATGTATAGAAAACAAAATATATGTAGAGTTCAATATAATTTATAGTTTCGGGCATCTACCTGGGGTCTTTGAAAGTCTCTCCTAAGGATAAGGGAGGACTCCTATAATTACACTGCTCTTCTCTAGAAATACAGCCCTGATACCTTAACTTCCATGCTGAAAGGTCCTCAAGGATGACTCACCTCCTACAAGATGGTCCAGCCTCCGTGGCATGCTGCCTCAGGCCTGTTAGGCTCTGACCTCTGCCTCCTTGCCCACCTGTCCTGTCACCTCTCCCATTTCCTATTCTGTCTTCTAGGTGCTTTACAAATGTGTTCCCTTCACTCCCAGGCCCTGCTTACTGGGCTCTGCCTCTGCCCCGCTTCCTGCTGCTTCCTGTCTTGAGTTCTTATTCCCTTGACCAGCTGCTGCTTGTCCTTCAGACCTAGCTTATCAAGTCCATGGGCGGGCTTCCCTAATGGAGCCCAACCAATCCCTTTCCTCACTGGTCCCAGTCCATCACCTGCTTTCCTTTATCAAGGCACTCACTGAAGTTTCTGCTCACAGGTAAGCTGCAATACTCCTCGACTTCCCTATACCCAAAAAGCATACCCCCAAATTATCTTGTGTCCGTATTATTAATTTTACACCCAGGTCTAGTGTGTATGTGTGTGTGTGTGTGTGTGCGCGCGCGCGCGCGCGCGCGCGGGGGGGGGGGGGGGGGCTTCCCTACATTACCAAGCAGGTCTCCAACACCAATTAAGTTGGGTGTCCTACGACTTAATTCTGACACTTTCTGCCTGGAGATAGAGCCAAATCCCAGAGGTTAAGGGCTCAGCCTTGTAAGACTGCCGCCCGACGTACACTTTGGGTTCCAGTCGCAAGTTCAGGTTGTCACCTGTGCTTCTGACTAAACAGCTACAGATTGGAATTTCCAACGAACACCCCTTGGGTTCCATTACAACTCAGAGAACCTAGAGAAACATTTACTCACGAGATTACTGGTTTATTGTAAACAGACACACCTCAGGAGTGGACAGATGGAAGAGACGTGTAGGGCAAGGTATGTGGGAGGGGTTGCAAAGCTTCCATGACCTCTCCTATCACACCACTCTCCCCAGATCTCCACATGTCCTCCAGCCTGGAAGCTCTTTGAAAGCTGGTCTTTGGGTTTTGACGAGCGCTTCATTCCGTAGGCGTCATTGGTTCTATCATTGGCTACTGGTGATTTAACTCAACCTCCAGCCTCTCCCTCCTCCCCATGTGTCAAGGGGATGGAACTGAAAGTTTCAACCCTCCAATCACATGGCTGGCTCTTTTGGAAAGCAGCCCCTATGCTTAGCTAAGGTAAAAAAGTAACCGCATTAACAAAACAAAAGATACCTTTATTGCTCTCATCACTGAAAACTGTGTTTTAGTTCTGTGTTAGAAACCAGGGACTCAGACCAAATACATACACCTTATTATGAGTCACAATATCACACACGTTAAAGAGAGAAAACAATTACGAAGTAAAATAATGGAAAACGGTGTTCCTTAGAGACCAAGCACAACCATTCAGAATATAAGCAAATATGTGAGTGATACATTCTACCCATAGTTTTCCTAACAAAAATGAAAGGCCATGGTCACAGCTGATCAGAGTTAGTGTTTGGTTTATTCTTCCAGCACTTAGATTCTATTATTACTATCTATCCCATGCTATGTATCCTCTTAATTACATCAGTATATATGTATATATAGTGCAATTTTTATATATGAACATCAGTAGGGCAAAATATGTAAATATTTTCTACATATTTAAATAGCTAAATATATCTGAGGGCTGTCTGGAAAGTATCCAGCCATGTAACCGTTCTCGTTACATTGACAATGGCTGGATTTTTTTCTAAATGGCCCTCATATAAAAATTACATATATATAAAACATGTATAATAAAATATTTTAATATAATAAAATATAAATGTATAATGCACATAAATATACATGGTGAATTATTGTATATATTTGACTATGTAATATTCATGACATTTCACTCTATTGATGCTTAGATGTAGCATTTCATGAGCACGATCAAGTATAATTCATTTAAACTATGTAGTTTGAAAAAAGATTTCTTTATAAAATTGTCAGGCTAATGCATATAGCATTTTGTTGTATTTAATTTCTTTCTTAATCACCCCCATTTACTGGGCCTTCAGCTGCAGGGTTTTGACATTACCAGTGTTGTGTCTCCAAGGCCTGCCACAGTTACTGCCCACAGTAGATGTTAGTTAAATTGTTAGCTTTCTGAGATTGTTGTCATGTAATTGGGGAAATGTAATTTACTTGTGCAAATAGATAGATAATACTAGAAAGCAAACTAAATGTGTGAGGTAATTTCAGCTTTGTGACAATACAATAAGGTCGAGGAACCATTCTTGGATCTTTTCCCCCCTGCTCAAAAACTACTAGCAGTACCAAGAGGACAGTTTATAGCAATAAATGCTGGCATTAAAAATGAAGAAGTATCTCAAACGATGGAATTTTACATTTTAAGGAGGTAACAAAAAAATAAACTAAGCTTAAAATTAGAGGAAAATCAAGATTAGAGCAGAAATAAATACAGAATAGAAAATAAATCAAAGAAACTAAGAGTTGGTGTCTTGAAAAGGTAAGCTAAACAGCATTTACAACCCCTTAGCTAGACTGAGAAAAAAGAGAGAAGCAAATAAATAAATCTGAAATAAAAGAGATTACAACTGATGCCACAGAAATAAAAAATAAAAAGAGACTACTATAAACAATTCTATGCCAACAAACTGGATAAGCTAGCAAAAATGGGTATATTCCTAGAAACATACAACTTACCAAGACTGAGTCAGGAAGGGAAAAAAAAAAAAGCCTGCATAGACCTGTAACTAGAAGATTGAATTGGCAGTCAAAAACCTTTCAACACAGAAAAGCCCGAGACCAGATGGCTTCACTGGTGATTTCTGCCAAATATTTAAAGAACTAACACCAATCCTTTATGAACTCTTCCAAAAAATTGAGTAAAGAATACTTCTAAACAGATTTATGAGGCCTGCATTACCTGGTACTAAAGCCAGACAAAGATATCACAAGAAAAGAAGACTACAAGCCAATATTTTTTATAAGTATAAATGCAAAAAACCTCAACAGAATACTAGCAAATCAAATCCAACAGCATATTAAAAGGATCATATACCATGACCAAATGGGATTTATCGCTGGGATGGAAAGATGGTTCAACATATGAAAATCAATAAATGTGGCATACCACATTAACAGAAAAAACAATAAAAAATATTTGATCATCCCAACAGATGTAGAAAAAGCATCTGACAAAGTTCAACACAGGTTCATGATAAAAACTTTGAATAAACTACGAATAGAAGGAAAGTACCTCAACATAATAAAGGCCATGTATTAAATGGCTAACATCATGCTCAATAATGAAATACTGAAAGTTTTCTCCTTAAGATCAGGAGACAGATGTCCAATCTTGCCTCTTCTATTCAGCATAGTACAGGAAGTGCTAGTCAGAGTAATTAGGCAAGAAAAAGAAATCAGATGACATGCTGTTATATGTAGCAAATCCTAAAGATTCCACCAAAAACAAAACAAAACAAAAAACAACCAAACAAAAGGCTAGAACTAATAAATCCAGTAAAGTTGCAAGATACAAATCAACATACAAAAATCAGTTATAATTCTATATACCAACAATGAGCTATCTAAAAGAAAATTAGAGAAACAATCTCATTTATGATAACATGAAAATGATTTGAATAAAAATCTTAGAAATAAACTTTAAGGAGATAAAAGACTTGTATATCAAAAATTACAAACAACTAATGCAAGAAATTAATATGTAAACAAATGGAGAGTTCATGGATTAGAAGGGTTAATATTATTAAAATGTCCATACTATCCAAAGCCACCTGCAGATTTTATACAATCTCTGTCAAAATTCCAAAGGCATATTTTATAGATATAGAAAAAAATTCTATAATTCATATGGAACCACAAAAGACCATAATTATTCAAATAAATCCTGAGGAAAAAAATGAGCAAAGCTTGAGGCATCATACTTTCCGATTTCAAAATGTATTACAAAGCTATAGTAATCAACATAGTATGAAACTGGTATAAAGACAGACATATAGACCAAGGGAACAGAATAGGAAGCTCAGAAATATATCCATGCATATACGGTCAAGTGATCTTTGACAAGGGTGCCAAGAATACACAATGGTGAAAGGAAAAAAATAGTTTCTTCAACAAAATGGTGTTAGGAAAACTGGATATTCACACCCAAAAGAATGAAATTGGATCCTTACCTTATACTATTCATAATTATCATTGAAAATGGATTAAGACCTGAAACCATAAACTCTTGGAAGTAAACATGGGGGGAAAACTTCATGACATTGGTCTTGGCAATGATTTGATGGATATGACACCAAAAGCACAGGCAATAATAATAAGTAAATAAACAAGCAAGCAAACTAGTCGAATGACATCAAACTAAAAAACTGTGCAGAAAAGGAGACAATCAACAAAGTAAAAAAACAACCTATGGAATAGGAGAAAATATTTGGCAGAAGTATTGCCCGATTTTATTACAAACTCGTAACCATATATGCTTACAAGTTTGTAATAGAAGATTTGGTATGGATTACCAGCTCATAAAAAAGGGGCATTATTTGTGTAACTATAAGCATGTATGGTTATGATTTTCTAATAAAATTTTAACTCAAGTTCGGCATTACTTCTGCTGAATGCTATATATAAGAAACTCCTATAACTCAATAGTTAAAAAGTCCTAATAATCCCATTTAAAAATAGACTGAGGACTTGAACAGGTATTCCTCTGAAAAGATATCCAAATAGCCAATAGGTATATTTAAAAGTGTTGTAAAAAAGTGTCACTAATCATCAGTGAAATGCAAATCAAAAACACAATAAGATATCACATCACATGTATCAGGGTGGCCATTATAAAAAATCTGAAAGATGCTAAGTTTTTACAAGGGCATGGAGGAATTGGAACCCTTGTGCACTGTTGGCATGATGCAACTACTATGGAAAATAGGATGGAGGTTCTTCAAAAAATTAAAACTGGAACTGCTGTGAGATCCGGCAATCCCACTTCCTAATATTTAATCAAAAGAATTGAGATCAGGATCTCAAATACTTACTACCATTCTCATGTTCATTGCAGTTCTATTCACAATGGTCAAGATGTGAAACAACCTAAATGTCCATGGATGGATGAATGGATAAAGAAAATGTGGAATATAATTGCAATGGAGTACTACTATTCATCCTTAAAAAGAAAGGAAATATTGTAATATGCACCAGATGAACCTTGAGGACATCATGCTAAATTAAACAAGCCTTCCTAGAAAGGCAAATATTTCATGGTTCCACTTATATGAAGTATCTAAAAGGGTCAAATTTGTAGAATCAAAGGGTGGAATGGTGGTGGCTGGAGGCTATGGGAGGAGGAAATGGGATGTTACTCATTAACGGGCATAAAATTTCAATTGAGCAAGGTGACTAAGCTCTAAAGATCTGCTGTTCAACATTTACCTCCAGTCAGCAACAGTGCATTGTACACTGAAAAGTTTGTTTAGAGGGTAGATCTCATGTTGAGTATGATCACCACAATAATAATGAAAAGGAAGCCCAAAAAAGCAAAATAAAAACATATTAAACTATCAACCTTTCAGTGTCTCAAGTCAGATCATATTTTAAAAAGAAGTCTAAGACTTACCTCAAAACTCACAGCCCCATTGTGGTCCGTATCAAATGCATTGAACAGAAAATGTGCATATGTTGTAGAGTCTGAAATGTTGAAAAGGGAATTTCATTAAGTCAGTGTTTCAATATCCTACATAAAAATTACATGGTATGTTCAAGCCTCCTTCTAGTCAGGAAAATTTACTCTATCTCCTTTAAGTTGTGCTTTCTTCCCAGCGGCCCACTTTCTTGAAGTGTAGAGAATTGTAATTGGAGTTTCTGAGGAGTGAGCTACCTATAGAGGGGCCACCGATGACAGCATTCTCTGAGTCTGGCTGGAAATGCTCTGGGCCCGTGGGAGTCCTGGGTGACGTTACTGACTCCAGGACAGGCAGTATACCACAGATGGGAGGGAGGATTACGGGGGGACACATCAGGAAATTGCTTAGAGCTTGGCAGGGACTACCTACGTAAGTAAGTAAAGTAATAGTAGTACTACTAATGAGACCCGGATGAATTGCTACTATTGGTGTTATGCATCGTTTTTACAGCTTAGGTAAGACACTGGGACAGAGGTGAAGAAACTTGCTGAAGTCACGCAGTCAGTACGTAGAGGGGGACGTAACTCAGGTCTTCCTGACTGAAGACAGCAGGCTGGCCCACGGCCAGTAACGTTGCCCGATGAACCGGGGACCACAGGGACTTGGGGGAGTCCGTGGCCATGTTGGAGGGGGACTGTCTGGTCCTAGAGAGCCTGGGCTGCAAGCAGCAGGAGCCCTGCGCGCCTGAGTCCTGGGTGAGACTCGGGGCTGTGGGTCACAGGGGACAGTTTGGGACAGCTCTCTGTCCCCAGGGGCTCAGGATGCCATCTAATCACGCCGAAGGCTCCGAAGCCCAACACTTCCTCTGTTTTACTTCCACTCAGTAGGCATTGGTCCTCTGATTTTTTTCTTCCTTTTCTCCTGCTTCTCCTTTTCTCCCTAATCTCTGTACCTGCTCCTTTTTCATTTTCAAAGTATATAATTTTTCTGAGCGGTTACTTTTTTTAGTGCACGGTTTGCATTTTTAAGTGCTCTTGTGCTTCCCATAATGAGATCTACTTGATTATTTTAAATATTTCATCTCCTGGGTTTTACCCTTTTAGCTTAACCTTTTTTTAATGGCACTAGCCTTTTATCTTCTGTTTAAAATCCATTTCTATTTTATAACTTTTAACCTTTGTTTCTATTGGGATTTTAACTTCTATTCACCTATTAGTTTTTATGAATTGCTTTTTAAAGGTTGTCAGAAAACTAAGAGTAGCAGTAGAGAACTGTCTTCCCTACAATAAGGGAGGTCAGAGGTCATACTACAAAAACTTCTCTCCCAGCTCTAAAGTGCCGGGGGCCTACTTAAGGATGGATTTCCCTGAATGCTTTACCGTCATTGTTATGCTGTTGGAGGCCATATATTTTCCAAGGTAGACTGTTTCTCAAAATGACGGCATTGTCTTTCACCTCTTACCTTTAAATATGATGTGATATTCTTAAGCATATAAACTATTAATACTGTTTTCAATGAACTAAGCAGGCACCACGTATTATTTAGTTAGGTCTAAATGTGTGAAGTCACGTCTAGAGTGGATATTCATCAAGTAGTGATGGACTGCAGTAATGATGGACTGCAGGAGGAAATCCTTGAACTTGGGATCAGGGGTTTAACTGTGATCAACTTAGTGTAATTGTTGGGACATTCTACTGTAGAGTTACCAAGAAATGGCAGCTTACTTTTATTTACAAAGTTGTTTTGCTCTCAACAGGACTCTTACACAGAGTTCTTGAACTCTTTGGTGCCCTGTGGCGATAGGAGCTGACAGGTAGTGTGTTAAACTGTTTTCAGGGAGAAAAAAAAGAAGAGGAGACTGTGCATGTTTTATAATGAGCTACATTAAGCGGGTCTCTTGTTTTCCTACTTACACAATCAGGCTGAATGCCTTTACCTTAGCAAGCAGAATTCACCGTGAATCATGGCTCCCAACAAACATTGTTGGGAATTCTTTAAAATTTAAGAACAATATAACACGGGCATAAAATAATTACTATTCTTCTCAGATGGAGTTGCTCCAGCTTCATAGTTTGACACATGGAACATACACTCTCAAGGCTTGCCCTAATGGGGTACAGAGGACTTCTTGTTTCTCTAAATGTCCCTTGGCAGTTCTTCTGGGAGTTAAGCCCGTTTTCCAGCCTATGTGTACTGTGCGGAGAGCTAAGAGTGCGGTCAAGTCAGAATGCCTGCATCAAAGCTGGAGCTCTACCAAATGTGAACAGCCTGACCATGGGCAAGTTGTTTCACCTCTCTGTGGCTCAGTGTCCTCACCTACAATGTGATATACACGTCATAGAGTCATCATGAAATGAGTAAATGAGATATTAGATGCAAAGCACTTAGAAAAGTCTTAGGCACACATGAAATGTTCAATAAATAATAGCTATTATTCTTCTTTCATAGACAAGCCACTCTGTTTCAACTAACTTAAAGACATGTGATTAATTTTTTTTACAGATAATATATTTTCACTTAAAAAGTTTCCTGGTTTTGTTTTGTGGTGTGTGTGTGTGTGTGTGTGTGTGAACTCTCTGTGTTTAGGTGGCTAGAGTTCTAATTTGATACAATGTCATGCTCAATACACTAGTAGAAATGTCAGAAAAGGCACTGAGGTTTCTGTTGGAGTTTAGGTTTCTTCTAGTAATTTGGAGACAGTGAAAGTTTTTAAAGGAGGGGAGTGAGGCTTTCATTAGGCAAGAGGAAGAAACTAAGGCACTGAAAGTGTCTGGCTGGGCACAGGGGTGAATACATAAAGGACCACTGCACAAAAGCTTCTATGTCATCTGACAGTGGTCTTAGATATGCAGTAAATACTTGCTAAAAGGCTGAAGAACTGGTGTCCTGGATTCTAGACTTCAGTAACAGTTCTGGTCTCAAAATATCTCCAGTTGCCACCATATCACTTGATAGACTTCTAAGTTCAGTTTTCTTTTACAAAAATAATTATAAAGTTTGATATGCTGAGATTGCCTCAGTTTCTTACAATCTTACCTCTGAAGTTAAAAATTTACAGTTAGGGGACAAAATGTATGGGTTTTGAGGATAGGAAGTGATCTTGGATGTCACTTAACTACTTATCTGTGTTTAACAAAGGTGGAAAATTAGCACAGCTTCTCTTAGTGGCTTAATTAAGGCCACTTAAGTTCATGGTAGAGCTGGTAATGAAATCAAGATATTCTAACACCAATTCTTAGAAATGAATATTAGAGCAGAAAGAAAACCAAGGATTCCTTTGTTCCACTGTTTATAGATGTCGTAAAAATGTGGGTCCACATTTTACAGAGGAACAACCTGAGGCCCAGAGAGATAAGACCATTCGAGTCGCATGTCCTGGTCGTGTCAGAGTCTACCCACAGCCTCAGGATTCGACTGAGCCCAGTGTCCCTAACCCCATCATCCCCAGACCACAGTGATGATACCAATGAACCCCTTCGCTGAAGAATCCATCCACCCGCATGTATTTCAGAGCATTCGACCATCGCGTTTCAGACGTATGGCTTGCAGTCAGCCTGCTTGCTTGCTTTGTTCTCCCCACAAATCCCTACTCCTGCGTGAATGCACTTAGTGCTTTTGAATATACAGGTCTACCACGGCAGGTTCATACACATGAACAGTAGTTCCTGTTCAATACGTCCTTTAGAAGTCACCCTAAAACTTCTTACAAATACTGTCCTAGAATAGTCAGCGGTGGAATTACTTTTTAAATTAAAAAGGCATCCGTAGGTTCAACGAACCCGCCTAACTACCTCAGGTCCCTTGAAGGCAGTGGCTGCTCAATAAACGTTTGCTGACTTAGAACTTTGCGCTGGAGCTCACTCCTTCACCCCGTTGGCAGCTGCTCACCCAGCGCCCCCGTAAAGTGAGGCTGAGGGCAGGCTTCTTCCACTCCGAGCAGGCGTGGCCCGGGAAGCCGCCCTTTCTGTGAGCTTTGCAAACGCTTCGTGAGCCCGTGCGCCGGCTGTGACCGTGCAGGTACGGGCAGCGCCACCCACTTCCTCGCGGCCTGTTTCGTAGTGGGTGGGCGTTGGCCCTTACGGACAAGGAGCTTCTGCTCAGGGCAGCGTGGCTGTCACCGGGACCCCGAACAGGCTGGGCGTGGTAAAACCTCAGAGCCCGACACGATGCAAACTGCAGGAGGTTCTGCGGATGAGACAGCGTCTTCCCGGAGGGAATGGCGCGACGTTGCGATTTACGGCGCCGCCGTCGTTACTGCTCACAATGAGACAAGCCTGTTCCTTTCTGAGTATCGGCGTGAGTAAGGGACTTGGCAGAAGTGCCACGGACTCGAAGGGGACGCTCTTCCTCAGGCCACTCCGCCTCTTCCAGCAGCCCTGCAAACTACGGTTTGCACGCACGGTATTAATTTTTAAAATTGTGAGTCATCCTTCTTTAAAATATTTCTTTTTCATCCTTTATGCCTGGTACTTTCAGATGTATGCATCCAATTAACACGACTAGTCAGAGTGTTGAAGAGCGCAAAAGTGATTCTTCTTCAGATCCCTTTGGATGTAGTAACAACACTCCTTTGTGAAGGACTGGGCTTGAGTAGATGCTCTCTAACGCCAAAACGTTATTTTTCAAAGAAAGGTAAATTTTTAATGTGGAACTGTATTCAATTTGTAGCATGTAATAAATTTCATTTGAGATATTAAAAAATAAAGATTTCTATTTGTGCTAGGTGCTTTGCTATTAATGCCTATCGATATGTTGGCAGACACTTAAGTAGATGATAAACGTGATTTCTCTTTAAAAATTCCATAGTTTTTAATCATTTAGGAAGATGTGAGTTAAATGATATTCTAAAATCTTTATTAATGCAGACACTGGGCCCATTACAATCTGGCATCGGGCCCTGTGACCAATTCCAGTCCGCGGGCTGTTAGTGATGAGATGGGAGATGGGAGTTGTCGCCCAGATATGTCCACATTTTATAACAATGGGTCACCTGTGTTTTCTCAGAATTGAATGCCAATTAACTTCTTTTAAAAGGCCACATTAAATGAAATTTTCTGTTTTGACAATGCATGCACGAAATCGTTTCCAACCCGCTGAAATATCTACCACCAAGTGGATTATAAACCAAAAGGCAAACTCATTTCTGTGTGAAACAACGAACACTGAGGAGCTGTATTCTTTGAAAACGCCTTTTCAGGATGACTCCATTGTGTGGGCATGCCAGCATGCGAGGTGGGAGGCGTTCTTCCTCACGTTCACCCCTTTATCCTGTGAGTATTTATCGAGGCTGCTAGTGGTCAGTCCCTGTCCCTTGACCTGTGGTTACAGCAGTGAACAACAGACAAGACCCTCCGCTTCCTTGCAGATGACATTCTCGTGGGGAAAGAGACGATAAACACGGACAAAAATTGTTTAACATCATCGGGTGCTCGAGTGCTACAGTAAAGCATAAAGCAGGAAAGGGGCACGGGGATGCTTACAGGGCCACCGTTAAGGACACGGTGACAGTGGAATGAAAGCAGAGGTAGGAAGGGACAGAGGTGGATATCTGGGAGAAGAGAATTCCAGGCGGCAGCGACAGCACGTTCCAAGGCCCTGAAGCAGCGGCCTGTCCGGTGTGCGGGGGCCGGTGAGGAGGCCAGCGCGCCCGGTAGGGGGTGAAGCACCACCGCGAGGGCCCAGCAGACCCGCGACCCCGGGCAGGCGGTGGCTCGGGCTCTGCGGGAGGCTTGAGCAGAGCGCTCACATGGTCTGGCTGGGCTGCTCACAGGCTCGCTGGGGCTCGTGCTGGGGACAGACCACCCCAGGGGAGCGGGCAGGATGGCCAGGCCCACACTGACTCGGAGACTCCCGAGTTATGGAGGCGGCTTTACGAGAGGAGTGAAGTAGAAAAGGCGGCGACAAGGACACGGATGAACTTCTCTACCTTAGCCGCGTCTGGGACTGGTGGAAGGGAAGGGAAAGGCGGGCCCGGGCCCAGCGCGCCAGGCGCCCCACGAAAGGCGCCGCTTGGGCTCAGCTGCAGTGTCCGTGCTGCCGCGCGTGTCCTTCGCTCCCTCCCCGTTCTTCAGCTGCTGTGATTGTCCCACACTGTACTTTATAACGGCAGGGTGTCCCGTACTGCATTTTGACATTGACCACGTGCTGCCCCAGAATGCAGCATAGTTTTGGGTGGGTAACCCCTCCTGTTCCTCTTACATCACCAGCACCGGCTGGGCACACGGTGGCCTGTGTGACAGATGTGAGCCGGCCCTCCCGTTGGGTGACTGGAGGAGAAACAGTAAGGTCTGGTGGCCCACACTCTCTTCCCTCGTCTCTGACACGGATGTGTAATCACGATGCTCTCCAGATCTCTCACCCGTGAATTGAGGATAGTACATTTGTCCTCATTTGGAGAGCCGGAGAATGATGTGAATGCTGTATGTCACACCCAGGACCCAGTCAGAATGCACCGTGCGACTGAGGGCCACAGCACCAGGCAGAGTAGCACTGCTTGTTGTGTTAAATTGAAGAGTGTATTTGATCATTTGTTAGCAGTTTAACAATATATTGAAAAATCATGTGCACTTGCATGATGCATACAAATTCTTTGACATAAAGTTTAAACATGTAGATTCATGTTATTGAAAGACTAAACCAGTTCAGTAAGGTGGTGGTACACAGAGAGCGAGTGACCCCACCAAAGGGTGACCTAGGTCACTGCCAACCTCACTCCCCTTCACAGGAAGAACAGCTAGTAATTGTTCATGAGCAGAAAGCACTGGAAAATCCTAGAACACTGGATGAGGCTGACGCCCCCCACCCCCATCACACAGAGAACAAGAGAGCGTGCATTTGAAGTGAAGGAGAAGCATGTGTTCGCCACACTGCCCCACCCCCCGCCAGAGCAGCACCACGCGGAGGGGACAGAGAGCACATTAACAAGCCCACAGTCTCACTTACCTCCCTGTGGGAAGAATTGTGAGTAAATCTCTTTGAAGGTTTCTTCATTAACAACACCGCTGGGGCATTCCTAGGGAAAGCCATAGAGAAGCAACGTGAGCCAGTGTTCAGAAAGCTGATTTTAAAAAACAACTGTCTACTGTGCAAAGTTGCGCCAAGAACCCCACCTCTCCAGCCATTATGACGAAGAGAATAAAAGCACACCATCCTTTGTCCCAGGTCTCACACAAAGAATCAGCAATTGCCAGTGTGAACTTCTTTGCATGTAAATGTCCAAGCTGGTCTGACACACTCAAAAACACACTGCTGCTCGTAAGAACACAGATGGTTATTACCAAAGAGGTAAGAGGAAATCAGATCGTTTTCATAAAGCACAGATATTGCAAGATGCTTATCACGTGGTCTTTGCTGGGTCTCGGGGCTTTGCCCTCTGCAGATTTGCTGGCCCCACGTCATCTTCAGTTCAATGGGAAAATGGTGTGCTCCCTTTGGGTCCGAGGTGGCCCAAGAAGTTTCAACCGGGAATAGTTACTAATTTCTGTGAACAATTTGTTCAGAAGTGCACAGTAACTTGGTTTGTAACACGTCGCCTTGAATGAGACAGAACCCCAAGATGTGAATTTCTGGAGAGGAGGGTCTGAAAAGAAACAGGCCTGAACGTAATGAAGTCTCATCTTTGTCCCACAGGTGGAGTTATTTAAGACTCATAGACACTCACCTTGGGAACCCCATTAATGTCAGACTATTGACCTGGTGGGACCATAGGGCAATGCCCAATCCACTGTCCTCTGAGGGTGGATTGGGCATTTCCTATAAAAGGAACCGAAATCTAAACTGTTAGAAGGGCTCTGCCCTGGTGCAGACACTGAGGACTGAACACGCGGGTCCTGGACTGAGGGGTGTGCACAACGTTCTCCACTCTGGGAGTGTGCAGTCTGATGGTCACACAGTGGTCCAGCGTCTGGCCACATGTGGGACACTCACTGTGCATCGAAAGTCAGGAAGCAGTAAGCTCTGTCCAGTCCTCTTGAGTCGCTCCTCATGAACTGTCCCCTCTTACCGGGCTCCCATGGGTCAGTTGTCACAGTACCTCTGAATTACCCGCATTCCCCCCAGAGTTCCCTGGGGGAGAATCAGGGGTGTGGTAACCTCCTTGACTCCCCTTAAAGATTCTGTGTACTTGAACTTTGACACTGTTCATGGGATCGTCAATCGTCATCTGTTGTGGTCTTTTAAGCTTCTCTTAACCCTTAAAATCATTGTCTGCTCACGGATAAAGTTGATTTGTTAATTGGATCTTTATTCCAGTTACTTATAGTTGTAGTGTACTTCACATGAGAAATTTTCTATTTTCTCATTCATTGGTTGGAAAGGTATGACCTCGGATACATCGACACAATTTAAAAGAATAGTTTCAACGTGAACTTGTGTTCAGAGAACTCATCAGTGTGTAGTTCTCCCACTTACTTATTATAAAAACCAGACGTAGAACTGGGGCTCTGCGGTAAAGCACTCAAGTTACTCAGCTGGCCACTAGGAGAGCTGGCCGTGTGGGCTTGGGACTTTCCAAGTCACCACAAGTTTTGGATTATATGAGCCCCATGGAAATAATGACCCCAAGGATCTAAGAGAATTGCAGCAAAGAAATGAGAAGCAAAAGCAAATGAGAAAAAAAAGGCAAACCAGCAAACTGTGATGGTTGATAGTATCTGTCAAGTTGTCTGGGCTCTGATGCCCAAGTGTTTAATCAAATAAAATTCTGGATGTTTCTGTGAGATTTTCTTCTTGATAGGACTTACATTTAAATCAGTGGACTTTGGGTAAAACAGATCGCCTTTCATCATGTGGGTGGGCCTAATCTAATCAGCTGACCGCCCCTCTAGGAGACTGCCTTTGGACTTGAACTGCAGCTCTCTTGGGTCTCCAGCCTGCCTGCCTCTTCCATCGGATTTTGGACTGATTTTGCCTCCACACAGTGTGAACCAATACTTAAAATAAATCTCTTTCTGTACATATACGAGGGCTGTCTGGAAAAAAATCCAGCCGTTGTCAATGTAACGAGAACGGTTATATGGCTGGATACTTTCCGGCCAGCCGTCCTATGTAGTACATACATTGGTTCCATTTTGGGGGGGAATCCTGACTAATACCTAAACCAATGAACAATGAACAGCTACAACTCCAAAAAGGAAAGATGGCATGTACATACTAATCACTCCAAAGTTTGGGCAATATAACTATCTGCTTGGCAGTAACAGAACTAATTGTAGAGCAAATTTGTAGTTGGACCCTGTCCCATGTGGAAATTGTGATTTATGGGCTGTTCGACTCCAAGCCATCTGCTTGCGATGGTAAGAAGAGGACAAATAAATGGCTCCCTGCCATCAGGTGGTGAATTTGTGTAAGGTCGGAGCTGAAAACCTGCCTCGCTCGAAGTTAGCAACTAGCAAGGGATGAAGATGGGCAGTGAAGGGACATCTGCACTCAGCCAGTCTGTCAGCTGCCTTTGGTCTCTAGAAGCATTTGATAAATATAACTTACAGTGTGAAGTAAAATTCAGAAATCGGCTGTCTCCTATTTGGGTTTGTTTTATGTTTCATCACATGTCTGGTTCAGACAAAAGGCCTTTCTCTGCCAACTGAAAGCCCCTAGTCAAGTAGTTTTGGGGGGTCAGTCTCACCAGGTGAATTCGTCTTTAATCCATCTCACAGTCATTACATTAACTTACACCTTCCTCCAATATGTATTGTATGCTTATTGTTCTAGGAATTATTCTAGGAACTGGGACATTAGCAAATAAGTCAAAGGTCTTGAGTTCATGGGGCCTACACCCAAATAGAAGAAGAAAGGTAAATACAAGACAAACTATGACAACCCCCCCCCACCCCAATATAGAGAGTGTGATCTTTTATTTATTCTAAAGAGTTCTTACGGAAAACCAAAGCATTTTACTATCTTCATGTGAGAAAAATTAACCAAATTTTATAGGAGACTAGTTAAAAATAGCACAGTCTAGTCTCTAACTTTCCCCTCACTCCTTTCAGAGAATGGTTTATCCACAAAAACGGTATTTCCACCTGTTTATCAAGAATGAATTTGGCCAGGCCACGTGCACAGCTAAGTGTGCATGATAAACAATGTGGCCATGTTGGGTAGGTTATCTCCTGCTGCTCTAACAAACAGGCCCCTAAATTGTAACACCTTAAAGAGAATGTAGTATAGTTCTTGCTCAGTCAGCAGGTGTGGGTGGGTACACAGCTCAGCTGGTGGTTCTTCCAGAGGTATGAAGGAACTGAGGCTAATCTGGCTATTATCAACCTGTGGCTTCTACAGTCTGTCCCATTCAGAGGGAAGAAAAGCACATTTAAATCATGGATGGGAGATATTTATGGGTCATGTCTTGAAGTGGTAGAGGTCATTTCCACTTGCATTTTGTTGGGTGGTAATCACTTAATATGTCCACCCCAAACAACAGGAGAAGTCTCCTGGGCCTAGGAAGTGAATAAAAGTTCACTCATGTCTTCTTCCTGGGCCCATATGACTTCTCTTCTGGTGAACTCTTAGCAATGTCTGTCTCGGAGGCTTATTTGAAATATACTCCAAATATCTGAGCTCTGAAATAGTTCTTGCACTGAGGCTTTATTATGTCTACCATCAAATCATTGAGCAGTATACATTATTTTCTCCTGGTGTCACTTTTACGTGATGATATTTTCAAGTCAACAAGTCCAATAAGACTTAACCATCTCAGTATGCATCTGTTCTCTGGGCTCTCTTCCTTCTAAGGGAAGGGTCCAGAAAGCAGTAACGTTCCCAGGTTTAGGGACAGTGAGGAAAGCCTCACTCTTTCATACTCGAGAAGATACTATAACTTTCTATAAGCCCAGTGACTCCTAGATTTTATTTCCTAAAGACATTTTGTCTGATTATTAAATGATTATTCTGTGAAAATATGCTGCCTATAGAAAAGCATTTAAGTAAGTAAAAATCCACAATTCTACTACTGTAACACCCTTTTGGTCCTTTATCTTAGCATATATTAATATGTTCTACAAATAAAATTGGGATAATATGAGAATACAGCACTGTAGCTCATTATTTTTTTAATTTACAAAATATCCTGAACGTTTTCCATGTCATGATTTTTAATGCTGTGTACTAATGTATTCATTGAATGTACCACATTGTGGGATATTAGGGGGATTTCCGCATTATTGCCTATATGGCAATAATGATGTCATTACTATGCCAGGGCGTACGTCTGTGACCGCACCTGTGGTTCTTGCTGCAGGACTATCCCAGTAGGGGAGTCACAGGACCAAACGGTTTAAGCCATTGTAAGCTTCATCCTGTGCCCAGTCACGTTGCTCCCCAGAAAGACTGTACGAACGTGAGCTCCCACCACTGGCTCACGAGGAAATTTCCTATCTAGAGGGGCTGCTGCCGAGAAGCACCTGGGGACTGATGTGCACCAAATCCCAGGAAGGAACAGCAATCATTTGCTTCTCTCATGAATCTTATTATCGTTCTGAAAATTGCCAGAGGACACCAAGAATTTGTACGAAGTGAAGTGCCTGTTTCTTGTGCAAAGAGGACACTTCGAGGGCCACCTGTAGTGACGCCTGTAGGCCATGCCTTCTTAGATACATCTCCTCTTCCATCGCCTTTACTGACTCTGAAGGCAGGAGTTGCTTACGTATGAAAACAGTGACAAGTCACACAGTTTTTTCACAGAGCCAACCACTTGTTTATTCTTCCAAAAAATCGTTTATTCTGGCCTCCTACGTATCAAGTGCTCTTCTGCGCACGGAGGACATAGGAGCGAATTCTAAAAACTCCCTCTTGCTATTACGGAATTAAAGTTCAGTGAAAACCAACTCACATACTCCTGACCCCATTCACTGCAGTGTTTCTCTGTGTCTAGATTATCATCTGCTTTTCCGCTACAACTGAAAAGGTGACCTCCAGGCGAACTATCTGTGGAATTGCTTTTTTGGGAAAGAAACATGGTGTTGGTTTGCTTCCAGAGACCCTCGTCATGGCCATAGGGAGAGAGCTATATGCAAAATGAAGCCATATCAACTAAACTGGGGACACTGATTTAAACATATCTATATCTATCTATCTATCTATCCATCTATATATCTATACCTAATATAGATGAATGACACGAATAAATGTGGAATGAGATTCCCTTGGCACGTGACCCCATTCATTGGTCAGCTGGTGAAGACACACTTGCTTTTCGGGCCTTTGCAGGTGCGTTCGCTGACGACCCTTCCAGTCTTCTCAGGTCGTGTCGTGATACACGTGAATGACACGAATACTTGGCTATTACTAACGTCAATGTTAATAACGTGAGTTTTATAACAATTAACAGGATGATGATGGCGATAATAATGATGACACATACGATGAGCCCTTTCCTTGTTGCAAGCATTGTGTTAAATGCTTTGTGTAGATCATTTCATGTGAATGAACAGCTGTGAATGTTACATTTTACAGATGAGCCGACTCTCTTAGAGAGAAACTGCCCACGTTCTCATAATTAGAAAATGGTAGTGCGTGGTCGGTTGATCATGGAATCAGGAAACTTGAATGTTTAAGTGACTTCAGAGATAATGCAGTTCAATGGCTTCGTTTTAAAGGGGAGGAGATGGAGGGCGCAGTTACAAGAATTGCCCATGTGCCCCACGCTGGGCTGCTGATGCTGGTCTGTGTCAGGGTTTCCCAAGGTCTGGATGCGAGGTGACCACGAACACCTTCCTGTCCACATGATTACTGGTGGCATTTAGAATAACAGAGAAAAATGTTTCTGCTCTGGGACTTTGGAGTTAAGTAGGAAAACTGGATTGAACCCCTGCTTTGCTCCTTAAAAGTTGTATAGCTTTAGATGATTTGTTTAATCTGAGAATCTAAGTCTTATTGTTCTCTGTAAATGAGGATAAATATTGATGTTAGAGAGCTGTTATAAAAATTAATAAGATAATGGGTGTTATGTTAGTAGCTTGGCTCTCTCCTTTGCACATCCTATTTGCTCATTACATATTAGCTATTAGTACAATAGTAATAATCTATAGGCGGAACTCCATTACCCAAAGAGTCATGTCTCATCAGAGTGACTCTACCAGGGTTAAATTGTACATCAGAGCAGTTGAACCCAGTAGAGTGCAGCTGTGATATAAAGCAATGAGCCTATCAGATATGAGTTATGCCTCCTACTCTAGCAATTATAAATTGAATTTACCCTACCTAATCTCATCAGAGCTTACCCCCAAAGGCACGGGAATACTGCAATTGTAAATGACAGCAGAGAAGAATAAAGGCCACCATGCTGGAAACAAATGTCAGTAGAAACCCAGGAGCCTTTTATTCATTAATTTACAGGAAAGTTTTCTTTAGTAATGCTTATGTGAGTGCATTAGAAATACCATAGTCCGTGTAAAGGACTTTGAAGAGAGTTGCATATATTCATAAAACATTGCTAAAGAAATTATTGGTTGAGTTGCATCACAAATCCTTATACTTTTACTTTATGAAAAAGCTTTTCAGTATTTCCTTGAAAGTTGTCAGAACTCTGGTGGAATGTTCTAGAAATGATTGCAGTGATATGCAAATCAGATGTATTTTCTCAGTACTTATCTGCTCCACTGGCTGAAATCTCCTCTTCCCATAAATCATCCTATTTTAGTGTATATCAACTCCAACTCCTCAGGCTGAGAATTACTATTAAACATTGAGAAATACCTCTTCGGGAATCCAAAAGAATTACAAAACAAAAATATCATGGGGTGGGAGTTCCCTGGTGGTGTAGTGGCTACACTTTGGAACTCTCAATGCTGCAGACTGGGTTCGATTCCCAGCCAGGAAACTACCCTCTCCCAAAAATATATCATGGGGAAAAAATTGAAAGTCCTTATGAAATAAACAGGTCCTTGGGGACCCTTCTATGATATGTACAATGTCAGATTTTTAAAGAATCTATGTATCTCATCTCCCACACCTACCCCTGTTGCTAAGGAGGCATACATGGCGGTGGTTGGGAGGTACTTAAACTGAAAACCTGAGGTTTCTACCAACAGAAATGCCACTGCCTCCATATTTGAAGCAATGACTGTTCTTTCTGCTATTCTTCCTGACAAAGGAAGTAGACTGATGCCTTCTTGTTAAGTAGGATAGGCAGGATGTGGACAGAACTACACAGAGAGAACACAAGGACTGGGCACCCAGATCAGAGAATGGAAAGATGGAGACACACATTGTGACCCAAATAAGGTGGGTCCCATTCCTTTTGCAAGAATAGGTGGCAGGTAAGTTGGCACTTCTTTCAGGAAGTTACCTTCTTAAACAGTATGATTGCTAGAGACTTTTCCTAAAGTGAGCTGTGTACAAGTTCATGAGCAGAGACCAGCAGGCGTCCTAGACGCTGACAGGAACGAGCCTCAGTGACGCATGAGGTATACCAGGAAGGCACAGCTCAGCTGGACAAGGCGAGGAGAGCAGGGTTTTACCTGTGGGAGTCTTTAATGCTGTTTATCAACAAGTTCTCCCTGCTTCTGAACATGTGGCAAGATTGGATTTCATGACAAATTCTGTCCAATGAACAGAAAGCAGAAATGACACTGTGATGCTGTGATTGTTAGTAAGAATATAATATACGAGGGCTGTCCAGAAAAAACCCAGCCACACAAGGCTCTATTTTCCATATTGCGTGGCTGGGTGCCTTCCAGACAGCTCTCATGTAATATATAAATACATTATAAGTATATAATGTATAAAAATATATTATAATATCTGCATTTGGTTTTCACCTTCATTTCTGGCACAGAGCTCCTGAAACCATTGGAATTTTCTAAGTGATGAGAGAGATGCAGGTGTCTCTTGATACGTTAATGAGGTGACTTTTGGACTCCACCTAAGGACGTCCTATTGGTTGCCAGGAGAACCAGCCATGTGATTTGAGGGTTAAAATTTTCAGTTCCCCTTCAGTCCCCTGAAATGATAGGGCTGGAGGTTGAGTTGAATCACCAGTAACCAATAATTTAATCAATCACGCCTATGCAATAGAGCCTCCATAACAACCAAAACAGATGGAGTTCAGAGAGCTTCTGGGCTGGTGGACACAAGGGGAGTTGGGGGGCACAGAACCCTCTTCTCAGTCCTGGCTCTATACATCTCTTCCATCTGGGGGGGTCCTGCGTTATATCCTTTTATTAATATAATAAACCAGCAAACTAATGAGTAAACAGGCTTCCCGAGCTCTGTGGACCACTGTAGCAAATTAATCAAACCCAACAAGGGGGTCGTGGCAACCTCTGATCGATAGCTGGTCAGCGAGAAATACAGGAAACAACCTGGACTTGCCATTGGCCTCTGAAGTGGGGGACAGTCTTATGAAACTGAGCCCCTAAACTGCAGAATCTAATGCTAATCTGGATACACAGTGTCAGAACTGAGTTGACTTGTGGACGCCCAGCTGGTGTCCCAGAATTGCTTGGTGATGTGAGAGCACCCTGTCCCCACATCCTGCTCAGAACCCTGCTAGACACATGTCGCTTTGGGGCTGCAGCATTCAGTTGCTGATGCCAGAGCTCTCGACTCTTTCTGGCATGGCAGTCACGTGCGAGACGGCGGGATGGCGGTGGCCGCATCAGCAGGACTCTTTGCGGGACATCAAAGGAGCAAAGCACACCCACTGACCAGCAGTGAACAGGGAGTACGAATGAGAAGTGCACCTTCTACCATTTGCAGCCGCTGCAATTCCGTATTAAGTAATTACTATTGTGACCGATGCACCAGGAGAGGACAGAAAGGGACTTCTTCCCCTGTCCAGAGTAGTTTTACCGAGGACGTGGTGAGGAGATGTTAGAAATTTACCTGAGAGCTTAACTGCATCGATAATAATGAATATATTTCCTTATACCTAAGCATATTTAATCATAAACTATGACGTTCTTATTTTGAATACGAATCCAACTTATTAATTACTTGCTATTTTATGAAGTTGTAATTTAAAACTACTTTCAAATTTTCATTATTCATGCCACATGGACTCTTATCTAATGACTGTAGTTAAAATTCTGATGTTTGGAGTGCCTCCAAATCAGATAAAAAATCTCCTTGTTAGTTGGATGCTTTTAACAATTTGTATTTTTGAATGGTTGTGCTATATGCTAAGGAGATATCATAACTTTGATATGATATGTTAAATATCATAAATGTATTTAACATTTGGGAAAGATTGACTTTTTATTTTCTTGATTTTCAAGATGTGAACATATCAAACTGAGTTGTAATTATTTCATAGCCGACACAATTTTTTTTTTTTGCTTTATGATTTTCCTTTATATATCCCATGAATTAGTTGATTAAATTGTGAAAAACAATACAAAACAACACCCCATCACCCCAAGCAGGGATGACTTTCACAAGACAGATGAAGTGAACTCACTGATGCAATAGAGATGATGATGGAATATTTCATTCCCAGAGACCTGTAATTGAAAAGCACGACTGTCTTCACGTATTATTCCACCCTGCTTAATACCTAACCCAACTGGGAAATTTAAATTAAATTTCCACTTCCCAGTTCCCTCATTTGAAACTGGGGTTGCTCTAAAAAGTCATTCTCTTAGTAGCATGACAATTTAAAGAGGTCCTGGCATTCTACAATTATAGGAGAATTTTCAAAGTTTAAATGACACAGTGCCATGGTCAGACGGCTGATGTCACCAGATTGTGTTTGTGGACGTCTCTGCTCCCTTTACATTTGGTAAACACCTGAAGGCAGAGACCAGTCTTTACAGAGCCCAGCCCCGTTCAGAATCGAGAGTACTAAAAAGGTTTATCCTAAATAGGTAAGTCCACCAGCCCTTGCTTTTAAGGTATCAGGAAATGAACTTGCTCTGGAAGTTTCCCTAAAACTTGTGTGCAAGTTTTTCGACCTGGGCTTTGAGGGAGTGCAGCAGTTGGAGGATGAACAATTTTTTGAACCCTGCAATTCCCCTGGTTTTCTCCACCCAGTTGGGCCGAGGGAACATCTTTGATGCCTTGGGCTAGACCATTCAAAGTCAGCACTTTCTCATGTACACATCTCTGTCCTTGGCCACACCAGAGACCATGAAACACTGAGGAACTTTTGAGGTCAACATCTCGGTTCTGCCCCTGCCCCCCTCACGACGGCTCATCATAAATATGTATGACCACAGAAGTTAAGGGAGAACACCAGGGTCAGGAGAAAACATTTCTTATTTCAATAGCAATGTTATAAGCCTTACTGTCTCCAACAATTGGGCTGGAAGAAGCTCAATAGTAGGATTAGCCCTTCAGTTTTCAGAGCTTCAAAGCTGGTCACTAAGAACGAGAACTAGCTTTGCATTTCTGTTCTAATGGGCCCCAGTATTTGAACCCTTAGCAAGTCAGACGATGACACAGATGTACCCCCACAGGCATACACATAATTGTAAAAGGACACATTTGTCTGGAGCTGTGCAAAAACCTTATTTCTTTCCTCACCTACTGAACTGGCTCAATTCTGGCTCTTTGTGTGTGCCTATCGTCTCCTGACTCCTTATGTGAGATTATTCATTCTCCTCATCGCAGAAGCCATTTTTATTTATTAGTTTTCAGTTACTTATAGTCAAAAGTACCATTAACATATGCAGTGACCCTTTTGTCCTTTTATGATACCTCTCCACTGAGTGGGAAAATGAAAAGGAGTTCACTTTATTGTTTGCTGACATAGTTAGTCGGTGGAAGCTCTGTTGGACAAAGAAGTATAATCTAGAGATTGCAGGGGTACAGGCGTCTGTGGAGCTGATTTGATTCGTCTGGGTGTGGAGTTTTGAAAACGTGCTCTACGGTATATTTGAAGAAGCTTTGAGGGAGTGTAGGGTGAACAAAAGTAAAGTTTAATCCCCACCGCAGTCCGCTGGGCATCAAGCCCGGTTCTGTAGGAAACCCACGTTCTCATTAACGAGAAGAGGAGGCAGATATGCTATCCTATGATGTGTAAGAAATGAGCTCCGGGAGCTTTAAAAACTGTCCTAAGTTCAGACAGGTATTAAGCACTAGGACTGGGATTTGAACCTGGGCTTGACCACAAAGCCTTTACTGTATCTTGCTAAGCTGCAAGTTTAACTATAGAAAAGGAAAAGAAAGGCATGGGCAACTATTACCCCAATATTTTTCAACCTTATTAATTCACGCACAAAAAAATTAGTAATTATTTATCCAACCCATATTCTTAGACTGGCAAGCACGCTCTCCCCCCATCCAGTCTGTAGAGGACACAGGCATCATTCACACAAATATCGTCCGAAAGCTCATTGGGGCCAAACGGCTTGAGAACTCTGTCTTTCCTAAAGTCATTCAAACATCACAGGCGAGGAGACACCTGGGACAGGCTCTCAAGTCCTCAGGTGTCTGCATTCACGCCAGCTCTGAACACGTCTGTGCACGTTCCTTTACCTGTACTTTCTTATGACCAAGTCTGAGAAAAGAATCCTTTGTCCCTCTCTCAGGTATTTACCTATCAGAAAGCTCCCACCTCTGGAGCAGCTCTGAAGCCTGGCTCTAAGGCCCAGGAATGCTAGTTCTGTTTCACTTAATTAGGTTTGTTGCAGATACTTGAGACGTTTCCACCCTTCTTTGCCTTCCAGCGATTTTTCTGAGGTTCTCCTCTAATCAGCAAGGGCCACAAAAGCTGCCCCAGAGGACAGCTGTGCCTCCAGGCTCCCACAGCGGGCAGGGTGGCCCAAAACGAGTCGTGGGGCCTGGTGCCCCCATCCGGGCGGAAGAGCAGCACCTCGAGGGCCTCTTTGGAGCTCAGGCTCCCGACGAACCGACGCAAATGTTCTGTGTTATTACAACACTGAGGCACACGGGGGCAGCAGTGTCCTCTGCCACAGCCAAGAAGTGGCACCCTGGTTCGCACCCTGACAGTTCTTTCCCTAAACTTGGGGTAAATCGGAGTCCATTTCTTTCCAGAAAGCTGTTTGCCTTTATGAAAGGTGACCGTGAGCTCTTGTTCTCAAGTTAGGTATATAAAATAATTAACTATTCCAGAGAAAGGGACCCAGACACTGTTATCTCCTCCATCCTGGATATTAGAGTTGGAGTAATCAGCCTGTAATGAATTACGATATCTTTTTTGGCAGTTGGGCCACCCTTAATTCTTGTCACCCCAAATTTGTAAGGTGTAGGTGTAAGGAAACAAGTAAATAAGCAAGACAACAACAAAAATTTCAAAGTTTGAGTCTGGAAGTCTTACAAATTGTGTTAAGTTGATGAGGGCTCTCCTGTCAGACTGCTTTGGTTTGCTTGCCTGTATTACTAGGGAAAGTTTTACATTTTAAAAGCAGGAATAATGACAAAACCTATCTCAAAGTTATTATATAAAGAGGTTTAAATAAAGATAAGCCAAACGCAATGTTTAGGGCAATGCCTGGCATTAACTATGATGGAATTGCTTCTATAATGGTGGGGGTGGTCCTTGTGAGCCTGTTTAGTTCTTGTTGTTTTTCACTTAATGGAAGACATTATATTTACCCTTATTCAATACCATTCAATCACAGGGGTTTTTATAATCCTAAACCAACCTTTCATTTTCTTAGTTACTCATTGTTGTAAATTGTAGGCTCAGGGATTTGATAGCCTCTGGCTTCAAATCCACTCACATTACTTCCTAGTTTGGGGTCTTGCCTGGATTGTCCCATCATTTGCTTATTCATCAGATATTTTTAAATATATATTATATGTCAGACAATATACTAAGCATTGGGATAAAACAATAAAAAGTAAGATGAAGCCCTCATGAGGAGTTTAGTCCATCGAGGAAGGTACGTGTAAAGACCTGCCCAGATAATCATTTAGCTAGAGTTAAGTGCTACAAAGAAAGTATGGGAGACAAGTCTAATCTAGGAAGTGTGACAGGGAAGACTGCCCGAGGAAGTCACATTTAAATGGCTTTTGCACAGAGACCTGAAGGATGAGTAGAAGTTAGCAAGAACTGGGTGACAGGCCAAGGGCATGCATAAAACCTAGATGTGTTCAAGAGCTAAAGACACGGCAAATGTGCTGAAAGAACTAGTCTCGGACCAAGCTAGTTAAGTCAAGGCCTGCTAGACATGTTCAAGATCTAGGACTTTCATTCATGTGATGGGGATGATATACCTGTTTTAAAGGACTCTCGAGGGAATTAAGTGATGCTTTACCTAAAGTGCCCAGCCACAGTCCCAATCACAGTCTAAATCATTGCTCTCTTTTCTTTTTGTCTTAAAGAGCTGAATTTCTAACTCTGGTATAGCATTTATTCAATACGTAATTATTTAGCATCTACTCTGTATGAAGCTCTCTGCTGAAGAAGCAGAAGGAAAAAGAAAACACAGACCTGGTTTTGCTTATGGAGCCTTTCCACTGATCAGCTATTATGTTCTCTGTGTGTGCGAATGTATTTCAGCTGAACAAGGGTTTCCACATTGCTGCGAATTAAGGTCTCTTACTCCCATTCCCCAAAACTGGGGGGCAGGAGGAAGGGGCAGGGGGGGGGGAGCAAACACACAGAATAAAATCACATTGCTGTGAATCATAATGTCAACAACTTGGAATTACCACACAGTAAGGAGGATTTATTTCTGGATCTTTCTTTGCTTTAGCTTATGATTAATAATAATGATGATGACAATTTCTACAAAGCACATGTGTGCATGATGTGGTTCACTAGGATGGATCTCTGTATTTACTATTGAAAGTGCTGTAAGGCCTCCGTGAGGGTGTTTGAGGAGCTAGCATGGTTCTGGAGAGCTGGAAGACTGGCAAGCTAGTTGGTAGAGCTAATGTCTGTGTGGATGCATTTACCCTGAAAAGCAAAGTAGTCCAACTCTTATTCTCTGCTTATCTGTTTTAACATATTACATATTTCATGTGTACACTTATTTATTTAACACAGAAAAACCTTGGTGCGTTATAAAAGTTCCAGGCATACAGAAAGAGCTATCATATCTCCAAAACGTCACCACTTGCAGTCTTCATTAGCATCTGCACATTTTTCATTTTTAGAGTTCACGCATAGTCAAGACATTTATTTGCCAAAATGGCAAAGACATGATTTCAATTAGCAAGGTCCTCTTCAAAACTCAAGTTATGTAAGTTGGTGATCCCGGTTTTTACTCGAGTGAGGCATAAAGCTACAGGCTTTATGTTCTTGCCACATAATGAAGGCAAAACAGTACATGTTTTCTTCAGGATCTCACTGCTATTTTCATTTTCTGGCTCAGCAGCTGTTAACCTCAGTGCCTCCCAGAAAGAGATTAGTGTTTGGATTTAAATTATCGTAGCTTCTCTCTGTTTTCTTGTTGTTTTTGTGGGAGATGAGAAATCTGGGTGGGTTGGCCTGCATATAACCTCTCAAAATATTCCAGACATCTTTTGCTTTTTAATAGCCCAGCAGACCTAGCAGGACAAAGAACGTTTCCTCGGGTAGTTACAATGCTCAGTTGGAGAAGGGTGCTTGCTTTTTTACCCCCAGAGAATGGAAATGCCGGTATTTCATCTATTGAATCTAATTCCACTTTCATTCCCACAACTAGAAAAATGTAGGAGAAAACCTGAATAACTTTGAATATGGTAATATCTTTTTAGATAAAACACCAAAGACATGATCCATAAAAAACAAAAAATTGATAAGCTGAACTTCATTAAAATTAAAAACTTTTGCTCTACAAAATGCAATGTCCAAAGAAGCAGAAGACAAACTTCAAACTGGGAGAAAACATTTGCAAAAGACACATCTGAAAAAGGACTGTCACCTAAAATATAGAAAGGATATTCAAAACTCAACAATAAGAAAATAAATAACCTGGTTTAAAAATGGGCCACAGACCTTAAGCACTTCACCAAAGAAGATATATAGATGGCACATAAGCACATGAAAATATGCTCTATAGCATATATTGCCAGGAAACTGCAAATTAAAATGGAAATGTGATGCCACTACACACTTGTTAGAGCGGCCAAAATCTGGAACGCTGACAACACCAACTGCTGACAAGGATGTAGCACAGCAGAAAGTTCAGTCATTGCTGGTGGAAATGCAAAATGCTGTAGTCACTTGGAAAACATTTTGGAGAATTCTTACAAAATCAAACATACTCAGACCATACAATCCAGTAATCCCATTCCTTGGTATTTACTCAAAGGAGCTGAAAACTCCTGCACATGGTTATTCATAGCAGCCTTATTCATAATTGCCAATACTTGGAAGCAACAATGGAATATTATTCAGCACTAAAAAGAAATGAACAACCAAGCCATGATAGGACAGGGAGGAAACTTAAATGCATATTACAAGGGAAAGAAGCCAATCTTAGAAGACTACATACTGTATGACTAACTATATGACAATATGGAAAAAGCAAAACTGTGGAGACAGTAAAAAGATGAGATTGCTAGAAGTGGGTGGGGAGAGAGAGATGAACAGGCAAAGAGCATTTTTAGTGCAGTGAAAACGCTCCATATGATAGATATCATAACGATGGACATGCTATTATACATTTGGCCAAACTCATAGGATGTACAACGACAAAAGTGAACCCTAAAAAATGATGGACTGTGGGCAATCATCACGTGTTTATATAAGTTCAACCTTAATAACAAATGCATCATCCTCGTAAGAACGTAAATGCACGATGCTGGTATCGGGGGAGGCTACGTATGTGTGGGGACAAGGGCTGTATGAGATATCTCTGTACCTTTCACTTCTGTTGTGACCCTTAAACTGTTCTAAAACATGCAGTTGTAGAAATGCTTTGAATTAGATTTTTATTACATGTACTCCAGAATGTTCTCTCCTATACCAGGATGGCATTTTTACCCCAGCTGTTGGTTCTTGACCGGATGGCTACAAAGAAATAAATGCAGTCCCCTGTTTTTCTTGATGTGTTTTGGTGCTTAGGAGATAACAATCAGATGAATGAGAGAGAGAGTTCATATTTTTCTTATTGTTACAATCTCTGACTCTGAGCACAGTAAATGATATATTAGTCTATTTTATGAACTTTATTTTCACAACTGGAAAGGATTGAGCTTTAGAAAATAATTTCGAAGACCAGCAGGAAGCTGAGATGATGCAAAAACAAAACAAAACAAAACAAAAACAATACAACAACAGCAAAACCAAATTAATTTGTAAGAACATTTTAAATTTCAAGAAACTTCAATTTCACAGTTCTTCTTACTCATTAAATCAAATCTATTCAACAGATCTCTATTAAACCCCTACTGTAAGCCAGACAAATGTAAATGAGATGTAAAATTTGAATTGACTTCTCCTAGTGACCTGTTAATTACATTATGTGATGAACTTCTTTGAGAAGCAAAATGTGGTAGGACAGTGAACCAAAAGCCCCAGTCTACAATAAATGAAGTATAGAACAATATAGTGTGTCAATATGAATACATATTAAAGAATATATAAAAGTAAGATTTGGTAATCATTGCAATTCAGATGCCTCTTAATGCCTGACATTGTCCTCTAATTAAAAGAGCCTGAGTGCTCTTACTTGGAAATGACAAAAGGTCTGTTTTATTAAAACATTTTTTGAGACTCCACCATGTATCTGGAACCGGGGTGAGCACCAGAAACGCAATGGTGAAATAGGGGGGCCCGGTTCCTGACCCTTACCTGTTAGTGCAAATCAGGGGACCCTTTGCACCATCCTAGTGAAAATCCACTGCACTCTTTACATTTAGTAGGTGAGCCTTCAAAGATAAGGATCACCTACTAAATATAAAGATCCTTCAAACGCAAGGATCTGAAAACAGTACAAAGGGCTGCGTGGTTTCATTATTTTTATTTTAGTTACCCCAAAATAGAATTCCTAATTCCTGTCCAGTTTGCTGTATAAACAACTGATCATTGTTCACAGGACCTTAGTTTGCTTGAGTTAGCAAGACACATCGTGTTCAAGGGCCTCATTTTTAATCTAGGGAAACGGAGGCGAGGGATGTCAAATGACCTGCTCAGGTCATATCTTGTCAGATCAGGCACACAGTCCACTTTTAGCCCAGGTGTGTTCCAGTAAAGCATGCTGCAAAGGACAGACACCAGTGAAGAGATACAACGTGGCCCGGTTTAAATCCTCAGACAGGCAAGTCACGATGGGAAATAATTTATTTTTTACATTTGTGGTTTTGACACTACCCGGGTAGTAACACTTAGGATGACTTATTCTACGAGATTGGAACTCTCACTCTAGAAGCACTTGGAATTATTGAAGCAAAATTTCTCCATCTTTTTCTTTTCTCCTTAATTCTCTCCTTCATTCTTCCAACTTTCTTCCCCTTCTTTCTTTGATTCTTTCATTTCCCAGTCCTTTATTTTACACAAAATTGTTCAATGTGTCGAGTGTGTAAATTGGGCACAAGGGATATAGAAACGAGTAAGACTTACTCCCTGCTCTCTATGGGTTCAAAGTCCAGGGGTGAGGAAACGTGTTTAAATGAAATACTATAAAACAGTGTGACGTGTGTGTTACGGTCCATCAGGGAAAAGGGTTCATTCTTTACTGGGAAGGTGGGGGGATTAAGAGCTCAGAGGCTGGGAAGCATTTGTAGGAAAACAAAATGCCTGCGGGTTTGTTAGGAATTCACCAGATTCTGAAATAAGGGAAGGGCATTTCAGAATAAGGCACGACCACCTGCAAAGGCAATTCGCATTTTCTGCAGGTTTCCCCACTCCCGTTCTGCAGAGTCTGGGGATGTGTTATTGAGGGCGGATGCGCTCGATGGAGAGGACACACACTGGACCACTCTCCTAGTTTCTCACCTGCTAGCAAAGCACCCACATCCACGGAAGATGGGACGTAAGGCAGGCGTAAGGCTAGTCCTCAGGACGTTGGCGAGTCCGGGCGGACCACGTCTTCGCCGGGTAAATGCTCACGGCTTCCCCACACGCATGTCCCTTCTCTGCTCTTTCTGATACCACGCTTTGACCGCTGCTGCCAGTCTTCAGATTGGGCTTCTGATCCACTCAATTCTCAGGGCTGTATGAAAACTACTTAGAGAGCTGGTGATGTCTCCCCAGGCGGAGGAGGACACTGTCCAATAACAGTGATCTGGGGTGCTCCCTGCTGACACATCTGACAATGAACTCAGAGCGCGGGAAGCAGATGTGACAGCACGTACAATTCTCAAGGTGCCCCGGTTGCAAATTGGGTGGGACGACTTCGGAGCCCAATGAGCATACTATGTTTTCTGTAGGTGACAGCACTTTTGGATGCGTTTGCTAAAAATGCCAGGACTTTGGCTGCTCTTTTAAAGAACATCATGATAAAGGATGGCATGTAATTAGTGATTTTTAATGATTAATTATAGTCCTTTGTGTTTGTCCATCTTTCTGTAATGAACGTGAATTAGTTTTGTCGTTAGAAACAGATAAAAGTGTTATTATGAAAAGGAGAAAATCATCCCCACCATCGACAAACTTACCCAGGGAGGTTTGCGTCTCGTTCTCTTCCGAAAACGGACTTTCGGGCCCAGCCAGAGCTCAGCCCGGGGTGTCTAAGTGGTCACTGGCAATGTCTTGCAAGCGTGTTTCCGGACCGAGGATACAGTGGGTGGGTTGCAAGAAGAGGTGCCATGAGAGGAACAGCTGTTGGCTATGAAGTCAGGGGGACTGGCTCATAGTCCTCCATCTTCCCTTGTCCCTTACCGGCCTTGGACGACTCCTTCGCTACGGTAGCGTGTTTTCTCCGGGAAGGTGGGCTTCCCACTACCTCCCCCTCTACCAAACGGGGTGGCCGCAAAGAGGGATAAATACTGCGCAAGCTGCAAGACGTGACCGCCACGGAAGTCGTTTTTAAGGACCATTATGCAGAGCCGTAAGTGCTGTTTAGTGACTCAGGTGAAGGGCCTGTCGGAGAGACCTGTTTCCGGTGCAGCTGCCAAAGGGGCGCGCTGAAATGGTCCCGTGTAAGGGCGGCTGCGATACATGGGGACGGGCAAATCGTACCCCCTATCCTGGCCGCGTCTTCTATCCAGAGAGGGAGTTGTCCTGTCTCGTAATAATGGCACTTACGGCTAGAAATTCCCTTTCACACACTCACATCTCCCAACTGATTGGCTGCCAGCCATCTATTCTTTAGACAGTTTTATTCAGATGATAGTAGTTTATTTGAACACTTTGGAGTTGCTGTCTGAGAAGGTTACGTAAGAGTATTAAATACTGTATTATATTTCTGATGCTTTTTAAAGATTTTTATTCTCTGCCTGCAACATAATTTTTCATTTTATAGCCTTTCTCCTGCTCTTCTCATATTGATTTTATTGTGTAGCACCATTAAAACAGTGTTCAATTAAAAAAAAAAAAACCAACAACCTCTTTTGAAATGAAGGTGTGTGTGTGTGTGTGTGTGTGTGTGTGTGTATCCATGCATTTTCTCAATGTACTTAGTTTCACTGTAAGGTTATTATATAATGATTAATTTGTTACCCAAATTTTAATTCCTGTTGAATCAATAAGCACATTTTATTCTTTTTGGAGCATTTGGGTCATTAGTAGTTCAGTGAATGTTAGCTGTAATTCGCTTTTAGGTTGACAATGAATGTTAGTTAGCTATAATTCACTTCTAAGTTTACAATGCTACATTTTTAAAAATCATTACTTTTGTTACTACTATAAATTGTTTTTAATGGAAATTCTCACTTGGGATTTTTTTCTTTTAAAAACAACTGCGAGATGATTGGGTATCCAACTGCACTTTTGTACTTAAGAAGGTTTTAATATCTGGTTATATATTAAAATGGGCTATTTTACAAAGTGATAGATTTTTCCTCTCTTATTTATAGGAATTTTTACTACCTACTACCTTGCACAGTATTTTATCCTTCTCTAAGCACGTTTCCTTTGGTAACTTAGTTACATATGTATCTTATGAGATTGTAAGCTCTGCAGGGGAAAGGGCGTTTTTTTGTATGTCCTGCTCACTGCGGTGTTTCTACATGTGGCACAGTACCTAACATGCAAGACTAGTATTGATGTTGAGCAAATAAATGAAGGAACCATAAACTCTAAGAGACAGGAGAACAGATGTGCATATGAACACATAAAGATTTAATCCATGTGACCATGAAAATGTCATGTTAAAAAATCTGAAGTACAGCAGACAAAATACTTAAAAATATTGTTCAGAACATGTCATGATGACTGTTTTTCCATGCAACAAGGAATACCTTGGTTCCCAATCAGCAAAATAGCCTTTCCACCAAAAGAAGCAGAATTCATCCCAACGTATCATTGTAGCGCAAGGTGGAAGAAAAGCAGAGAACACGTGGCTTACTTCCTCTGAGGGAAACACGGCTCTGAGGAAACAGGGCAGCCCCAGCACGGTAGACCAGGGGTGTCCAACCTTTTGGCTTCCTTGGGCCACACTGGAAGAAGAAGTATTATCTTGGCCACACATAAAGCACATTAACACTAATGATAGCTGATGAACTGAAAAAAAAAAAAAAAAACAAAAAAAAGGCCTGTGCATATTTTTTGTAATGTTTTAAGAATGTTTAGGAATTTGTTTTGGGCCACTTTCAAAGCTATCCTGGGCCACATGTGGCCCGTGGGCCATAAGTTGGACAAGCTTGCAGTAGACCACATTGGAATTCAGCATCTCATAGAGGAGATGAACAAAGGAAGGTGAACACTCCAAACAACGATTTACAGTCTCTGCTTACAGAGAGCTTTGAGTGAGTGCGTAAGCAAAAATGATGAATCTTCAGCAAAGAGTTATAAGGTTCTGATTTAAAAAAAGAAAAGGCATAGTGCAGTGTAATTGTCAAGAAGAGGAGGAAGAAATACCCAGAAGATAATGCAGTAAGTGGTTGGTGAATTAAGAGTCAACCAAAAGGGAAAAAAATATATTTTCTCAGCCATGCAAAATAAAGATTTCTAAGGGTTTAAATGAAGAGTGCCACAGTGAGGAGGAAGAAGGAGTTGATACTAGAATCCCTGATTGTCGAATAAAATTTTGTTCCCATCAAAACTTGAGTTAATGAATAATCAGGTATGCATTAAGGCCTCCTTCCATGGTGGGATTTAACCCATCTGTAAGAATCCATTTATCTTTGTTAAATTCTCAAGTTAAACAAAGAAGCAAGCACAACTTCTGCATGTGTTATTATAGTTTTCTACCTAGAAGAGGTAGGCAGATCCTGTTCATCCATTGCAATTCATCAAACACTATTCTAGATGGATCTCTGAAGGTTGATGTTTGTTTTTTTTTTTTTTTTCCCTGAATGGGATTAACATTTAAATTGGTAGACTTTGAGTAAAGCAGATTGCCTTTCATAAGGTGAGAGAGCCTCATGCAATCAGGTGATGACCTTAATGAAAACAAGAGACAGGAATTCTGGCAAACTACCTTTGGACTTGAACTTCCAGCTGTTTACTGGATCTCTACCCTGCCAGCCCACCCTGAAGATTTTGGACTTGCTAGCCTCCACAATTGTGCGGAGTTCCTTGAAATAAATTTTTTTCTCTCTCTCTACACACACACACACACACACACACACACACACACACACGGACTCATATATACACATGCACATACATACATACATACAAAGAGTGCCAAAAAACATATACACATTTTAAGAAAGGAAAAAACTGTATTAAAATTATAATACCCAATTTTACCAATAACAAAAGATGAATACAAGTCATGTTTGACTTCTGCAATGACAAGAGGTGCTCATAGTGGTTACCATCAGTGACCAGACACTTCTGATCACGGTGAACTATGGCGTGAGCTATGCTGACCAAAGTGCCCACTTGCGTCGCTGCACGTGCCGTTTCAGTTCCTCCCCAAAGTACCACCAGTGTAGCTGGTTTTCTGTGGTGCACCTTTAAGGTCCCCCACAGGTAGCAGTCAAGGGGAGTTAAGTCAGGAGAATGTGGGGGAAACTCAAACAATGTTCTTGAATTTCAAATATCACGTCAAAATGGTCTTTGTGCTCTTGAACAACAGCCGTGCTTCCGCCATTTTCTGTGACTGTCCTGCCTGTCACATGGTGACGCTAGTGTTCATTTCATTAATGTCATCTTTTGAGCAAACGTCATACTGCACATTGCTACTGTAATTCATTTAAACTTTGAATAATATATAGATAACATCTCTTAAAATGTGTATACATTTTTTGGCACCCTGGTGTGTGTGTGTGTGTGTAGGCTGTTTGGAAAAATCTGGCCATAAATGCCTCTATTTTTCATATTCCATAGCTGGATATTTTCCCGACAGCCTACACACACACACACACACACACACACACACACACACACACTGTATATTCTGTTTGCTCTGTTTTTGGTTTCTATATTTCAATCCTATTGGTTTTTTTTTTTTCTGGAGAACCATGACTAATACACCTAGTTAGCCAAAAATAAGAGATAAGTTAAATAATAAAAGTTACTAAATTAACATAAAAATTCATAAAAAGAGAAACTTCCATTTATAGCATGTGAAATAGGCATCAATAATTACTCACAGTGTAGCTATGAATATCAAGTGTTACAAATCTGTTAAAATATGTGGAAAGGTCTTAGCACTATGTTGCCCTCCAGCTGCTGACTTGTCTGTCCCCCGACCCATTCCCCATGACGTCCTAAGGCAGGAGCTGGGCGTGGAGCCCACGGGGGCGTGGAATATCTAGGAGACAGAACTGACCCTCTCTCGGGGTACTGCTCCTCCCTCACTCGCACACCTCACATCACCCTGTCTGGCCCCAGGGGGTTAGTCAATGACGGTGAGGTTCCTCAAGGGAGGAACAACCTAAGACAGGCACAGTCACATAGGGGCCATCAGGAGAGAGCTTGGGCTCTACAGAGGTGAGGCCCAGTCCCTCACTCCTTCTGAGGTTGATCTCCTGGCCCCTGGCTGCCTTGCTTCCCATTTACAGCTCAAAGAGATCCGATGGGCTGATCTCAGCCATTCCCTCCCACAATGGATGTTTTTATAATAACAGGGACTCCATTCACTGGTGTGTAAAGGCACAATTCGTGCTGGAACACAATGGGGACTTTCAGGAACAGCCATAAGGCACGATAATCACAGACCTTGTAGAGAGGAAGTTTTTACTTCCCCCCGTACAAGTTTCACTTCCTCATTCTATGCATCAATAAAAGCCATGTGCTGGCCGATTTGGAGCACCCAGTCCTTGAGGCTGGGTCCCTCGGCCCCGCCTGTAATATAGTCTTGGCTACTGTGTTTCTTAACTTTGCACGGCCCTGCTCATTTTCCCATTGCTCGTGTAGTGCTGGACGCAAGAGCACTAAATAATGCAGCAGTTCTTAAAATGATTTTTTCATTACTATCAGTGACTGCGTCCCAGTTTCCATTCTATGTTTTTATTTACTCGTTTACTCTTCTCAGTAATGCCATCTTTCCCTGAGTCATGGATTTAGTATTCTTGACATAATGGTTCAACCCAGTACATCTAATTTTTCAAATTTGAAGGGAAAGTTTTTGATGTAAATGAGAAAGATGGAAATGATTATGAAATAAAACCCCCAAAAGTTTAGTTCTCCAAATAAAAAATGGTTTCAAGTGAATAAATAAAATGCATAAAACGGGTACATTGGATAGTAACAGATAGAAATAATCTGTATTGCATTATAGGTTGGTTTCCTGAATACCAAACACTTCAATAAGTAGATATTTTAATAACATCTGTATTAAAAAAAAAAGAACAGTACTTTGTGCAAATGAAAATTCTGAAATAAACTACAGTTATATAATTTCCATTCCTCTTGAGTAAGTTATGAGATGACTTCTGTTGCCCTGCCACCCTAGCTAGCTAACTCTGTTGTGGAATAATCCTTCCCTTTGCTAGCCCATCATACAATAAATATAAAAACTCAATTTTAGTGCTTTTTTAAGGGGATATTTTTCTGTTTTTGTCTACATTTGTATTGTGCTCATTTAATGGAAGGGGGTAATAGGATTTTTCTATCTGCTACCAAAGCTATTATAAACAAAGATGCAAGGTCAGAAAATATACTTTAAAAAAATCACACAGGGGAAACAAAACAGTCTCTTGGTTTTGACCCTTAAGTCTTCCAACATAAAAAGCAAGCATGCCCGAGGATATCAGATTATGCCCTTGGAGAAATACAGTGGGGTACTCTGGGGTCCACTGCATCTGAGTCCTCCATGATATTAGGAAGAGGTCCAAGATGGCGCCCAAGCTTTCCTGCTCACTTGTGCACATGCCCGAGATGAATGGGATGGACTTCACTTTGTGATGAGGTAACGTTATGGCTCAGGTAACCGTCCAACAGGGAGCTTATCTAGGTGGGCCTGCCCTTACCATGAGCCCTGTGAAAGCAGAGAGAGTTCTCTGGCTATTGAAAAAGAATAAGCCAGGGAAGGGAAGCAGGGGAAGTGTGAAGCACCACTTCTGGTTTAACAATGAAGGGGGCTAGATGGCAAGGAATGTGGACAGTGTTTAGGAGCTGAGAACAAGCCCTGCCTGTCAGTCAGCAAGGAAACAGGGAGCTCAGGAGTGCAGTCACAGGAAACCGGGGTCCGCCAACAGCAAGAATGAGCTTGGGAATGGATTTGCCCACGAATCATTCAGCCTGGGTGTTGTAGATTCCCTCAGCAGAGAACCCAGACATGTCGCACTGGACTGCTAAGCCACACAACTGTCAGCTAAGAAGTGGGTGTTGCTGCTAGCCACTTAATTTGTGAAAATCTGTTACACAGTAATAGAAAACTAATACACATGGTTTGGATCTCACCCCGAGAGTTTTCATTAGTTTATATTCATTAACTGATTTGTTCACTTATTCATCCATTTTTCACGCATTTATTAAGAACAAGTATGTGTCAGGCTCTGAGCTTCTTTGGGAGCTCTGAACTTAGAAGGCCGTTTCCTGACTCAGATCCTAAAGACCGTGTAGTTCGGACACTGGACTGGAATCTCATCCACTTGCCCCAGACATGACCGAACACAGATAATGTCGATAGTCTACAAGTTGGGAAACCTTAAAATAATTCAACGTGTGTCGTTGCTGCTCATTTGGGAAGGTTGGTGGGCCTGATGAAAGGCCATAGGTATTGTCCATATTTTTAAAAAAACACAGGCAGTAAACGACAGCATGTTAGCCTAATTATTTTGGCTTACTGAAATTTCCTCCTAATTTTCCATATATCCAATGCCTGGGAGTCCCAAACACAGTGTCCCAGTCCAATTAATTAATTTTCTTTCAGACATGGGGAAGCTAACAGGAACCTGCCTAGGGTTTGCTGTCAGACATCTCTTCCCATCCCTGATAATGTCTACTCTATCAGTTACGCAGATTGCATGCCTTTGGGGAAATGAAATCACTGACCTACTCTGGGTTTTGCTTATTAAACTAGGAGAGAGCAAATTAACACACCTCAGCTCACCATAACGCTTTCTTCTTTAGCAAGAGAAAAATTTTTCATGGCATCTGCAGGTAGCTGACAAAACACGATACAAACATATGTCTGCACTGATACCTTGCTAATCAGTTTTTACCCTGTCTCTTCACAGAAGCATGGAATGTCTCCTCTCTCTCTTTCTTTCCTTCCTTCCTTCCTATTTTGCTTCTTTCCTTCCTTCCTTCATTTCTTTTTCTCCCAGCCCCTTATCTTTCTTTTCTCTCGATTACATTCCCTTTTTCTCTCCCTCTCTTCTCTACATGCTTCCCCTGTTAATACGATCTGCAGTCATATTCTGAGCCCCCATTTTTTCTCATTTTCATATTTTCTCCCATTGTGACTTCAGTCCCTTACGTAAAAATGACTCCATCAATTTTATGATTAATCCAGACATCTCTTCTTACAAACACACTTATCTGCCTTCTCAGTAATTCCTCCTTCATGTGTCATAATCACGCCACAGCCAGCAGTTCCTAAGGTAGGGCCTTATCTTGTCTTGGGCAAACATTACTCCTCCTGTCCCTACGTCAGTGAGTGCATATTACACTCAGAACCTGGAATTTAACCCCAGTCATTTCCCTCTGCTCATCCCCTCTTGTTTTATCTGCTTGACACCCAAACCTGCTTTTTGCTCAAAGCGTGGTCCCTGGCCCACTAGATTCCACACCCCCCTGGAACTTGTTAGAAATACAAAATTCTTGGGTTTTATACCAGATGTAATGACTCAGAAACTCAGGAGGTGGGGCTGCCACTTGTGGCCCCATCATATGTCATCATATCTCATTCAGACCCTGCAACAGGATCTAAATTGATCTCAGCCTCTAGAGGTATAGCCAAACTTTTGGCTTCCCTGGCCCACACTGGAAGAAGAAGAATTGTCTTGGGTCACACATAAAATACACTAACATTAATGAAAGCTGAGAAGCTAAAAAAAAAAACAGCCACAAAAAAAAATCTCATAATGCTTTAAGAAAGTTTATAAAATTGTGTCGGACCACATGCAAAATCATCTTGGGCCACATGTGGCCCCTGGGCCATGGGTTGGACAAGCTTGCTCTAGAGTTTACCTTCTCCATTTGTGGGTCTACTTATACCATTTTCCTGCTTAACATTTGATACTGGCTGTTCAGTCCCTTCTCAACAAAACAAGAAGGCATGAATTCACAATAACCAGGAATCTAGCTCTTGATTCCTCATCTGGTTTTATCTTACCTCACTTCTCCTTTCTCCTACCCTTCTGAGCACGAGTTCACCCCACGCTCTCACAATGAGTAGAGATAAATATTTTGAGTGGCCAGGCTCTCTCGCATCTCCAGGAGCCTTACAGAAAGCAATGCTCTCTCCCTTCTCTTATATAGCCAGCCTCCATCAGATTTGAGGTTCTTTTCAGGGCTCTTTGTGCTTCTTTGTCATACCAATAATTGCTGCATTTCTTAACTAACTCACTTGGTTTCTTGAAAGATGTAAACTAATTTAGAAAATGAAAAAAAAAACAAAGTATCTTTGCAAATGGAGGCAAAATTCAATCCTTTCTGGAAGGAAACACAAGAAAATATGCAGAGTGCTTTTCTCTGGGAAGGAAATGGGAAAGTAGGGTTAGGCTGGGGAGAAGTCTATCACCTACACTCCTGATTTGTTACCATGACCATCCTTTCTCTTTTATTACCTAAAAATAGGTTCAAAAATCCAAACATACTTGTCACAAGGCATGCGGATGTATGTGTAAGGAGGAGGCAAAGGTGTTAAAAGGTAAACAAAAAATTGTGCCAACAAGAACCAAAGCAAGGCTTGAAATAACTCAGGACTGGGGAAAGGGGATCAAATGCATACCCTAATACTTATTCTAGCTTTTCTCAAACTTGAGAAATGTATGGAAGCCTTTTAATCTTACCATTTTCTCCTGATTCCCTTCTTGTTTATTCACATTATTTTTATTTGTCCTTAGGTCAATATGTATAAATAAACAAGGTGTCTGAAGATGGTAGCATGATCCCTCCTAAGAGCTTTATGTATAAAATTTGTTAATCTTAAGCAACTGATGTGTGGGCACTAGGTAGGAAGTGGTGGAACTGGGCTTTGAACCAAGGAGTGGAGTTGTGGAATCTGCAATGTTCTCATACAGCTACCAGACCAGCTCAACCTAACAAGTTAAAGATAAACACAAACACAAAGCCAATCGATTTCATACTAACAATATTCATTTCATATGACAAATACTGCTATAGTGTTGAAGTAAATTTGCCCCTTCCAATGTGACTATAGGACAGAATGCCACTCCATATGGTACAAACTCACATCCTCTTGAGTTTGTATGGATCTGCCATGGTTGTGGACTGTGTGTTAAGTTAACTTTCTCACCACCTCTTGAATTACTTGAAATCTTTATTTGTAGAGTTGCCTTTATGACATTTGTCCCTCAGGCCAAATACGTCATTTACAGTCAATGTTAGCCTACTTTGTTTTCTCATTACCTCACGTCAGTGCAAACTTGGCACCAACACAAATATTAGCACAAGCACATGTGTGAAGACCAGGCAATCACGTGGCAGTTTTCAAAAATAAGAGGTCATCCAGTGATCCTCCAACAGGGGTCAGTAAACTATGGCCTGTGGGCCAAATCTGGTATACTCCTATTTTTATAAGGCCATGAGTTAAGAACATTTTTTGCGATTTTAAATGGTTGAAAGAAAATACATGACAGAAATGCATGTGACCCACAAAGTCTCGACTTCTTATAGAAAAAATTTTGTTGATCCCTGACCTAGAATATCCTTATATCATTTAAAAAATGTTATCATGAAATGAAAACACAAAGTGGAAAATGTCTTTTAGAAAGTTTCAAGACCAATGGTTTCCTAAACTATCAAAAAAAATTTTTCTTTTTGCTGTTCAGATTGGGTGTTATTGCTATCTTGTCTTTCAAATTGCTGATTCAGTCCTCTACTTCATCCAATCTGCTGGTGATTCCTTCTAATGCATTCTTCATATCAGTCATTGTATCCTTTACTTCTGACTTTTTTTTTTTTAATGGTTTCTATGTCCTTTTTTTATGCTTGGTATTTCTTTGTTGAAATTCACACTAAGTTCCTTGAGCATCCTTATAACCACTGTTTTGAATTCTGTATTAGGTTGTTTGTCTCCAATTTGTTTACTTCTTTTTCTGGAGTTTCCCCCTGTTCTTTCATTTGGGACCTATTTCTTTGTTTTCTCATTTTGGCTGCTTCTCTGTGTTTGTTTCTATGTAGTAGGTATATCTGCTATGTCTCCCAATCTTAGCCAGGTGGCCATATATCGTAGGTGCCATGTGGGGTCCTAGCACAGTTTCTCTGGTCACCTATTCCATGTGCTCCAAGACTCTCCCTTGTGTGAGTTGTGTGTTTATTCCTGTTATTGTTGAGCCTTGATTGTTGTTATTTCAGACCATAGCAGAAGACCATCCAATTAGCCCCATGGGAGGTACACACAAAGGACGGTCTCAGGAGGCACCAGAGCCCACTGGGGCAAATCCTGCTCTGCAGGGTAAGCTCCCCACACAGCAGCCCATAAGCTGTGGATGTGACCAAACCCCACAGCCAGTCAGCCTGAGGATCAATCCCACTCACTACAGTTTCAGCATCTTTGGGAATACATTTTCAGAAAGCACAGAGAAAAACACATTTCTACCTTCTGGAAAATGTGGTCAATTAGTCATTGTCCAATGTTTGTGAGATAAAAGCACATATAGATCACTGCCCAGGAGAAGCACAACCATTTTTGGTACTAAGACAGACAGAAATTACCCCCAGGATTGCCATAAATATGACATTACGGAATGTAATGATGTCTTAGAACAGATCAGATGTAAAAGCAAGTTTCACTGAGCCATTTCGTGTAATACCCTACATATAGACTGCTGACAGCCAAAATGAGATTCAGTAAAGGAAATTTTCAAGGGACCTTGAGTATGGGTCGGATGTTTGGCTTTCTATTATAAGCCTAGATTGTAGACTCGAGAAGCATAAAGAGAGTAGATATTCTTGAGGCAGATCTCCCTCAATATCCTTCTCTGGGGGGAGCTGTCGGACACATGAGTAACAAACACCTTGGTGTACAACCGAAAATCAACTTGTCTATGTTCTCACGTTCGTGTCTAGGTGCTGAGAGGGTATCGCGGCCTTAATTTGGTTAGACGCAGCTATATGTAGCTCTGTGGAGACCCATCACAGTATGTACTAATCCTCGTGCCTTAAAAAGGACATAACGATCCACATTTACTTATTTATAAGCAAAATTGTTTATATTGTACTAGTAACTCTGAGTTGCTTGGCTAGTTCAGCCAACGTGGTGAAATTGGGGTGCCCACAGCCCAGGTGCTCCCCTTGAAAAGTGTCTTGATAAAAGAGTAGCAGCTATTGATGCCGGAAGGGTTGATGATTTTGCCATTACTGATTAAAAATCAACTATACCCTGGGTTCTATCAGACAGGTCCGCATGCAGAGTTGATAAGGGTGAGCTAATTATGAGAGGATTTGAGATAGCCTTTTGAAGCCTCTCACCCCCATCCCCTCCTCTGTTAACAAAAATTCCTCCCCACCCCATCTTGGAAGCTCTATTTGGCTTATGACTATATTTTAAAGTTAGTTGTCAATGATTTAGCCACCATCAGCTATTCACTGCCTTGTCCGCTCTCACCCCCAGCAAAAATGTTGAGCTTTTTGGGGTCAGGGCCAGTTCTCTGTATTTCCAGCACACAGCCCAGAGATGGAGTGAAGAGGGACCTGCCACCCCACCCCTATACTCAGGGCACCTCGAGCTAAAACAACTTACATCTCTATCAAAATTATCAAAATATCAAGCCCTCTGGAGGTGGTGAACTCACATTTGCTTTTTTGGTTGTTTAACCTCTCCAGTGTCCTCAATAGTCTGTAGTCTGCAAATCACTGGGACTGGGGGTCCACTCTGACAGACTGCCACCAAAGCATTTTGTTGAGGAGAAGAAAACAAGAACCAGAAAACACGTATGTGGGTTAGTTCCTTCAGCAGGCGAATCGTGAGGATCGAGGGGAGTAGGGTTGGGATGCAGAAACATTTGGAGCCCTCAGAGAATATGTTTTTGTCGCTGTCGCTTGACCTACTCACATCACTTCACACTCTGAGAGGTCACAGGACAAGCGCTAAAGTGTAAGGTTAACACTTAGAGGAACGTGCATTCTGGAACTTCTCTGCCTGGATGTGGACTTTCTCTCTCTCTAACCCACAGAGATAAATTTATAAATACCACAGATACACACACACACACACACACACACACACACACACACACAGTATTTTTCTGTGTATAATATGCATCCATGTTTTGGGCTTAAACTTTCAGGGAAAAACTTTTTAATTCAAATTTTTATTTCTTTATATTTATATGTATTTTATACTATAAAGGAATTTTAGCACTTATTTTTTACATATTATGGTAGAAGAAATTTTATATAACACTTTTAACTCATAAGCATAAATAAAAGAATTAAAAACATTTATATAGACATGGAATTAGCTATGTGCAATGCACATCCTTATTTTTCCCTCATGAATTTGGGCAAAAAAGTATGCATTATACACGGAAAAATATAGTATGTGTGTGTACATATATAAAATAATTATATGTGTGTGTGTGTGTGTGTGTGTGTGTGTGTGTACACTTCCTGACCATCAATTGCCTTATCAGGATGAGTTTCAATGGCTGTCTTTCTAGAAGTCATGGAGTGCAATGTCCTGCTTTCCTGTTATCAGGAATACTGGGTAGTAAGCTTGCTCCCTTGCCATCTCATATACATTTTCTTCCAGCAGACACCTCAAAGCACGGACCTATTACCCACGTTCAAGCCGCGCCCTCGAGCTGGTGGGCGGCGGCGGCCCGTCTTGGAAACCGGAAACCGGAAACCGGAAACCGGAAACCTGTCCGTGCAGACGCTGTTCGTTCCCAGCTCCCTGCTCCACAGCGGGCGGACCCCAGGCCTCACTCCTGCAGGACACAGCCCGCAGCTGCTGCCGGCTGGAATGCTACCAAGCACGCCGCTCAGGGCCACTTCTCAGAGGCAAAGTCGGGGACATCTGATCCCTTCCACACTCGGGACAGGAGCTCGTGTGAACTTGGCGTCCCTCACGCAGGCCAAGGTGAACACTTGGATGTCTGCAACCCACTGTGGCTCTCGGGAATACCCTCCTGTCTTGGGCACCTGGGGCCGACCTGCTGCTTTCCCTCTCCCACTGTGACCAGTTCATCACTTGAAACAATTTCCCTCATTGCTGCCATGATTGGAAAGCAAAGACTGCAAAAGCACGCCCTTGTTCAAGCTGGAAGTCATTTCATGGAGAAAATGAGGTGCTTGGACCCGTCTCTTTGTCCTTTATTTTGTCGCCCCCTCTGGCATCTATTTATGAATCTGATTTGATTTCAATTTTCATTTTGAGTCTTTTCTCTGTGACCTGGGGTCAGAGGCAATATCAAAAGCAATGTGTTTGGGTGGGTTTATTTGTCTGAGTCAGTGGAAGAAGAGAGAGGAAAAGGCAATGGAAGTGGGGTGAGGGAGGGAGGGATGGAGGGAAGGAGGGACGGAGAGAGAGAGAGGGAAGGGGAGAGAGACAGACTAAAGCTGTGTTTGCACAAAAGGAAAAATGACTAGAGCTGGGCCTGGCATTCTGGCCCTCTTCCCCACCAACCCGACACTCTTTACAATGAGTCAGTCAGCTCAACCGTTAACATCGCCACAGACACCGTGTCAGAGTCCAGTAACATTTTGTCCCGTACACATGGTCACCGAGATGAATAGAAAGGGGAGGAGCAGGGAGGCGGGACAGGGAGACACCAGCAGCAAGCACAAGCAGGCTGAGTTGCCTTTTGCAGTTAGGACAGCAGATTCTGGTGGGAAGCACCGGATATAGCAAATGTGCTTTGTTTTGTTTCCCAAAGCTTCCGTTTGCCTTCTGTAAAACTTCATAACACTCCAGAATGTCATCTGGAACCCCGTGTGCTTTCACTGAATGCAGCTGTGTGATCGTTAAATCCCGTAGCCGTTGGCATTTCCCAGGAATTTGGGGGTCAGTACGCCGGGGCTGGGCATCAGGAGAGGTGGCTGATGCACAGGAAATGGGTGAGGAAAATGACCTCCACTCATCTGACGAGTGCATCTACTGATCACTTGTGGCTGGTGTCACACTTACTGCCACCAAGCAACTTGTGAGGATGGAAGCTTCCCTTAATTTACAGAGGCAAGGTAAACCACAGGCCCAAGGTTCATCTCAAGGATTAGGTACTTGGACTCCATCATTTTCAAAATATTCCAACGGGACAGCCAGTGATCTCATGCACTTGGGTCAAAGACAGTGAAACCAGCAGGCAGAACTCTCCTGCAAATGAATTAAATTGTTAATGGGGAAACTTTTTAATAAGCTGTTGGCCTAGTAACACTTGGTCCAGTTTTGAACTTTACCCTAGGGACTTCTCTGTCCCATCCCCAGATTAAAAAAAAAAAAAGGTACAGTTATTAAATGGGTATAATAAAAGCTTAGGTAGTTTTAAAAATAGGGGTCATCACACTTAATTGAATTCGCTTTGCTTACTGAGCATGCTAGAAGGCCGTGGCTTCAGACGTCAGTGTATCTTCAGGATTGCCTTGGATGCGTGTTAAAAATATACACACCCAGAGCAGGCCCAAGAATTTCATTTTAAGCAAGTTTCCCAAGTGATTCTGGAACGTGGTGCGTGGACCATTCTTTCATTTTTTGAGAAACTGTATCTCATAATGTGCGTGTGTGTGTGTGTGTGTGCAGGGGAGATGGGGCAGAAGGACTTGAAGTTAGGATATTGGTTTGGGTTGTTTTTTGAAGCAACGTGACTGACATGCTCAGGTGTTGAGGCCTCAGTTTTATCATCACTAAAATGAGAATAAAAATGGCACCTAGCTTTTTGGTTTGGGGGAGGACACGTGAGGTGATAGAGGCACGTGGTTTTATACGGTATGTCACATCCAATAAATATGTGGTGGGAATTAGGCCCTGAGCTCCTGCCTAAGTCAGAAAAGGGAGCACCCAAGAGCCCCCACACATCAGAACTAACGCCAGATGATGACTTCTGCATGCAATGTGTTTTTAATCAGCAAAGCTGTGTAGAAATTCCACTCACTAAGTTTGTCCAAAGCTGCACTAAGGAAAAAGGAAAAATTTCTGGCACTAAGTAGCCTGTGTATCTTCACAAGACAAACTCCAAATATACAGGTTGCTGGCCACAGGCACTAATTAATTGTCAACGTTGTTTTTTGGCCAGCACATGTTTTTTCTCTATGGGGCCAGCAAGCTACTGAAGGGCAGTTACCGGGCCTGTCACTGGGCTGTGTGAGGAGGCCAGCACGGGGGGCAGCGAGCTCGCCAAGGGACCTGCTCTGTGTGCAGCTGCGGGTGAGGGCTGGTGACCGGCAGATGTCCTCCTGCCTCCGTGACCCCTGTCCTTTTCTCCAGACCCTCCTTCACACAGTGTGCTCCTGGGGCAGGACCCACAGCTGTGGCATCCCCGGAGAATTCGCTACAAATGCAGACTTGCAGGCCCCATGACAACACCCGAGGAAACTGTGGACTTGGGTGCCAGGCCAGGCATCGGCTTCCCCAGGCTCTGCCTCACGTTAGCTCATGGACCTGGGACAAATGAATTCAACTCTGATGGTGCTTCCTGCACCCCAATTCACAGGCAAGAGAGTGTGCACCCCCGTGTGTAGCCGTGAACTCTTCTGACGGCCACCACTGACGGCATAGAGGAGGACACTAGGGGGCACTAGGGGGTGCTGGGGCGCCAGTGAGCTTGGCTCAGGGAAACGAGGAGGCCCGGAACTGACAGGCATTAGTTGTCTCTTCCAGAGTCTGAGCCAGGAGGAGTTGTGGAACACCTCGGGGAATTACTGCGCAGCTATGGGCTCAGAGATGCAAAAAAGCGAAGACATTAGGGCTCTAGAAAGATGAACTTGAATTTCGGATAGCCTTCCAATTTTCGACCTTGTCTCTACTGAGTAAATGTCACTTGTACTTTCTGCTTTTAGGTTCCCTGAAATACCTTTACTATATCCAGTAATCATCTTCCCCGCCCCCCCCGCCCCGCCCCTCTCTCTCTCCCTATGCTAGCTTAAATTCCTTAAATCCACACAGTTCGGACCAAAGAATACATTTGAAATGAATGGCAGTTACAATTATTTTTGCTCCTATTAGATGATCAAAATCATTATTATTATCGGAATGCCTCCTCTGCCAGCCTGTCTTTTCACTCAAACTTAGTAGCTGATCATTGATCCTGAACACTGTAAGAAAGCCAATCACCTGCCTCCTGAGGAAAAGTAAGGGAGTACTACCTGCATGGAGACTTAGGTATTTGCTGGTGGTTGAGGTTCAAAAAGGAATTATGCCTGCCATCACCGAACATGGTGACAGCTGCCGTTTAAGAGCGTATTTTGCGTGTCAAACACTGCACCAAGGAGAGAAGACAACGCCTCAGCTCTCAGGACTGTAATATTCCTATTATTATACAGATGTCACAGCGCCCCAACTGAAGTCAGTGACCCAGGTAACAAAAATAGCCAGTTACAAAATGATGTTGAGGATTCTAGGTCCCACTTTGCTACTGTAGTGCTCATATAATATACTCCTAGGTCCAAGCCTGCAGGGCCTTAATTCAGCGAGCCACCAACTCCAGGAATTTGTCACACTGACCCAAATCTCTTCTTGAGATACTGACCTCTTGAAAGCCTCAAATTCTTCATTAAAAGACTCACTATCAAACGTATGAACTATGTGACACTGTCCATAGGAGACGCTCATTATTATCCATGTTGATGATAAGCAACGATGACCAACGTTTGGACGGAAAGGTTTACCAAGCCCCTCATAAACACACCGCAGTGTCGTGAGGGGGGCCGCACGTTCTACGTTTTAGTATTGAGCTGCATGAGACTTTGAGGTGAAACAACTTTCCCAAGGTTCCCAGCTCTAAAGTCACATTATCCTGGCGAACACAGATAGTTCTGCCCTGCGGAGGTTGTGGTTAAAAAAATAAAATTACAGCATATCCGAGAGATACATTCATTGTATGTACTGAAATGCGAGAAAAACATGGAAAAGCACAGCAAATATAATAAAATACATGTTTTTAAAATTTATTTTCAGTTACAATCTAGAAATCGTTAAACGAATACGTAAGAATATTTAAGAAACGGTTTATTTGTATCTCTCCGATCAGCCGCGACCTCGGCAACGTGGTAACGAACTCGCTTAGAAATGCCCTTGGGAACCCCTGAGGAGGAGGCCGCGCTGCCCGTGGCCGTTCACGGGCTCTTTTCCTAGCAGGTGGGGGGACGCTGTAGGGAGAGACACTCTTCCTCAGGGCTGTGACTGGCCAACGCGCACGGGCACGGGCACACGTCCCCACCAAGCAAGCTCTGTAACAAGCAGCTCCTGGGCAAGACAATCGAATTCCCTCTCCCCCCAGGTGCCGGACTGCAAAACCTAAGTCAGCATCGTTAGGGAAATGTTTGCAAAGGAGGCAGACGAGCTCGCGGGTGAGGAATCTCTCGTTTTGAGGATTTAGTAACTCAGTACTTCGGTGCTCCAGGAAAGGCAGATTTGCCTTTTTTAAAAAGCTGGAGTTTCCTCTACCTGAAAGTTTTAAACAAAACTGAAAGGACTGTGGAGGTTGTAGAAACCATTTGGGGTTTCAGAGGCTGGCACAGAACTACGAAGAGGAACTCTAGAACGGATTTAATTTTTTTATGTGAAAGTGTCAGTTCTGATGCTCCGTTAGCCATTCTCTGTTTATTCTGGAAATTGAATTTGCATTGTCCAGGGGGACTTAGACATTGGATTGTCTAGATAATTCTATGCAGAAAGAAAAATTATGCTCTGGTGTTCAGGCCAGTTTTGTAGAGTAGAAATTTAGAGGCACCCAAAGTAGTTCTAATGGAGAAGTAAACAAGTCACTGCAGCAAACTCTCGTTAACCAGCACTCAAGCAATGGGCACTCTCAAGCAACCGGCAAAAATTTGCCAGTTGCTTGAGATTTTGCTTGTTGCTTGAGAGTGCTGGTTGCTTCAGTGCTGGTTAACAGAGAGTCTACTTAACATTTATCCAGGATCTACCAATCCCCAGGGGTGCCAGTTAACCGACAGTCTACTGTATTTTATTCATTCTAAACAGAAACTGACACCATTAGGTCTGGAATCTTTCTGCTGAAAAAATGTCAGAAAGATTCAATCCATCACAGAAGAAGAAAAAAAAAATCATAAAAGCCTGCAAAGCTTACATGTGTCAGTCCGAATTTTAATAGCTGTAATTCCTGAGTCACCCACCCTGGGGCGGGTGGAATTCGCCCAATCCTTATCTCTGTAGGGACCTGGAGCCAGTTTTCCAGGCAGACTTCAAATTCTGCCTTTAGGACAAATGCCTATCCCTCATGCACATAAATTCCATGATATTCCATCTCTAATATCCTCTTTGTCTGCTAATCAATGCACCTTCCCCAAGAGCCCTTCTTCCGGCATAAACGCAACTCCACTGAGCCAACCTGGTCGCTGCAATGGCGAGCTTAAAGACGTAATCCCACTTTTCCATTCCACCTTCCCCATTGCCTTGTGGTGCTTTCTCCTGGCTGCTCGTTTTGTTTGCTCCTCCTTGATTATGAGGTGTTTCGGGGCCTCTTTATCTGCCTGGCTGATGTCCAATATTTATCAGGTGATTGCATAAACATGTCAATATGATAATGCAATTACTGTGGATTTTAAAATCTAAAATCAAATTATTATATTTTTCTATGTAATGAGATACTGTCTTTAAAAAGTTAATTCTTTTTCCAGCCAATGGCTTCTTTGAGGGTTGGTGCCAGGCAATGGGGGAGAATGGGTGATAATTAAAGGAGTAGCTGAATCCCCCAAATAGTCAGAAAACCAATCATCTGAATTGTGAACAAAATGAAATGACTCTTTAGGTCTATGTACATGCATTCATGATGGGTTGGTAGTCACAGGCTTAACTGAAAATTACTGATATTGACTGCTCTGGAGCAGCACAGACTCAGCACTGATGACATAGCTTCCTTGGCACACGAAGCTATATGAATTTGATTTCCAATGACCGGAATGCCACCCTTGAGACATCAGCTGCCTCGTTTTAGAGATGGAGAATCTTAGGTTCAGAGGTGTTCAAATAATGTTTCTAATGTTAAATAGCTAAATTCATGGTGAAATGAAAGCGGGAGTCCCTCAGATAAAGACAGCCTGATCCTAGTTTTGGCTGCTCTAACAGAAGGCCATGGCCAGGTGGCTTAAACAGAAATTGGTTTCTTGCAGTCCTGGAGGCTGGGAGGTCAGACCCAGGAGCTGACAGATGCGGCGTCTGCTGAGGCCCTGCAGGCTGCTCGCCAGGCTGTTCTCTCACTGTAGCCTCGCGTGGTGGAGAGCAGAAAATGGGGGTGAGCCCGCTCACGTCACTTTCTCCACAGACACGAATTGCATCATGGGGGCTCCACCCCAGCACCTAATTACCTCCCAAAGACCCCATTTCCTAACATCACTGCATTAGAATTTCAACATACAAATTCTGGGGGGACACGAACTTTCAATCCATAGCATCCTATTAATAGCAATGGCAGAAGGCTAGATGGGTGAGGGTGATAGTACCGATTGCAGCGGTTTTCAGCTACTCACAGATCTAGGAAACAAAGGTCACCCAGGCTATGTTAGCAAGTCAATATGGTAAAAGCTCTGCTTCCAGTCCTCAGAAGAAAGGCAATGCTGGCCAGCAGCAGTGGACATCAGCCTCCAGCGCAGCTGTCGGGGAACTGGCTCAGCCGTCCTGATGGTGCCACATCCGTGCAGAGACCCTTCTTGGAGGCCGAAGTCTTGACTTAAGTAGCTGTGTAGTGAGAGCACAGCTTTCCCGAGTGCCACGGCCTGCTTTCCAAGGATGCCCCGGCATGGAGCCTGAGTGGAAGGCCACGTGTAGCCGGGGAGCTTGCTGGTCCTCCCACCTGGAAGAACTCTTCTATTTTTTCCTGCTGATTATAACATGAATCCAACAGGCCGGAGCCCACTGGCTGGGCAATTAAGTCCAATGTACAAGGGATACAAAGTGGGGTACGAATTAATATTCAAAATGAAAGAACATCATGCATGATACTTTCATGAATACTATGACGTGAAATCATCCAGAATAACAGCAGGAAGACAGGCTAACACTTTGGGGTGGGGTTTGCCATGTGTCAGACGCCGTGCTAGTCACTTTCTATGTATTGTTAAATCCTCACGGAGAGGTAGGTACTATTATCTCGTTTTTGCTGATGAGCCAACAAAGTGATGCTACTAATAGCAGACGGAACTGGCCCACAAACTACATGATGCTGATGCCTTCATTCATCACTTGGAATTCATGGAGGACTGAAGCCCCAGTGATGAAAGGACATAGCACCCCCCTCACAGTATGGTAGGGAAATGGGCAAATAAACCAGCTATCCTGCATATCCGTGCCCTAAGAGAGGGCAAAGAAAGGTCTGGGAGGTCGGGAGAGGACAGAGGAGGAACCACAGGAGGCTGAGACTTGGGCTACTGAGTGAAGGGCCTGAGTTAGGAGAATCAAATTACGAAGTGGGCAAGAGAGCGCATCGCACGCTCCGGCAGAGACGGGCACCTAGTCCTGCGGGCCCACAACATCAAACACGAAGGGAGTGTGCCAGGACTCGGGGTGGGGCGGGTGGAAACGCAGGAAAGGCCAAACCCCGAAGGGCCTTGAATGTCACGCAGGTGAATTCACATGTTATTTAAATAAAATAATAGAGAGTTGTTGAGGAATTTAAGCCGAGTTGTCCACAGACAGATCATTTACGGAGGTCGCTTTGACAAAGATGTAGTGGATGGGTTGGTGACAATGAGACTGAATTAAGAAAGTTCGATGAGACTTGGTAGTCGTTACACTTTGAAACTGAGCAAGGGTGGTGGGAGCGGAAAGCAGAGGATGCCCTAGAGGCAGGGAGCGCGGACCGTGGTGCAGGCCACACGTTCTGGGCTCACGGCTCAAGCTTGAGTCCCCGCTCTGCCACTCCCACCTGTGTGTTCTTAGGCAACCCCACAGTCTCCGAGCTTGAGTTTCCTCCTGTACACACTTGACTTACTAATGCTATTACTATGGTGTTAGTGTGCATATTAAACGTAGGTTTTCGTAATGTCCAGGCTCGCTAGAAAGGAGACAATCCCTAAAGGAAGTAACTATCAGCAACTTCCTTTCCTTCCCCCTCTTCCAGTCTCTCAGATTTTCAGGAGGGGAGGTAGGTTGTGCTGACAATGACTGGGGTAGAGTGAAGGCAAAATCAGTAAGGGATGGGAGCATGTGTTCTAAAAATGAGGGAGAGTGTATCTTTACAACATGGTGACATTTGTATTTTCTGAGTTAAAATGAGAGCCCAGTCTTTTGTCAGGGGGCCAGTGGCACAAATTCCAAGAGACAAACTAACGTCTCCCTTCTTTGCCTTCAAATCACAAAAACGTAAGAGGAGGCGCCGGCCCTTCTCGCCTTTTCTGCTGTATTTTGATTGTAAGTAGTGTTGTATTCATTTTTCATTGCAATTGCATTGCACCGTAACTCACTTTGTTCTCATCATGGCTACTGCTGTTGTCTGTCATCCTGGTTAACCTCAACTGCTCCTGTGAGTTTCCAGTTCCCCTCTCATCCCTCTGACTCTGCTCTGTCAGAGGGACATTTCTGAAACATAAATCCGAACACAGCCTGTGCACATTCCCTTGGTAATCTCATCCAGTCTCAGGGGATAAATATGATTTAGATATTGAGGTCATCAATATTTATTTCCCAGCCTGGGCATCTGCCCTCGAACCCTAGATACATGTGTACCACTACCAACTCTGTAACTCTCCTTGGGTGTCTGCAAGGCGTCCTAAATCTCCAAACAAGTTGGGGCTCATTTCCTTGCTCTCCAATGTGGTCTTCCTTCAGTCCATCAGAATGCCCATTCATTTTTCTGATGGATGAGGTGAAAAGGTCAGAGTCATCTTTAAATAGGGACTGGGATACAGAGAGGCTAAATGGCATCTTCAAGTTGTAAGTCAACAGCAGAATCAGGATGTGAACCCAGGCAGTCTGACTCCAGAGTCTACGCTCTTTATCTTCATATTAGGCTGCTTCTATAGCTTATAAACTACCTTGCACATAATCTGGATCTTCATGTGATACCTGCATGGTAAATACCAACTGCTCACCTCAAGGCAGGCTTGCTACGTTGAATTAGAACTGTAAATTCTGGTTCTACTTAGTTGTCATATTAAAGAGCAAAAAAAGGCCCTTTGTTTGGAGCCAAGATTTTTAAAGAAAATTATTTGCACTCTCTCTGTTTTGTCTGCGTGTTCTTATTGGGATACTGGGCTGGGAGTCTGCGATGGGAACTCAGGTGTGTCTATAATAAGTATATCGCTGCTACTAATTAACTATATGACCTGGGGAAGTTTCTAAACCTATTGATGTTAAGATCACTCCACCAAAAAAAGAAAAAATACCATACATGCAGCAGATGATAAGGTTTTACAGCAATAATACAGAAAAGTAGATAGTTAGTTACATGGTCCCTTCACTTTTGAGGACAAAAATCACACCTATTTGCTTACTGTCTATTTTCTACGTGTTTACTGCGGTGCCATCTTCTGCAGAAACTTGATAAATATGTATGGATTTCTGGTTGAAGATTTAATGATCAGGTATGTGGAATGGACAAGGTGCCTTAGAATCCCAGAGGCAGTTTGGTGTAGTAGAGAGAATCCTGACTTAAGAGGCAGAAGACAAGGTCTAAAGGCAAAGCCCACAGGGATTTCATTATTTCACTGACTGATTGATTTTAGGACAAGTAACCATCACGTAGTTCAAGTCCTCAGTATTTGTCCCTACAAAAATTGAAGATGGTGGGATTAGTTGCTCTCAAAGGTATATTAACAGAGCTCCGAATGTGTAATTTACCTTTACCACAAAACCTGGGGTGTCAGCAGGGGACAGTTTTGTGTATGTGGGACCTGTGCAACCCCAGGGCCCAGGGATTCAGCATCTACACCTACCACATACGAACGCCTCCATTCACACACTGTTTCCTTCAGGCTCCTCACCCGTATTGGGAGCAGTTACTATTATTCCCACACACAAACAAGAAAGCTGAGGTTCAGGGAGGTTTCCCAGGGTAAAATGACTACTAGTAGTTGTCAGAGTTTGGGTTGCAATCCAGGATTAGATGCTTCTCAATTACCCAACTTTGTGCTGAAACATGTCCTGCCTGAATCTCCAGCACCAGTGACACGAGAAAGCGGGGTGGGCATGGGGTCGGTGGGTGCGGGATGCTACTGAAGATGGCCTCACTTCTGCACCGTGTTCATCGGACTCTGGCAGAGAGCGCCGTGATCAACTGTGGAATATTCTAGTCACCTATGACACTAATTAATTAGAAAAAGCTGGTAATTAACTGCATGCTCCCATGTTGTTTTCAATAAACGTAATCTATCCAATAAATCAGTAGCACTTATTAATGATAGCACAAAGTGGGTTCAGTATGAGGTTGGCCTTGCACTTGGAAACTAACGTGGGGTTTTATGTGGCATTCCAAAAGAAACCAAGCAGGCATTATCAGCATGCACTTCGGTGCACAGACTACATGGCGCCTTAATTCAGCTGCTAACAAGGAGTAAATTGCTCGGTCGTGTGCGGTATATTAAAATGTGTTTAACCAACTATTAGTTCCATGAAAAACATTACTGCCCACCTCACTTTTAATCATCATGGACAACATGTGGGGAATCAAGAGTCCTAAAATAATTCCTGACTACAAGCTTGTAACAATACACCACAAAGGGACCAATCGCATCCTTTCCTGGAATTTGTTTATTTCAAATAACGTTCAGTCCTTTTTCCATGAAGAGCCCTGTACTGGACCACATTTCTGATAAGGAGATTCAACTCAGGCTTCTCTGTCTGTGGCATAGACTGCTTCTTGACTCTCTCCTGCTTAACTAAACTTAACTTTGCTTTACTTTCAAAAAACAAAAATAAAAAAAAAATTAAAAAAAAAAAGATTTACCTTGGATTTTAACTGCAAAAATTGTGCTCTTTCCTGTCTTAGTGATAAGGTACTAAATTACTGCTTGGAAGATTTTTTGTTTTTTCCTTTCTCTAGACATTTCAACAAACGTTGTTTATGCTTTCCTTTTGGAAGGAGAAAGAGCATCATGTTTAGAAAGGTAGACAAAATAAGGAGCTAACTATGTCATGTTGAGAGATACAACCAGGAACTGTGCTGAGAGACCAAAACAACCACCACCACCACAACACCAATACAAGAGAACGTCAGTGGCCCATTTAATGCAAAGTCAATGCAGGGATAAAAAAAGTTGAATAATTGGCTTCTGAGAAGTTAGGGGCTAAATGTGATGCCCAATAGCAGGAATTCTCTTGACTTACGTTAAACATGAAATATTCTCCTTTTCTCAGTGTGGTTGAGTCTATAATGTATAGGATATTGGACACATTACATGAGTGTCTTCGGCAAGTTTCCTTCAGAATATTTTAAGGATCAATAGGCAATATATTAAAAATGAGGTTGCTCATTGGCCTGCCTCCAGTGGTTGACAATGCCCATTGGGGAAAAAAAATAGTTCTACTTATTTCCTTGTTGACCCATGTGAATGCTTAAAAATTAAAGTCCATCAGCCTGAAGGATTTGATAGGTGATATTTCTGCTCACTCTAAACATTTCTCTTTGTTACCTAAGGATCATTGAACAATAGAAAAAAGGGGTTTAAGAAGACAATGAGTTAATCTTCTGGGGTATCATTATTGACTCTACTGAGATGGTCCTTTGATGTTCCTCAGTAGTTTTAAAGGCAAACTTTCTTTTATTAGTTGCAGATTATATTGTTTAAAGTTTTCTGCATGGGGCGTAGATATAGCTAGGACAAAACATATTGGGCAAAGAGTCAAAACTTTGAGTCAGTTACTTCTCCTTTCTTACTAATTTTTACACTTCCTACACTAGATTCTAGTGTCTATGAGTTGAAGACAATTCTCTTTTATTCATTAACATGTATCCAATACTAACAATGTCCTTAACATACAGTTAGTATTAATAAAGAATTGGTATGTTCCATATATGTTTGTGGAAAGAATTGACAACCAAGAGGTGGTTACAATAACAAGTTTTGACTTACCCTCCTAAAATTCTGTGGGAGTTGGAATGTCATATATTAATCATAATGTATATATTAGCTTAATATGCATAGATAAAGAAATTACTGCTTCTATCTTATTTTCCTTTGACACATTTCTTTATATTTCCCTCAGGTTAAAATAGTCAACACAGACTTAAGAGAATTTGTGGTCTAATACATTCCACTCAAATGTGGCACTGAAAGACTTCTAAAGGCCACCTTCTCATTGCGTACTCATGTGGCCTTTCCTCTGTACTTGAGCACCCCTGGTGCCTTCGTATTATTATATAAGGACTCCAGTCCTTTGGATTAGGGCCTCAACCTCATGACCTCCCTTAACCTTAATTATTATACTTCTATAAAGGCCTTATTTCCAAATGCAGTCACATTGTAGGTTAGAGCTTCCACATGTGGATTTTAGAAGGATACAATTCAGTCCATAAGAGCCAGCATCTGGGAACATGGAGTTGGGGAGGGTTCCCATTTCCTTTGTTAGACTCACTGTACCTAACCATTTGTGTAAACAATATGGTTTTTGCTGAACACCTGCTTTGCTTTTGAGGGTCTGGAATTTTGGCGCATGCTAGACAGAGGGTGCTTATAGGACCTGTCCCAACAAAAGCCTTGAGACCTTATGATCTTGAGTGTCTAATGGCCTGCCTTGGTAGACAACATTTCACATGGGTTGTCACAAGGCATTGTTGGGGAAATCAAACACATCCTTGTGTGACTCCACTAGGAAAGGACTCTTGAAAGTCTGAGTCTCATTTCCTCCATGCATTGTCCCATGCACCTTTTCCTTTTGCTGATTTTATTCTATCCTTTGGTAGTAATACAAAGTCTAACAATTAAGTTGGCGAACTTGCCACCATGTGTGTATGTTGGCAGCGCTGTACAAACAACTTGGTAAGGTTTCATAACCTTGGTGTATCTGTGTACTCAAAGCTGTGTTTGTGCAGACATGTGGTGGTATCTTGCTGAGTGGCATTTATTATTGTTGCTGCTTGTTTTTGTGTGCCATTGCAAGAATGTCAGAGCTTGAATTAAAGCAATGAACAAACATTAAATTTGTTGTTAAACTTGGCAAGAGTGGAAGTGAGACCAGGGACATGTTAGTCCAAGTTTATGGGGATAATGTCATGAAGAAAAAGGCAGTATACAAATGGATTTTTATGAGGGGACAGAAAGGATCACTGATGAAGAGAAGTCAGGGCAGCCAGTAACAAACAGAACTGATGAAAACATTGCAAAAATTTGTTGAAGTGTGTGTCAAAATTGTTGGCTGACTTTGAGAAGCATAGCAGATCAAGTAAACATCAATAGAGAAACAGTCAGGAAAACCTTAACTGAAAATCTTGACATGGAAAAGGTGTGTGCAAAAATAATCTCAAAGGAGTTCACCAATGAACAAAACCAAAGGCGAGTTGAAGATTGCCAAGATCTTATGGAGAGGTAAGGTGATGTTTCAAGCCATGTTATCACTGGTGATGAAACATGGGTGTACCAATATAACCCTGAAACAAAGCATCAAAGTGCACAATGGAAGTCAGCCAGTTCTGCACGACCAAAGAAGTTTTGTCAGTCCAAATCAAGAGTCAAAACAATATTATTAAACTTTTTTGATATCAGAAGGATTGTTCATTATAAATTTGTACCAACTAGACAGTCAACCAAGTGTCCTATTTAAAAGGACTAAGAAGGCTGTGTGAAAAAGTTAAACAAAAACAACTTGGACTTTTTTGCCAACAATTCATTGCTCTTGCATTGCAACAATGCACCAGCTCACAGAGCACAGCCTGTGAGGGAGTTTTTAGCCAGTAAACAAATAACTGTATTGGAACACTCTCCCTACTCACCTGATTTGGCTCCCCAATGGCTTTTTTCTTTACCCAAAGATAAAGGAAATAGTGAATGAAAGGCATTTTGATGACATTCAGGACATCAAGGGTAACATGACGACAGCTCTGATGGCCATTCCAGAAAAATAGTTCCAAAATTGCTTTGAAGGGTGGACTAGACGCTGGCATTGGGGCACAGCTTCCCAAGGGGAGTACTTTGAAGGTGACTGTAGAGATATTCAGCAATAAGGTATGTAGCACTTTTTGTAGGATGAGTTTGTGAACTTAATTGTCAGACTTTGTAGATCAGCTGTGATTATGACTATATGCTGAGTCCTGCGAGTCCTCCTAGCAAATCAATGAGCCTGAAGGTGATCTTGGGAACCTCTGACATAACTTTCCTACATGCCTTTCTCTCGTTTGGAGGAAACTGAATTTTATTATCTTCCTTTGACTATATTTCTCAGCCTCTCATGAAGTCAGGTAGGGCTCACCGGGTTGAGTGCTTACCAAAGGAATGCGTACCTAGTACAGTGATGATCCCATATTCAGGATTCAGAGAACAAATAAACAATTTTTTGTTGAGGTAAAGTCTAAACAGACACATGGGGAAGGTTTGGAGTTTGCCTGATGGAAGACAAAGGAGTCAAGGAGACAAGCATCCCCGACAGGAGGAAAAGTATATAGGCCAGCACCTCTCAGAGGGAAGCACAACTGCAGGAAGTTCCTGATGGTTGGAGCAAACTGAACAGGAAACAGTGAGAGGTGAGATGGGAAAAGTAAGAAAGGGCTAGTTGGCCAAGGGCTCCTCGGGTCACTGCAGTACAGAGAGCATCTAACTCAGAGTCTGACGTATAGTAGTTGACTAGTATGTATTGGATAAATGCATATGACTCTTGGGTCTGTCTTCTAAGGGCAATGGAGAACAGTTAATTGGTTGGAGGTAGGAAATGACAGGATCCTGCTTGTGCTTTAGACAGATCCTTTCAGCTGCACTGCAGAGAGTAGTTCAGAAGAAGACAAGACTGGAAGCCAGGAGGTGGGGAGGCCAGGTAATGCAGATGGAAGATGGAAGGTAGCAGCAATCAACAAGGACAGGAAAGGGTGGATGGATGTGAGAGATACAAAGACTAGAAAATTGATGAAGCTTGGAAATTAATTAGATGCAGGATGTTCTGAGGGAAGAGTCCAGAAAGACATCTGGGTTTCTAGGTGACTGGCTAAATGGAGGTAACATTCATTGAGAAGAGACAGATTTAGCAGACAAAGATGAATTAAATAACCAGCACACATATTTCACTTAATAAAACTAGAAGATATTTTGAAAGTTAGGCATTATATAGATGATGCAGGATGACCTTTTGGTGTGATAAAGGTCTAGAACTTTCATTCCAAAATCAGGTACTAAGTGGTATATGGGCTGTAGGCCTGGAATTAGGAATGGACTATCAAGATGAATCAGACTCAGGACTTGAGGAAGCTTATAGATTAAGCAGAAAGGCCCTCAGTCTATTTTTATTTTCTTTTTCTCTTGAGGGTTTTTGTTTGTTTGTTGCTTGCTTTATTTTATTTTTTTGTGTTTGTGGGGAGGTGGGGAGTGTGAGTAGTGCTGTGGGGAAAGATTGGCACAGCCATTGACAGCAAAGTTCCTCTTTGGAACAAGCACAGAGTAGAAGAGCTGTGCAAAACTCCTGCCTTCCCTGTGGGGAGTCCCAAGTAAACAAAGTAGAAGCTAAGAGTTGGTGTGCTAATGCACTAAACCAGAGTGTCCAAAACCAGGGAACTCCTGACCACATGGATATAATAGCTGTTTAAAAATAATATTAAATGTGTACAGTTAATTCCTCATTATTAGGTAAAATAATCAATTTGTAGGATATGTGTGCTATCAATCCATTTGTGTTGAAAGCATCCCTATACACATATAAATATGTGCACATAAAACATGTACAAGAATAAAGAAAGTTGAGAGTGATCACCTCCAGCAAGATAGAATGGGATTTTGATTGTAGGTGGATACTTACATATTTCACTTAACACCTCCATATGCTTTCAAATGTTTATTTAGCATGACATTTATTCTTTTAAAATAAAAATGAAACAAATAAACCAAGAAGTCACCAAATGCCACAGAATATATTTAACATAAACTCATGCTTAAGGTAATATTCTTGACAAGACATCACGGAGTCTTCGTTATAAATTTTCAAAGACCTCTAATGTCTATTGATCACACTCTAAATGGAAGGGCTTAATCCAAAATATTTCTCATCATCTAGGTATTACTACCCTGATCCTTCAAAGGAGAATTTGATGTCCAGAGACTACCTGCCCAATAGGAAATGGCAGTTGAAAGGTTTAAGCCCAGGAGAGCCCCAGCCCCATGCCAGTCCCCAGAAGTTAGAAAGGCAGCCATGTTTATCGGCTCAGATGTGGAAGTCTGACAGCACACCCTGCTAGGGCACAGGAAATAACATTTTGACTCAGTGCTTATACTTTGATTCTAAAGTACATGACTAATACTTTGCACTTAAGGAAGAACTTCTACCTGAGTCTTTCAAGAGTAGAACCACACCAATTATTACCCACACACCCCCCACCCCACCAGTGATTGGAAGGGAAGATCTTAATCCCTAATTTGCTGACAAGGAGACAGAAGCTGCCCTGGATGAAGTGATTTACTGAAGGTCCCACAATCAGTGTATGAAAACCTCAAGAATGACTCTGAGGGCTTGTGACAAGAGAGCCTTTTGCTGTCCCAACCACCTTTCCCCACTCTTTCCCGTGCATGTGCTGAACTCCCCCTCTCCACCAGAAGCGGGATGTACTGCTTTTTATGCAAATGTACTTTGTCAAAAATGTAGATGCCTATAATTTTGTTCTCAGTTCCCCTCACCTATTTTTAAAGGTCTTAGTACAAGGAGTTCTCAAACGCTTCAAGTAGGGTGGAAAAACCCCATTAAAGAATGTTTCACCTCCTGACTGTTCCTTTGGCCACAGTCTAAAAACTCACAGAAATCAAGGAACAACTTGGTGAGACTTTTAATGAAATCTCCACGGAGATGTCTGAATTGCAGGCACAACCCTGAGGGTGGGGATTCACTGTGCTTGACCTGTGACATCGGCCCAAATTCAGCCACTTCACTCCACAGGAGTTGCCATCTCCTCGCAAACACCACTGAGACAGACCCTAGGGTGACTTCCAGTAAGTCACGCCCCCTTTCACCTCCTGGCCTTGAGTGCTGGGATATGCAAAAGTGATGGGCTCAGAGGTCACGTGCAAGATTACATTATATTACACAAGACTCTGCTTTAGCAGACTAGAGACCCTCACACGCAGAAGTGAGCTGCGAGTGGGCCATTGGCAAAGGACGACGAGGTTGACAGCCAGCAAGAAAGTGGGGGGATCTTGGAAATACGAGGGCTGTCCAGAAAAAAATACGCAGCCATCAATGCCTCGATTTTTCATACGACATGGCTGGACACGTTCCAGACAGCCCTCATATAACCACAAGGCAATGAGTTCCGCCAACAACCCCGTGAGCTTGGAAGAGGAGCTCAGGACCCAGAAAAGAGTGTGGCCCAATGAACACGTGGATCATAACGAAGTCATTTCCGGACTCCTAACCTTCAAAACTGTGAGATAATACATGTGTGTGTGTTTTTTTTTTTAAGCAACTAATAGGTGGTAATTTGTTACACACAATAGAAAAATAATACAAACATCTTACCTTTTAGGTAGAAAGGATATCGACACAGTGTTTTTAGGGATAAAGGACATTAACAAGTCTTAAAGTGATACCTCGAATCTAATGGATACTCTAACCTAATACAATTGAAAACAGTGAAGGAAAAGGAAGGAGGGAAAGACGTAGAGCCGGAAGGAGCCAGGTGTGCAGAGCATGCAGGTCTCACTGCCCGCGCTACCTGTCATCCTGCGCCTTAAAGAATATGCTGGACATGATTAATCAATGAGAGGAAATGCTGACGACACGAAGCCACACTAAAACTTAGTGTCCCGGGGGACCACTCATGATCCCCTAAAACGGAACTAAAGTTCTGCTTAATTTTGAAAGACAGCAGCAAAGCAAGTTTATAAATCATGTATGCATATATACAGGTGTCCTGTATACATACAGATGAATCATGTAGATATAGATATAGATACAGATATGACTTTCCTGGTCAGAGGTTCTCCATGGGGACTTCTGTTAGCTATCTATTAAAATGGGAACACTTTTTTCTTAATGAAGAAGCTAAAAATAAAAAGAATTCCTGTGTATCACCCTGGAATGAGGACCATTAGAGATAAGACCTACTGCTGTAATCCCCCAACCCCCAGCAAACGTCCCACTCCCCGAGGACTCCCTAAGGCTCCCATGCAGCCAGTCTAACCATTGGCATTTGACACGCTGGGGCTCATTACCACTCTGTCCTTTCCTTTTGTGATCGAATCGCCTTATATTAAATACCCAGGGCCTTATACATCCAGTTCAATGGCTCCGTCTAGGCCGCACATGAAATCAGCTGGAGGGCTTTAGAAATCCTGATGCTCGAGCTTTTCCCCGGAGGAATCACACCAGCGTCACCGGACACGGTACCAACTACCTGTAATTTTCAAAGCTTCCCAGGTGATTGCAGCACACAGTAAGTTTGGGGCCGCTGATGTGTAGATGATACCTTGCAGTTTGCTGTATCCTCTCTAATATATAGTTACGTGGCTCAAAACCCAGATGCTGCCTGAGAGGTATGTAGGCCAACCCAACGGACCCGCTGCGAGGAGACGCAGCGTTGAGGATGACCACTTGGGGCCGTAATATAATCACTCCTTTTTGTTTAACTTCATGCTTGTTAACATACTACGTCAAAACCAAACCAAACCAACCCAAACCTGTGCGATGCAAGTATCATTATCCAGATGTGCAGAGACAAAGACATATGGGCCACTGATGCAGAGGGCGCCACCTGAACGAGTAAGACAGACCCGGAGTCTGAGTGACAGCAAAGCTTACGCTGCCTGGACTATGCCAGGGACTCTCCGGGTGTGGTCTCCAGGCCAGCAGCAACAGCCTCACTGAGGGCTCAGAGCAGCGGTTCTCAACCTGCGGGTCGCGACCCCTTTGGGGTCACCTAAGACCACTGGAAAACACATATTTCACAGTATGTGATTACATATTGTTTTTGTGATTAATCACTATGCTTTAATTATGTTTCTTTTATGGCTGGGGGTCCGCACCACATGAGGAACTGTGTTGAAGGGTCGCGGCGTTAGGAAGGTTGAGAACCACTGGAGCCTCAGAGGACGTTCAGGTTCTCTGCCTCCACCTCAGAGCTACTCCATCATCATCTTTTGGTCTGGGCCCCGGATACCTGTGTGTCAACAAGCCCTTCACGTGATTGCGGGCACACTGGGCTTTGAGAAACACTGTTCTGCCTTCTCCGTTTCCATCAGCTGCTCACGTTTGGACACTCGGTTCGGCACATGGTACGAGAAATAAAAATAAGGAGGTGACTCGGGGGTAAGACGGGGTGAGGGGCTGATACATTCTCTCACGCTGTCTTCCTTCTCTCCAACACCTCGTTTCCATGAACCCTCTGGGTTGGACATGAGGCAAAGCTGCAGAGACACAGGGACAGGAGAGAGACCGGGGCGGGGGGGGGCGCTGGCCATCTGCACCTGCGGGGTGCCTGGTCACGCCGAGTCACGTCCGTGCAAGTGGGACTATTTTTAGATCTTGATGAGTAGTTTATGCTTTTCATCAAAATATGGAGAGTTTTAAAAGGTTTCATTAACAGCAAGTATCTTAATTGGTTCCAGGGGAATGATTTTTTGATCTTTGGGTCTTGAGACAACTGGTACTCAGGAAGCTGGGGGGGCTGGCTTGCTCCCGGAGGCCAGGCCTGTTTGGAGGCTGTCATCCGGTAACGCAGGAGTTCGGGGCCTCCCTCGCTGTCTTTTAGGGTATCTTAATTTAGCTGTTCACTTGGCTAGGGGAAAATAAACAGAAATTAAAGACTGCTCTTGTTTGATTTATCAGAGATACCAATGAATATTTTCTGAGCAAACTGAAATCCTTTCTTTTAAGGAAGCATATGAAATGTGCTTTGGGTACAAGAAGGTCTGGTGCAAATTTTTCTCCCGGGGCAGGGTGAGGGGTCAGGGAAAACGAGGAGAGAGAAGAGAACAAGTAGAGGAGGAGGAAAGAAGGGAAAGAAGTGAAAGAAAGGAGATGAGCATTGACAAGAGGAAGAGGCAAAGGTAGAAAAGTCGGGAGAGAATGGAGAAATGAGGAAAGAGAGGAGGGATCGGAAGGGGAGGAAAGGGCGAAAGCAAAGAGGGAAGGAGAAAAAGAAAAAGAAGAGGACACATCAGCAAAGCAAAGAAATCCACGAATGCAGACGTTGAAGTCCAGGCAGTATTTTGGGAAGCGCTCCTCAGAGAAGGCATCTGCAGAGCCGGGGCTCCTACAGCTGATGATTGTGATTCCAGTTTGCAACAAATGAGACGAAAGGCACGTGGCCCCACCCGGAGAGACCTACAGCGATGGCCATGGGGCAATAACCTAACAGCCATCCAGGAATAAAAAAAGCTCTTTTTTATTCAACAACCATTTCCTATCTGATACACAATCCAATGCTAAAGAAGGGACTGTTCTTATTACAAGACCTTTGAATTAGAGCGTACACGTATAAATGGGAATACACCTGCAGTTCTATTCTGTGATTAGCCTTCCTTTAGCATTTACTTTTGGTCGAGACTTGGTCTTTTTTACTTCCTCTCCTTTCCCATCCTTGCTGCTCTGGTTTGCAGCTGTCAGGGGTCAGTGTAGCTGTGTCATTGTAAGTCTTGCTCTCTCTGAAGCCTGCAAACTGTGGCAGCATAGGGATAAATGAGTATATTTCTAGCCCACCTTCCAAAGCCCCTCTTTATGCATGTTTATTTCTGTGTGTCATCTAGACATTACTCATCAAGATTCCTTTTAATGAGTCTTTTGTATGTAGTGAACACCGATCTCTATTGTATCTTCTCTTTCCCCATCCAGTGTACCCCCACAAGGTCCTGGGTGTTAGCAGAAGACCAGGATTTGAAGGGCTAACTCATTAGGAGAAGAATTTAGAGAGCCCAAGCAAGGAGCAGATGAGGGACAGAGAGCGAGTCCACGGAATCAGAGCAATGATGGAGAGAGTCATGTGCAATATGCACAATGGAAGGAACCCAATAAATACATTCTGAAAAAGTCAACTCGAGTTACCAGTTCTCTGAGTACATTGTCTGTGCATATCAAAGGAGGGACAAAGTTTCTCATCTGGCCTGCATGAGGTTGGGCAGAGGTAGTATTTGAAGTGGTCAGATTTGAAGAGGCTGGAATTAGCAGAAATCTTTGCACACTATGGACTTCCATTGGCCCTGGAATAGAGTCTCTTAGGGCATGGGCTTGGGGTAGAATCGATTTAATTGGGATCTCAAGGGACCTCCATAATGACTATGGTTTACACATGTGTAAGAACTCATACATGCTGGGCTGTGCATGCCACTTGATACACAACCATTGATACTTCTAGAGATGAATTGTTTTGATAGCAAGTCCTCTCTCTATATTCAGACCATAAGCTCCTTGGAAGCAGAAGCAAATCTTTGTGGGCATTTGAATAACCTTCAGTATCTGACTTAATATAAGCACATACCAAGAATTCAATGAGAGTGTGCCTGATAGATGGCCCCGAAGAGCCATTCACTGTCTGTCACAGTCACCCTCTGGTATTCATGGACTATCACTCCTTTTGAAGATGACTTACTCAGGAAGGAGTATCATAGTCACACATGGATCACAGAAAACTGGATGCAGGGACCACCCACAGACTCTTCTGACCTGGAGTCACTTGTCGCATCGTTTATTCAAGGTTATCAAAGTTATTGTGACTTTTCTCCAGTGCTAGGAATGGAATTCCTTGATGGGCCCCAATCTATAGTCAATGATCAAGTCAAGCACCAGAACATCATTTAGAAATGAAGAGACAGTTGGAACTTATGGAAATGATGTCACTAGAGCTGAAAAAAATAAATTCCCAACTGAGAACTGAATTGAGTACTCCTTTTCTCTTTACGCATCTTTGTTCAATGTGCAGCTACGTTCTAGAAGCATCGGTGCCAACCTGAATCAAAGTTCAAACGGACATCGACAACATTCACATCTAGAAAACATCGGCATGAAACGTACGAGGGTAGGGCTCTCATCGAACTGTGTATTTCCCTCTCTCTTCTCCATACTCCCCTGCAAACTGAGGGACGGTACAATCAAAAAGAAAGTTCTTACATTCTTAAATCCTCTGTAAAGAATCTGGAGCTCCTTCTTGGTAAATTTGCTCTGGGCTTCCAGAAGCTCCAGCGCCTCAGGCCGATGCCTGACAGTGGCCATCTCCAGCTCATCTTCCACGCTGTCTGTGGAGGAAAACCAGAGAGAGTCTTAGGAGCAGTCATGGCTCGCCAGTGCTTATGCACTGATTCTCACACTGCCAACCAAGGCTTCACGCTTCCCAGAGTTTAGGTATTAAGCTAGGCTAAGTCTACATTTTTAAATACTTTCTAGCCGTTGGACATTACAATATGAGCATTTTTCCGGTATGGTTTGAAAAGTGCAATGATCATGAGCATCTTACAACCTGGGATTTGTGTATGTATACCAAATAATAGTTATAAAAATAGCATTTTAGTTTAATAACCATCAGCATGCCCCTGTATCAAGCATCTATGAGATAAGACTCTGCTACTATTCAACAAGGATTCCCCTAAAAGGAAATAGTCCCCCTGGGGCTACAGAGAGTCGTCAGATCAAGTGCTGGGTAAAGTAAGGAGCTGCCAGTTGGGTGTAAATGCAGTCTTCATACTGGATGGACCAGGGCCTCGAGGAACTGCTGTCTAAACCCTATTTGGCAGTCAAGGGAATCCATACCTACAGATGAATTCTAAAATATTGCAGTTTGCTTTGTGAATAATGCCTACACTATACATTTCTCTTAGATGCTCTATGCAAAAAAAATTAGAGTCCATCTGTATTTGGGAAGTGTAAATGTTAACATAGTCTGAGAGCAAAACCCAGGAATATAAAGGTTTTGAGAGGACTTGCAACAAAGAATTCTGTTGAACTTTGTTTAACCCAATTGACCTCAGAGAATCCTTTCTCCCCACAAGAAACTTCTGGAAGTTCTGCATATTTGCCCCAGGGTCATGTAGAACACATGCTGGGAGGTACTTAGATGTATCTGGGTGTTGAGGTCCCCAAGTACAGCATCCTTAATTATCATATTTTGCCCAGTATAATGTGTCCCATGTATACTATGCACCCATGTTTTTGGCCCAAACTTTCAGGGAAAAAATCTTTTGTTTTAAATTTTTAATTCAAATTTTATTTGTTTATATTTATTTGTTTTAATTTTTAATTCAAATTTTCTTTGCTTTTTGTATTATAAAGGAATTTTAGCATTTTTTAAAAACGTATTATGGTACAAGAAATTTTATGTAACAAGTAATTACATAACACAAAAACAGACATAAGGTAAAAGAAATTGTATGTATAAAAATTTTTTTATATTAAAAACACAGATGATCATATCCAGGATATTATTTTGCATACAGATATCATTATTGTTTCTTGAGTTACACTTTTAATTCACAGGTATAAATAAAAGAATTAAAAACATTTATATAAATATAGAATTAGTACTGCCCATCTATAATGTGCATCCTTATTTTTCCTTCACAAATTTGGGCAAAAAGTGCACATTATACACGGCAAAATACAGTCGGCCCAGCTCCTCTGCAGTGGGTCCCGATGGACGTGTAAGGAATTCCTCCCGCTGGAGTCCAGGCCACACCTCAGCTTAGGCACTCAGCAGGGACAGTGGCATCCCAGCCCAGGACGAAGGCCACAACTCCTCTGCACTACACTCCTTCCCCTTGGCAGCAGATCCCCACACTGCAGAGTCAGGCTCAGGAGAATAGCTTCTTATCCACTCGGGTCCCCGGGCCACTAGCAGTCCCAATTACATGTCTCCTAAGTCAGTTGGAATTACAGCCATTTTGCCTGCAAAAGCCACATCCCTTTGACACTTGATAATGGCGCCTCTCGCCCACGTGGGTACCTCCTTACTGTCCTGTCTCAGCGCAGGGAGGGGCCAGCGCTCTCACTTAGCAGGGAAACAAAGGCCAGTGGAGGTCCAGCCTTGGCCTGTCCTAGTCACTGCCCTCAAGGAGCTTACAAAAGCCCAGTAGTGGTGACAAAACACAGGCAGGGGGCTCTCAGCTCACCGGCACCCGCGGGGACTGGCAGATGCTGGACAAACGTAAGTAGACTCTCCGTTCACCGGGACTCAGGTGACCTACAAAATCTTTGCTGGAGTTGGCTTGACGAAGAGTCTACTGCACTTGGAAAGACGGCGTTCGCCAGAATGAGAAGGAGGAGGTAAAAGCCAGCATTTGTTCTGAACAGTTCACATCATGATCATTTATTGGGGAAGCGCGATATGGACAAGTTTCAGGAGAGCTATGGATGGAGAAGAACGAGGAAAGACGGAAACGACGGGAAGACCGGGAATCAACGCTGCGCTGGCGAGGACGACAGTGACGAGACAGGGCGGGAGGGAGCACCTTAGGGACGTGCCAAGGCTGACACCGGCCAGTAAAAGGCCGTTGCAGTTACTGTAGTTGGCGATGCACAAACAAATGCCACCGAATAGACCTAATACAAATAGACAATGACAAATAGCAAGGCTCTGCCCTCTTGAGAACGGCCCTGATGTAAAAGCATCAGTTACTACAGTTACTTCTCTCAGCTCAATGCAGGCCTCTTCCCCTTTCCCACCTGTTGAAACGCGTGTCATCCACGACTCGGTCTAAATATCACGGCCTCCTCTCGGCCGCCCTTCCGCACTGCTCCTCCGTGCGGCACGGACGGCTCTCTGGTTCCCTCTCGGAGAGCACGTAGGACGCAGTGGTGGCACCTGCTGGGGTCTGTGTCCCCTCGTGAGCTCCGTGCAGACAGGAGCAATGCCTTACAGATCTGCCTGTCCTCTGGACCTAACCTCACACTGTCACTCAAGGATCACTTGGGAAATGAATGAATGAGTCAATAAACAAATGATGCTGGTGCTAACGCGTCCATCCCCTGGAGCCCCCCGAACCTCGGCTGCCCTCCACAGAAGTAATGTGTCACCCAAAGGTTTGGGCACCACGGGTTCTTTGGTATCGCCGTGTTCTCTGCACACCGTCCCGAGAGACACGGACCAGGCAGAAGTAGAGATTTTAATCGGACTTTCTGAGCGGTCTTTCCGTCACAGCGTGGCCTCCTCTAGTCGTCATGGCCTTCCCGCCGGCAAGTGACACAGCAGCGCGCAGACTCGCGGCCTCCGGCACGGCGGGCCCGTCTGAGCCCGTCCCAGCGGCTGCCCACGTGCGGGTGCAGAGGCCGAGCTGGGCAGCCCGGGGCCGCCGGTGGGTGCGGATAAGCGTGTGTGATCGCACGAGCGGAGCTGCAGTGGTCAGAGCCCCCGCCGGAAGGGCCTGCCTGCCGGCCCCCTGGACGCCCCGCTGCCCGGTGCCCGGCTGCTCGGTGACTCCTGTCTGCCAAAGGGCTGCTTCTATTTCTAGCGGGCTGACGGGCACTAACCACATACCTGCAGTCATCGGCATTAAGACCTCACAATACGTTAAAAAGCAACACCGATGAACCCAATCAAGACTGATTTCTGGAGGCGAACTCCGTGGGGGCACAGCGTGATTCCGCACAGGACTGCGGACCTCGCGATGTGACTCAGCCACCGTCAGGAGCACACGTTTTGAGGGGTTTTCATGCAGTGCTTCCCATGGGTTTAGTTCTGATTATCTGCCTGGAGATGGGCAACATGCTCTAGTGATACAATTCTAATCCTCTAATAGCTCCATGATGAGGTTCAATTGTCCATTTTTTAACAGATGTGGATACTGAGTCTCACGGAACTGAAAAAAATGGGTGACCAGATGTCACACAGGAGAAAAAGCAGAGACTTCGAGGACACCCCAGACGCCGATGCCAAATCCTTCTGCTCGGCCACGCTCTTTTGCAACACGCACAGGAATAACGACGACAGGGATAACGACGACAGGGATAACGACGAGCTCTCTCCTCGCCTGCGCTGGCCAAGGCCTCAGAAAAGCGGACTTTACCCACGGGGCCTGTTCCCATCTCGGGCTCTCCCTTAATCTACCGCACTCTGATTCCCGGGCCTGTTAGGGCTTGAGATGCGTCCCTGTGTGATTTGTATGTGGGAGGCCAGTGTGGCTGTATGTGAAGATATGGCCTTTAAGGAGGTAATCCAGGTTAAACCAGGACATGACAGGGGCCTCTCACTCAATACAACTGTGTCCTTATAAGGAGAGAGAGACACCAGGGACACACAGCAGACAGAGGCCACGGGAAGAGGTTGCCGGAAGGCACCCATCTGCAATCAATGGGAGGGGTCTCAGAATAAACCAACCCTGCTAGCTCCTTGACCTTGGACTTCCCACCTCCAGGTCTGTTGGAAAACGAATTTCTGCCGTTTACGCCGCCCCGTCTGTGGCATTTTGTTATGGTGGCCCGCGCGGACGACCGTGTCCACACGCAGCACTAGGCGAAGCAGGTCTTGCTATGCCCGGAGTTGGCCCCACGCATGTTGCACAGTTTGCGAGTCCGTCACGTCACTCAGTCTTTATCCATCAGCACAGTGATGTTCATCCTTTTTTTATAGATGAGAAAAGGGGGGCTTGGAGACTCTCGGGCACTTGCACAACATCAGATGGCCAGTCAGTAATGAAGCAGGCCGGTGTCTTTGGCCCCTACAGTCCAGCTTTCTAGGAAGCCTTCTGCTGAGATTGCTAGTAAAAACCTCGCCTTCTAGAGAGCTCCAGCTCTGAGCCTGGCTGCTTGTTATCTCACTCTCATACTGATAAAAACTGTGAGATAACACAATGTTATAATCAAGGGGGACTCACAGAGCTTAATCAGCTCACTCAAGGCCACCCAGCTCGTCAGGGACAGAGCTGGGATTTGACCCCTGAGTTTTTGAGACCAAAGGTCGTGAGTTCTGTCAGTATGCTATTTGAGATGGCAACACTTACGTAGTTTGCTCTACACTCCTAGGGGACAGAAGATTTTAAACACTAGCCAGGTGGCCACTGAACCCCCAGATGCCTCAGGGGCCATGTGCCTGGGCTCCCTGAGGTGATGACAGGGATGGTGGCACATGACGTAATGCTCAGAAACACACAGAATAAGGTGCAGAAGGGATGGGGTCTCAGAGCTGGAGAGAACACGGAAGAAGCCCGTTTGCTTTTCCTCTTTTTGTCACTGAGAAACTTAAGTTCAAGGAGGCGCAGGGTTTTGTCTGGGATGAAGACAGAATGGGGTGAACATGTGGCCTCCCAGCATGCCTTGATTTGCCAGTCCCAGAGCCACCTCTGCATCCCGAGACAAGCTGAATACAGTCTGTTAATTCAGGCATCTTCTCATGGCTTCCATTTTAATCAGAGGATAAATTCCCCAACCCAGACACCCTGGAGCTTCCCGGTCGGCTCTTTTTGTTCCTTGTTCCTTAGATGTAAGTCCCTCCAGGGCTGAGGTTGTCCTATGTCTGAGTCAACGGTCCCATTAGGCCATGACACAGTTGGACTAGAAATGGGAATTCAAGTCACCTGGGAACACCAGAATGGGTTTTAAAAATAGTCTTCTTTCTCCCCTTTCTCACAACTTCTCTTAAAATACAGTTGAAACTTTTTACAGCCTAACTCATAATTGTACAAACTTAGCTCTTTTTAAGGTCAAACTATCCCCTCCAGAACGTGACCACAGAACAGCTTGCTCTACAAACAGACCGCTGGCTCAACGGGTCTGACAGCCTCTAACGTGGCACATTCAATGTGTTCAATAGAGAAGATGAAATAAATGAATAACCCTACCATCGTGGATGTATCTGCAAGGGAGTCCATTTTTCAATAAACAATAACTGTTGTTTAATAAAAAGAAACATGTCCATTTTTCATTCTAAAAGGATCACAAATACTATAACTTTCGAATTCGGTTTGAGCTGAAATTGATTTGTTTAGCCAATCATTTATCCAGCTTGACTTATATTGCTTTATCTCATTTGTAAAAATACCCCGAGTCATTACTCCTAATGTTTTTGCCTTTTATTAAATTGGTTTAATAGTGACTTGATGGGGATGGCAATAACATCATGAGGAGAATGATTTCCTTCTAACGATATGCTGCGTGTCATTATGTAGAAGCTGGGTCCAGCAGCAGGTATGGGCGGAGAGTATGACTGCTTTTACCCCAGGTTTTAGCTTTACACCGAACAATGCTGTGAGAGTCTTGACGATTAGAAACTACTCCTGAGAAATGCAGGCATGAGAAGGACATGCTATTGTTTGTTTCATGTTCACATCCAACAGGACAAAGGCAAAGCTGCCTTGGGCAAGGTTTCCAAAACTAGCTGACATGATGCAAAGGCAATTTCTTTCATCCCTGCCTTTCTACGCCAGAAGCTTGCCCGGGCATCAGTAGGACGCCATATGCTCAGAGCCTCCCATTCCTGAGTTCTGTGCCCCATAGTGTTCAAAGGGGTTGGCACTATAATCAGTTGAGGAAACAGATTTGTAGGAGTTAAGGCATTTGCTCAACTCTGCACAGCTGCACGGCAGATAAGTGGGGGAGCTGGGCTCTGACACAAACTATTGTCTTGCTGCTCTATCACGTGACTTGTTTGGATGGAGAGTTCCAAGCTGGGCCACTCTCAAAGCTTTGGCAACTTCCACCTGAAGCACGTGAAGACCTGGGAGCCCTCAATTGTTCTTGCCTTCACCACCATTCCCTTATCCTCCCACCAGGAGCTATTTTCAGGCAGACACGGAGAGTGCATGAGCAATCAACTCCAAGGTGATCATGCCAGCCCACCAGCAGAAAGCAGTCCACCCATCTGAGACACTGGGGCATCCTATCATGTCTCAGACCACCCTGAGCAATTGGGACCCCCCAGTTTTTGTTAGTCAGACATGTGTTTCTTCAACTCTGCCCCTGAAAGTATGTTAGGACCAAAAATACCCTTTACAGTTATACTTCATCCTACTTAATCTTCATATATCACCCGGAAAATGAAAGCACTTTGAAAATGGCCAAATATTTTGAACATCTTCTGTTAGAGATGGTTGTTGGCAATAACATTGCAATTTCCATCCCAGGAGAACTTGAATTATTTTACAATTTTGTGATTAAATTCAATCACTTATAAAATATAACTACTCAGAGGAAAATTGCTTGAGCTCTTTCTCACAGCCCATGTGAATGGATCATCTATACCTTGTTTATAAACATAAATAACTCTTTATACAGTTTAGATTTTAGAACATAATCACCTAATTGGAATGCTTATCATTAGCATTAACCGTATTATTACTGTAGCAAGTCATGAATGGCTCCTTAGGAAAGAGGTACTATTTCATAGGTGACAGGGTCTTCCTTGCTTCTCAGGAAATAAAGGAAATAAAAATCATATTGCTGGTCATTATACATGGGGAGAAATTCTACAATACAAGTCTGAAGTGGAGGGAGAAGGAAACAAGGAATATGATTGAACTTGCACACGGACAGACTAAAAAGATTGATTTTCTAGGATGTTCTCGTTGCCAGGAAAGGCAACAGCTGAGTGAGATGATGATCAAAGAGAAAAATTTAAAAAGTCGTGAAGCATGGAAAAAGGTGAAGAAAGACAGTCCGCAATAGTTTCACTGAATTAAAAATGCCCTCACCAAAGCGTTGCACTTGCATTTCGATAGAGTTCCTCTTGTTTGCCTAGAAATGTAATAATAATAACAAATACTCTTGATTGCATTTGCCCTGTGTGAGCACTTTACATACATTAACTCATAAAATTCCTATCAGCAGACTGTATTCTGTTCTCAAGATGAAGACACTGGCACGGAGAGATTAAGTAACTTGCCCACGGTGACACAGTAGCAGAGCCAAAGTATGAACCCTAGAAAGTCTGGTTCTAGGGTTCATGTAATGAACTATTCTACCATCTGCCTCAAATTAAAAGGGAGGATGAGGCCCAAGTGGGGGACCAAGATGTGGCGGTCATGGTAAAAATCACAGCATCTTCCATTGTGTCACCAAGGACAGAAAGAGTTGGATGTGACCTCAGAGAACCAGCGAAGAAAGCTGTGAAGCAATGAGGCATGCTAATTCATTGCACAGGTCCTGCTCTCCCTCCCCTCGTCCCCATCCCCCACCTTGGTGTAGGCTCTGGTGGACAGGTCTATGTTTGGCTTACTCATGGTTGTAACCTTAGCACCTAGGATGATGCCTGCCACGTGGTAGACACCGATAAAGACTTGTCAAATGACTAAATGACCTGGGCTTGAGTCCCAGCTCTGCCACTTAGTAGCTATGCAATTTGGGGCAAGTCAATTAAAACCTCAATTCCTTAGCCTCTTCAGTTGTTAAATGGTGACTGTAATAGCACTAGAATAATAACTCTAATGATTAAATGGAATAAAGTATGTAAAGGGTTTTGCATACTGCATGGTGCATCATAGGAATCCATATGCATGCTTTCTGCTGTTACAATGATTTTGTCACCAACACTTCCAACATCGGCTCCCCTAAAGCTAGGCTGACCAGACGTCCTGTTTTAAATGGGCCAGAAAACAGCCTACTGACACCTTGAATTTAGTGTGGTGAGACTACACTGACCATACAGACCATTTGAAATGGGACAGGGCCCGCGTTTTCTCCTATGTTCATTGCAGCATTGTTGACAATAGCCAAGAATGGACGCAACCTAAGTGTCCAGTGGCAGATGAACGGATAAGGAAAAGGTGTAGCTAAGCAGTGGAATATTACTCAGCCCCAAAAAAGAAGGAAATCTGGCCCTCTGTGGCAACATAAATGGACCTTGAGGGCATTAGGTTACGTTAAAGAAGTCGGACAGAGCAAGAGAAATACTTTATGGTATTACTTATATGTGGACTCTTAAAAATAATAATAAGTAAAATAACATAAAGTCAAATTCACAGAAATAGGGGCTAAAGGTGTGGTTGCCAAGGGGTGGGGGTGGAGGTGGTAGGAAATAGGGTGAGGTTGGACAAACTTCAACTGTAAGACGAATAAGGTTTGAGGATCTAATGTAAAACATGAGACAGTAGTTGCTAACGACATATTGTGTCACTGCAATTTTCTAGGAGAGCAAAACCTAAGTGTGCTCACCACTACCAGAGAAGGTGTGGGAGGTGTGGTAGATGGGGGGGGGGTGTCCTTGCACAATGTGCACCAATACCACATCATCATGATGTACCCTTTAAGTCTCTTACAATTTTGCATGTCAAATGTCTGAATAAACCTGAAATGAAAGTAAAGGAAGCCATGGGGGACTCCCGATCGCTTCCTCTCCTTGTCACACTTGGTCTCTCCCCCGCTCATGTGTCCAGGCCACTCCTCGTCCCTACTTCTCATTCCTTCAGCCTGTTAGAGGCTTCCTCTCTGCGAGGGCCTAGCATGCCCTCCGCCTTATTCTGCCTCCAGGGAAATGCTGGCTGCTCTCCACAGGGCCCGGCTGAGCTCTTCGCAAACCGCACTGAGGGGAGGCGCGGTCTCACCCCTGAGGCCACCGCAGGGCCAGCACCCCGGTGTTGGCAGCCTGACGGCGTCAGCGGCGGGCCGTCGTGGACCCTGGCTCAGCCAGGCACTGTTGTGAACACCCACATGCTCATTTAATCCCTCCAGCATGTGAAGACTCTAACCCCTGTGATCTGTCAGGCTCCTAGGAGTTTCATGGGGGTGGAAGGCGATCATCAAGGGAAAAGAATTCTAGAACCTGTAAAAGCCCGTACCAAGCGACGGGACCACGATTCTGACTAGTAGTGAAGCACATGTTTATAGTAAGTGAGTGGTCGTGCTGATGAAATCTGGGCTACGTGGAGTTTCTGACTTCTCTCACTTTCTGCCTTCGTGGGTGGTGAACCACCACGAGGAAAGTACGTTGTACGCCAGCTTTGAAATGTCCCTCTGTCATAGCCAGAAGTAAGCGATGTCATCCCCGCGGCTCCTGCAGTGTTGGATCTGGAAGGAGACCTGAGGTACAGTCTGTGCTTCTCATTTGCACATGGGGAGACTGAGGTCTGGAGCGGGGACCCAGCTCAGTCAGGGGCCAGCACGGTCTCCCTGGACAGCGCGGGCTGCACAAAGGTGTCCTATGTCGAGCGAGTAAGAGGACAATGACTCTTGTCTTGTTATTCCCATAAACGGACCCCAACAATGGCCGTAACTGGAGAACTGGTGAGGCCTAAGGATTCTGGAGCTCGACTGCTGGACTTGACCCCTGCCCTGCCCTCACACCTCTTACTGATGATGTGATGCAGGCAGTTAATTAGCTTCTCACCCCTCAGTTGCCTAATTTATGAAACAGTAATAATAAAGAAGGTCCGTTTCATAGGATTACTTTGGAGACATAATGAATCATAGTGTGCAAAGTACTTAGAACCATAGCAGCCACATAGTAAGAGCTAGGTGTTTGTTAGGTAAACAATGACGTCAGAGAATCTGATTGTAACATTCTCTCTTGAGCTCATACAGATGACGAAATGGAAGGACCTTGTGTTATCCTTGCAAATTAAGTTTACAAATCGTCACGGTATGCTTCCATTCCTCCAGAGTCTTTCCTGATCGACGCCCAGGTCAGAGCCTTTAGCTAAAGTCACCAAGGAGACCGCCGGAGATTAATTAACTGTCAGAAGGGTAAACGTTCTATTTTTAATTTCTTGGAGGTTACTGTTGTATTTTTAATGGGCAGCATTGGCAGTTCAAGTCATTTTTTGAAAACAAATCCTCTACCGCCAAATGCTGATGGTTTCTCGCCAAGGGAGGCATCTGAGACTTTCCCTGATCCGTATGCTACCAGGAAAACCCACACTGCCGTGCTCTGCTGTGTTGGATACCGAGACTCTGAAGTCCAGTGGGGCAGTTGTGCTGGGCAATTGTACAAGGCAATGTGCTGGGGGTGGCTCGTGGGTCCCCAGTCGTCCAGCCTCGCGATCATTTTCTGGCTTTGCTCTCCCGTGTCTGCTCAAATCAACAACGGAAAGCCCCGGAAGGAAGTGTTCATTGGACTGGTCAATGAGGCAGTCAAACGGGTCCCTCTACCTGGATTTATTTTCCATCTCATTCCATTACTTCCTTTATAAGGCTCATCAATTCTCGAGGTTATCGTCGTTTTCCTGTTTATCATTTCTGTTTTCATGTAAACTCCCTGAGGGCAGTGAACTGCTCTGTCCTATTGCCAGTGCCTGGAATGCTGCTGGTCACACTTGGTCTCTCCGAAAAGGACTGTGGAGTGGATGACTAAGTAGCAAACAAACACTCAGGGGCCAGCCAGAGAATCTATCCAAATAACTGCAGGCATTTTGTCAAGCCAGAGGCGCACCAGGAATTCAAACGAATGCCAGAGGACACTGAACCCCACGCTTCCCCCAGTTTCCCTTTCTAAGAGCTGTTGGAAGAGATGCTGAGGGTCTGAGAAGAGCCCTGCCACAGCGATGAAAGAAGTTACCTTCAAGGGTATTTCAGGGAAAACTAACCGGAGTTTAGTGACCCATAAGAGGTGGGTGGGGGAGCATAAAACCGAGGGGAGATGATCTGACGTCATCACCTACACAGCTGGCGGTGCCAACGAGTCCTGTGACAAGGCCGGTGCTGGGACAGCGTGATGGCCACCGGGCCGCTGCGCTTGGCTGCTGCGTTCCAGCACGTGTTCAAGCTGTGTGAGTGATGTCAGCGCCCCTTCCTGTGCTGGGAGGGCAGGGCAGTAACTAAAACACCTAAAATGCCCTGTCCTACCAGGTCATTTTAGGAGAGAAGGGGCAGGACAGAATTCTTTCATAACTGATAAGATTATGTACAAAGGAAATTAAAACGATGGTTGACAAATACCGCTTTGTTTTCCCCTTCATTGTCCACACACACATGCACCAGCTCAAAACCAAAACGTAACGTGTCACCAGCAACCTGGAAGGCCGTGATCCACCGTGTCGCCCAGCCCCACGTGACACGGAAGCTGTGGATGTTTCTATTGCCGCTGTTTGTCAGCGAACGTATTATTAGGGCCATTGCTTTGCTCCTTTCAAGTTGGAATCAAAATTGCCAACGTGCCAGGTCCCAACCAGACATACAGTCATTTGTAGGAAGTGACAGGAGTGCCCGTGCGTTTCCTCCCGGGGTTCCAGAATCCTCTGCCACCCCCGCACTTGGCTCTAGCCATCTGCCTTTTGCGCTGTGTTCTCATATCGCATTTTCGGTTCCGTGTCCAGTTGCACAGGGCCCAGGTCACAAATAGGGATCTAATGAAATCACCGCCATGAAGTAGCACAGCAAGGGAATAAATGCGGTCCCCTTCCTAAGCAATGACCTTCCACGTCACGGGGGTGGGCAGCTAACGGGGGCAGTGGAGGCTACTAGGGGGCAGGAAGTTTGCATCTGCGGACTTCTGGGGTCCACAGATCATGGGCCATGTCTAGCCTGGGTTCAATATCAGCCAGTTTTATGAGATCCCATTTTTATAGAAATATCAGCTTTTAGAGTCATTCTGCTCACTTTTTAGTATCTTTTCTTTTTTTTCCAAGAAACGTTCGGACTGCTCCACAATTGGTTGGAGATGGCGGTGCACCCTCTCTGAACATTTATGTGCCAAGTATCGGGGCAGAAAGCGTGCTAAGAGGGCACGGCAATTTCGTTCTCCCCTCAGTGAACACAGAAATCCATTTCGAAGTGTATTTTCTACCTGTCACTTCGTACAAATGACTGTATGTCTGGTTGGGACCTGGTACATTGGCAATTTTGATTCCAACTTGAAAGGAGCAAAGCAATGGCCCTAATAATACGTTCACTGACAAACAGCGGCAATAGAAACATCCGCAGCTTCCGTGTCACGTGGGACTGGGTGACACGGTGGATCATGGCCTTCCGGGTTGCTGGTGACACGTTACGTTTTGGTTTTGAGCTGGTGCACGTGTGTGGGCAATGAAAGGAGGAAAACAAAGCGATATTTGTCAACCATCATTTTAATTTTCTTTGTACCCAGGCTTATTACTTATACAAGTAATTCTGTCCTTCCCTTCTCTCCACAGAATGATCTGGCAGGACAGGGCTTTTCAGAAGGTGTTTTAGTTACGGCTCTGCCCCCCCAGCACAGCAACAGGAGCTGACATACAATTCACATGGGTTGAATTAGTAAGTGAATTCATTAAATCTTATTATGATGATATATTATCTTTGGTCAATGCCATTGAAATAAATGAGTAATTCTACTCTGAGACCGGTGACTGGATGAATTGGGTTGTTTGAGGTACTTTCTATGTGGTCTCCTCCACCATTTCTGTTACGTAGAGAAGTGAAAGGGAATGGCGTTCACATTTCCAAATCACTAATTGAGTTCGTTGGTGCCCACAGAATGGCGAGCAGAACATAGAGCGGGTGGCGAGACGGGTTATGGCCCCTCACCTTGGACGTCTCACCTAGCTGCTCGGTGCTTTGTGTCCACACTGGCAACGAACACCACCTTCTCTGTCCGGTTCTAACAGTTGTTTAATGCTTGAAAAAAATGTGTATTAAAGAATGTTTGTGAATATAGACTATGTGTAAATGTCCCTTATAAATTACATACCGCATCTTTAAAAATATAGTTTCCCTTCAGATAGTCTTTATGTTCTACTCCGTAAGACTGCCACAAAATTGGAGAGAAAGAGGACATGGAGATTCATGGTTAGTCTCCTGTCGACTTGGCTGGGCTAGGGTACCCACTTACTCAATTAAACACCAACCCAAGGGGACTGTCAAGCTGTTCTGTAGACAGGACTGACCTCTGCGGTCAGTGGGCTTGCAGCAAAGGAGATCACCCTGGCTAGTGTAGGCGAACCTCACCCAATCAGCTGAGAGGTCTTAGGCAAAAACTGAAGTGTCCTAGAGAAGAAGGAATTCTGTCTTAAGGCAGGAACATCAAATCCTGCCTCGGTTTCCAGCCTCTCAGCCTGCCCTGTGAATTTTAAACATGCCAACTTCCATGACCCATTGAGCCAATTCCTTAAAATAAATATTTGTATATGTATGTTTTTGTTTGCATGTATATGTATATGTATGTGTACATGATATGTGTATATTTATATGTATGTATTGCTTCTGTTTTTTCTAGAAAACTCTGATGCAGGTAGAGAGTGTGAGCGAAGAAAAAAGGCACATTTGTCTAAGTGCTTTCCAGTTCATAGCTGTTTTTCAAACCTACTGACATTTATGAAGTTGGGCAGTGTCTGAATTACAACACCGAATGCATGTGTGTGAGCCCAGGACGAGGCTGACGAGGGGATGCACTTTAACGAGGGGGCAGCTGCTCTGCTCACAGTGAGGCAAGGGGTCCCACGCACAATCTGAGCCTCGTCCTGGCCATTCAGAACAACAAAAAAAAACATTTTCAGCAGTTTTGAAGCCCAGGCTCCCATCACTAGCACTGTGCTGTCCATCTCCCACTGGGAAGCACCTCATAATTGCACGGAAGCCCCCTGGGTGTTCAGGTAAACAGTAGTACACAATACAGTTGGTTTTGCAGAGAACGAGTCATAACGTATTGATTCTTTTTAGAAGCAGAGAACCGTGATGCATGCAGACCTAACACAGAAAACAAAGGTCCATTTTTTGGGGGGTGGGAAACAAACACACAAACAAACAAACAAACAAACTTGCTTTGAACAGCAGGTGAGGGCGCTTTGGCCGCTGAGCAGGGCAAGAGCTTCCGGAGCCGCTCTTTGAGGCTGCGCTTGGAGCTGCTCTGGGCGTAGAGGAAACCTAGAAGATACGCGATGGTTCCGTTAATGCCGTCCCCGGAGAGGACCGGGCCGGGCGGCGCGCCTTCCCGGAGGGCGCCCCGCAGCAGGCCCGGGAGGCAGCCGGCGCTCAGGCAATAGCAGGCAGCAGGCCGGGGCCCCGGAGGCCCAGGACACATCCTTTGCCCCCTCTGGTTTTCTTATTTCTCTAGGTTTTCTTTGCAAACCTGTTCTGTAGCTTGTATTCAAGATAGTGACCAGCAAGTGAGCACAGAATCACACAAGTATCTTTTGAGCAGCAAAAGTAACATTTGGTGGCTTTGTTTTCATTGGGAATAAAACGAAAGCCACCGAAAGTCGTAACTGGATTGAAATGTCAGTATTCCTGCACGAGACAATGTGCTGGTCCTATTGCTTCTCCTCTGTGGTTCCCGAGGAGACGAATGCACATATCATTCACCCCGCCATCGCCTGTTCGTACCTTTGCCTTCCCTGAAAGTGCAAAAATGGGTGACCTTGACATGAGGCCTCGTTGGCATAAGCTGATGTGCCCAGACACGTGGCAGCCCCCCCCATTTTTCAGGTGTCTGACATTCATGGACGGAATTATTCAAAAGCAGCAAGGCCTGTGGGTGAGATGATAACCCAGGAATAGACGGAGCAGTGTGCGTGACTTCAGATCGTGGGGGGAGGACTCGGGGACACTTAGTGACCCAGTGGGCGAGCGGGCGAAGGCTGGAGACCCACGTCGGCACCAGCTTCCCGCCCCCCAGCGCCCAGGGGCCTGACTTCGCAGCTGGTGGCTCGCACGGCCCCCCAATCAGGTCGGAGGGTTGGGCACGTAAACGAATGCGAATCGAGGTTAGGGCATCCTCATGGCACGGGCCTGGGGAACGTATCGCTTGTTGCTTTTCCACTTTGTAATTCTGATTTCATCATTATAAAACGTCCTGACCGCGAGGGTACTGACTTCCTTCCCTGTGGGGGGCTGTTCCACCCACCTCAGTGTCCATTGGCTAAAAAACCTGACAGATGTCCTGTGGGGGGGGTGGTGGTGGTGGGAGACTGGTCGGTATATATACCAAAGCAGGTCATTTCCCTGCTTGAAAGCCCTTTAGTGCCTCCATCCTGTCCTTTAAAAATCTCGCATTTCCCACTGTGGGCCCCAAACCACGCACAATCCGGCCCCGCCCGACTCTGACAGCACGTGCCACCACCTTCCTTGCTCCCTAGGGACCATCGGCCACCGGCCAGGCTGCCTCTCTCACCCGTGTTGCAGCTCACCGAACAGTTCTGTCCCGTGCTCTGGACACTTGCTTGGTGTGAAATGTCTTGCTCACTTGCTATCCCGAGTGCTGGATGAGGGGCTGGTACAGAGCAGGAGACCCCAACAAATGAGCGGCTAAGTTCCCTTTCAACGCCAAAAGAAGACCTGGTTTCACTTCCTACGGTGGCATCTAAGTAAGCTTTTCAACGTGTAAAATAGAATGGACCTGACTGACATAAAGCAGACCCTTCAGTGGGCTCCCTCCTACGACATTTCGAAGGGAACACATTCATCTACGTGTTGTTTCCTTTGCTAACGTCTCAGGACCCTGGGGTTTTGCTTTGGCTCCACAGGTCGGATATCCGCTCCCTCCCATCCCAGGGCTGCCCACCTCCCTGCCACTGTGTGGGAAATGTGGGGGACCCTCCCCAGACACCGGCTTCCGCCCGCTCAGGCAGCCTGCAAAACCCCGTTCAAACACCCCTGCCCTTGCCTTTGGCGAACCATCCCCGTGGTGTCTGCAACCCGCCTGGAGAAAGAGGGGGCTCCTCCCCCAGCTGCTGCTCCTGCCTCACACTCTGCGGCAGCGTGAGACCTTATTCTGACAAGGGATTAGAGAGAGAAGGGCCTATCAGCCAGCTGAGCCCGGAGAGAGCCCTCAGTTTTGTGTTACCTCTTACCCAGCCCTTCTGCTTTAGATTTGAATTTTCAACAGCTGGACACCCTGTTACCACCCCGGCACTGACGCACGACAGGCAAGCAATACTTGCTGGTTGTTTGAGTTCCTCTTTTTCCTTTAAATTCTGATAATGTGCACAGCTCCCTCTCTCTCTAAGCACTTCCCAGACCCTCAGGCCTGGGTGAGGGAGAGGAGCTTCCCTCCTAAGTATTAAGGTCACACTCCCTGCCACTGCCCCCGATTTGGTAACTAAAGATGTTCCTCCCTGGAGCGTCGTTTGAACTGCTCTTGAGACTACAAGTAGGTGGGCTGCTGTTTCTATGCAGGAGTTAGAAGTCCCAGATTTTAGTCCCTGTTTTACTACTTCAAACTGAGTGACCTTGGACAGATCACTAAACTTTTTTGGGTCCCTGTCTGTCCTTTGTAAAATAAAAGGATTTATAGTAAAGGATCTTAGTTGCCAAAATACAGTTTAAAGGTCCGTGTTAGGAGTATACGCGTATTTAAATATAAATTGCACATGGTCACTACCTTGTTTTTATAGTGTTTTCAGTGAGACCTTTAGCTCCTGGAAGTCAGGCTGTAGACATCAAATAATTTCCTCTCTCTCCCTCTCTCCCTGTACTCTCAGATCATTCCAGTTTTTGCTTTCGTTTTTCCTAAAAATGTTGTGATTCAGTGTTAAGCTCTGTAATAACACAGCCTGGATTCAGATCCCAGCACTGTATGACCTTGGGTAAGTTTATTTAATCTCTCTTGAATCTGTTTCCTCAGTAGTAAAATGGATTAGTAATAGTATCTACCTCATAAAGTTGTGAGACTCTAATGAGATAGTATATAAAGCATTTAGGACAGTCACTGTTCATCATGCACTCGCACTAAATGTTAGATACTAATCTTTTTGCAGTTCTTTGAGCATATTATATTTCCTCTTACCCCAGGGCCTTTCCACATACTATTATCTCTGTTGGAACTGTTGTTTTATCTCATAGTTCATCCTTGAGATTGCAGTTCAATAATAACCTTCTGAGGAAGACCTTACATGACAGACCAAACTGGATTATAAATAGCTCTATTATTTGTTCTTAGAGTTTCCTATATTTCTCCTCCATAGCATTATCACAAATATAATTAAAACAATTGATGATGCAATTACGTAGTTGACATATGTCTTCCCTACCGCAATGCAAGATCGAAGATTCCTACTTTCAGACTTTAGAGAATAAATGCTGCTGCATGTGCTATCCCACTATGAACAGCCACATAACTGGGCAAGCTCCATGAGGAAACTGTTTTCAAGCACTCAACAACCAGCAATGTAGAGCTGTGGTACTTGAGAGAAAAGAAACCCCAAAATGCCCTTGTTCTCCCTGCCTAGTGGCAAGTTTCCTCCCTAGTTCAGAGAGGTGAAGCTCAAGCTCACTGAGCTTTAGCGTCAGAGATCGGAATTGTAGGCTCCCAAAGTGACTGGCATTTGCAGGTGAGGTTTCTGGAGAAGAGAACACCGGCATGGGTCAGCGGGGAGGGTCTGGGTGAGGCTTAAATGTAGGTCGTCGTGATGGTTAGTTTTATGCATCCACTTGACTGGGCTAAGAAATGCCTAGATAGCTGGTAACACCTTATTTTGGGGTATGTCTGTGAGGGCATTTCTAGAAGAGATCAGCAATTGAATTGGCAGGCTGAGGAAAGAATATCACCTTCACCGATGTTGGCGGCCATTATCCAATAGGGAGAGGACTTGAACAGAAGAGAAATGCAGAGGAAGGGAGAATTTGTTCTCTGCCTGAGTTGGGACAACCATCTTCTCCTGTCCTTGGACACTGCCTCTCCTGGTTCCCAGGCCTTCAGGTTTGGACTGGGACTGTCCTGAGCCTTCTGCTTTTAGATAGCATATCATGGGATGTCCCAGCTCTGTAATTGTGTGAGCCAGTCTCTCATAATAAATTTCTTCCTACATTATCTATATATATATCCTACTGATTTTGTATCTCTGGAGAACCCTGACGAATGCAGTCATTGACTGGGGCCTGGGAGATGTATACTCAGGGTCAGACATTATACTATTTAGCAAGCAGAAGCTGTTGCAGGCTGAGAATTAAATGGAGAAAGAGGTCATGCATCACTGAGAGATGAAGTAGTTCTGAACCAGTCCAAGAAAAAAAAGTATCTGGACTGAGCACCTTGGCATTTACTAGAGAGTTAAGAAAGATTATATTTTTGGAGTAAGGTCATTTCCTGGAGTAAAAACCACACCCTATAACGATGTATAAGACGTCAATTGACCTGTCTAAACAAATAATACAACTAAAGTTTGCAATACCAAAAGTAAGTCCTAGCAACTATGGACTGTCTTCCAGAGTAATACTCAACACACACTTTGAGAGAAGATAACGATCCAAACTTCCTGTATTATAACCATGTATTATATATACTGCAACAATGTCCATCATGCTATCAAAAATTAGCAGATGTGTGAAGGAGCAGAAATATGTGACTCAAATCAAGATTAAAAAAAAAAGCAGTCAATAGAAACAGAGCCTAGAATGACCCAGATGTTGGAATCAGCAGACAATGACTTTAAAGAAAAAAGTGGTCACAATTAGTAAACAGGTGAAAAATGTTACACTTGATCTTAGCCAAAAGGCCAAGAAGCAATCTCAGTGAAATTTAAACTACAAAACGAAACCAAATGTAAATTCTAGAAACAAAAAATAAAATACCTAAAATGAAAGGAAAAAACCCTGCTTTAGATGGGGTTAATCACAGACTGGGGACTACTGAAGAAGGAGTTACAAACTTAAATAGAGATGAAAAGGGACAAGTCATCCCATCTGAGTAACAGAGAGGAAAAGGGATTAAAAATAAATGGATACTTAATGCTTTGTGAGACAATATTAAGTATTCTAACATAAATGTAATTAGAGAACCAGATGAGATGGGAGAAAAATATTTGAAAACAATTGCCAAAATATTCCAAATTTGTTGACAAACATTAAATTATGGATTGTAGAAGAAACTTGTTGAAACACAGTCAATATAAGTTGAATCACGTATAGTCAAACTGCTGCAAAATGTGAGAAATATCTTTAAAAAACAGAAAACAAAGAACAAACCAAAACCAGAATAAAAGGACATATAACTTATAGAAGTACAATAATATGAAAGTGGTTTTTCCTTCAGAACCAACAGAGACCAGAAACAATGGAATAAATCCCGGGGTGGGGGGTGGTGTGTGTGTGAATATAGAGCCTTTCAACCCAGAATTCAATATTTAGTGAAAATAGTTTTTTGAGAATGAAGATTAAATACCTTCATATTTTCAGATAAACTAAATCTGAGAGGAACTGTAGCTACTAGACAAACATTACAATAAGTATCACAGGAATTTCTTAAGGCTAAAAGGAAATGACATGATATGGAAACTTAGATTTACAAGTAGAAATAAAGAGCACTGGAAATTAAAAATATGTGAACAAACATAAAGTATTATCTTGATTTCCTCTCATTTCCTTTGTTTGAAATAAGAAAAGTATATGGAGTTTATTACATTTGTAGCTACAATATTCCAGACAATAATAGCATAAAGAATGGGAGAAGGTAAATGGAATTTTATTGCTGCATATTTTTACACAAAATTGTACAATATTAACTAGTCTGCATAAATGAAGGCGACATATGCCAATATTACAATCTCTAGATGTTAGAAAAGCAAGTAAAATTAATAAAAGGTACAGCCAAAAATCCAGTTCAGGAATTAAAATGGAATACTGAAAATTCAATTAACCCCAAAGAAGTCAGAGACAGAGTGGTGGAGAAGCACAAAGAATGCATAATGAGATGGTAGTAGATTTACCCTCAACTATATCATGAAATCAGAAAGCAGAGCTTATCCACTGAGCATGCCCATTACCTTGCACAGTGCCTGATACATAAAAAGTGTTGCGTCAATCTCAACGGCAAGCACGAACTCAGACTATATGATGGCCTCAGCTGTGCAGAGTGGCTGCATGTCTGTAAGATGCATTTAGGATGTGCACGGCATGCTTCCTCACCGTGTGTGAAGCAGTCCCCTCCCCACACTCTAAGTGGGGAGCTGTGTGTGAAAACCCTGCGAAGAATTGTCCTGACTGCACGCCCCAGCCGGTAACACTGAAAGGAAATGGGTGGTAAAGGTAGGTCACCCAGAGATGTGCCTTAGTGAATGGAGGGCATTTTACCCTCACAGAGACTAAGCACTCTTTGATAGGTTAATTAACCTTGCATCCATCACATTATTATTTATTTGTTCATTTATTCCAAAAGCATGTATTATCATACATATATTATAAGACTTATAAATAATGTTTGTTGTATTAATAGAACCGTGCATACACAGTGGTCATATAAAAAGGCCCCTGCTCTCCAGAGTCTAACTGTCTTCATTGACGGTGACATCTATTCCATTGCATGACTGATCTGTCAGTTTCTTTTATTGAACCTGAATTCTCTGAGGAGAGGATTCTATTTATTAATTCATTTATTCCAAAAACATTTTATTAAGTGCCTACAATGGGCTAGGCACTGCCCCAGGTGCTCGGAACCAGACAAAACTTCCTGCTTTAATTGATCTTACATTATAGTTGAGGAAAAAATAGTAAACAAAATGAATAAAAAATACAAAGTTTGTCAGGTAGAAAGCAGGGATGAGGTCCCAGGCCGTGGCGAGGTTGGGAAGACTTGTAATTTTAAATGTAGTCGACAGGGAAGGTGTCACTGGAGTTATAGTTGAACAAAATTATCTAATAACATGGGAAAGTTTCTTAACCTAATTTGATTATTAGCAACCAGTACAATGTATTCCATCTATTACCACTAACATATTTTGTGGAGTAATTAATCTGACTCATTTATTAAGTTATTCAATTATCATTTATTGGCACTTACAATAGACAGAGTAATACCTTAAATTCGTTGTCTATATGAATCACTGATGTTAATAATGATCTATTCACAAATTTATTGCTTTAGAAATCAAAATTAAATCTCCTCACTTATCCCTGCATGTGGAGGTTAAACCAATCTGTTAGTATACTGGTACTTCAAAAATCATGAAATAAAGCAATAAAAAAGAGTAAAAAGTAAATGTGCACATAAGTAGGCCACTTTAAATTGTGATGTCACTGAGCGAAAATGCATTCATTTTTACTAGTGGGAAAGGCTGACATTACAAAGCCTGACATTACTGAAAACAGATCACCATCATCATCTTGGTTGCTCTGTATTTCTGACCCTCCACGTCTCCACAGTGGCACATGTGAGTGGTCATTTTTCACTGACTGCTTTTCCTGTTACACAAAAAAATGCCATTACAATCAATGTCAGGTTTTAGTGGTGAGTGATGGGCCATGAATTATGAATTCAAGAAGTAATGGTGATGGTAATAGAAGGGTAATTTCACCATAATGAGAATTATGCTTATCTTCCTTGTTTTTGTAGTATAGCTGATAGTAGAAAAATGAATATTTTTCCATGGATTTGCATGGGAATAAAGACTCCTACTCCATAATTCACAGCCCTGTTAAACTTTTCATCTTGTGCTTTTGAATTATGGACAATGTTTTTTCTGCCTAGATCCTAGGCCTGTGGATGTCTGGTGGAGAAATCATGCTTCCGCAGATGTGATGTCTTTCCACAAATCAATAACTATGACAAAATCACCAGGAGTTTCAATGGCACTGTCATCATGTCTGTGTCTCCTTTAAATCTGACAAGCTGATGCATGAGCAGGGACTTGATGGGATCATGAAGGAAGACCACTCCTCACCAGTTGCAAATGTGAACTTTCTGTCTGAATGTCTAGTTTTTAAATGACCTTATGGCTCATAAATACGCAAATACACTGAGTTCATTTTGTATTTTCAAATTTATTCCTGAAGAAACAGGGCTCCAGATAATTTGGAGTTCATACTCTAGAGATAGTTCTTGCTGAAGAACTTGCTGCCCAACCCTATCAACTGCTAATGGACCCTTCTGTGAGCCTCACGTTGAAATTGTTCACCTTAAAGGAGGGAGCCAGCCAGAAGGTGCTTGAATTTGCTGGAAAGAGTCTACAGAATTTACATGCAAATAGAGTACATTAAAACTCTGCTTTCAGCTGCTACTTGAAGGCACCTGCTTCTCGTAAAAAGAATGCTAGTCTGTCTGTCTGTCAGCCTCTCAGTCTCCCTCCTGTGTCTCTGTCTCTGTGTGTCTCCTTAGTGCTATGCCTCTCCCTCTTTGTGAGTCTTTGTCACCTCCTTCCCTGACTCCCTCTCCGTGTCTATCTCTGTGTTCCTCTGGCTCCATCTCCCTCTCTGTCTTTGTCCTTCTATGTCTCTGTTTGTGTGTCTCCTTTATCTTTCGCTGCTCTCTGTCTGTCGCTCTGCCTCAGACTCAATCCAGAGAGGGTCCCATTTGATTTTGACTTCTGTGTTGACTGCATGCCTCATGAAACATTTAGAGAGATCTTGAGTCAGCTGAGGGCAGGATAATTCTTGCTGCTATTGCTAGGCAAACACTGTGAAAACTAGATGATTGAAAGCTACAGTGCTTTCCATGCTAAATGTGTGTGGTGGCCCACATCACTGCCCAGCTCTACGGGCAGAGCAGTGCAGAGAACTATTAACAGCAGAAAACAACAACATGGTAAAGACATCTGTGAAGCTCAATTTTCTTTTGTTCCTCAGCAAAAATTGCCAAAAGTGTTTATATGGTGATATCTTTTGTGTGGGAGTTGGGAAATTACCTGAAGCTTCCTGTGAGTATGGTGACAAGACCTCCTGGTAGACCCAAGACAGTGCCCATTTTTGGTAATTGTCCTAACCTCCTACATGTTAGCACCCCTTTTTGTGTTCCAGAATGTTCTGTTTTAGATGGCAAATTTCATGGGCATACTATATTAACAACCAGACCGGTCTGTTCCCACATAGTACTATGCAATCATTTGCTCATGGCCACTTCATTGCACTATAAATAATGTAAATTATACAACTTCATTTTTAAAATGCATTTTAAAATTAGCTATAATTAGGAGGAAAGATAAATGAGGAAGCTAAAACGTAAGCATTTACATACAATGGAACATTATTGTGATATTATGGTGGTATTTTTCAGCATTAAAAAAAAGGGCATCTTGTCATATGTGACAACATGGACTAACCAGAGCATTAGGCTAAGTGAATTCAGCCAGTCACAGAAGGGTATGAGGTGTTTACAATAATCAAATTCATAGAAGCAGAGGTTAGAATGGTGGTGGCCAGGGGTTGAAGGCAGAGGCAACTGGGGAGGTGACATTCAATGGGCCCAACGCTTCAGTTATATTACATGACTAAGTGTCAGAGATTGGCCATATAATGCAGTGCCCCTCAGTAACAATACTATATTGTGCGCTTAAAAATTTGTTAAGGGGGTGCTTCTCATGTTGTATTATTACATAAAGCAGTGTTATTTGGTGCACATTAATTCTAACACTTGTAATGGAAAGCCTTGCAGCTTTGGAGTCTGAAAAAAACTGGTTTGAATCTAAACTTTGCCACTTTTTATTTGTTAGACTTTGGAAAAGTGACTTTACCTTACGGAGCCTCTCTGATCTCACCCGCATCATGGAGGTAATTATAATGCCAGCCTTGCTTTGTGCTAAGATTGTTAGAAAGTTCAAGAGTACACAGCTTTTGGCTAGATAATGTTCTCTTCCCCTACCCAGTGGATGCTGGGAGAAATGGGTTTAAGGCTCAGCACCCAAAGCAAAAAAGAATATTTCAAAAGTGACAGTAGTACCTTTTAGAATACAGTGTCAATTAAAACATCCCCCATGCCTAAATCTCTATCTTGTGTTGCCCCTTTAATAATAATTTTATTATAAATATGAAATCAATCTAAATCTCACTGCTCTGTCTTTTGTTCAGGTTAACACAAAAATGTCAATATGGATATAATTTTCAATATTTTAATTTCAAGCAATATAACTACAAATTTTACTTTGGCATAAATCTATCACATATTTAAAATCAGGAGGCTAGTTACATTTAAGTGAAGTTGATTCTTCTGATAATAAGGAACCACAAATATAATTTATGAACTGAGTTTTAATAAGATTTGAGATTGTAAAGTTCATTTTCTTACCCAAGTGTTTCTTTATTATATAATGAATGTTTGTGACCCTCTGCAATTCCATACACATTAGTTTTCCTATAGCTTAGGCTACCTTGTTCATTTTATAATTAGCCAGTTACGTGATGACTGCCCTTTAGTAACATGCTTGAAAAAAAATAATTCATTTCCTTTTATTAATTTTATTTGGCTTCTTTAAGTATAAAATCCTATAGAGTCTCATAGTTCATTATGGGAGCATTAATTAGATTTTAGTTAGAGTGAAATAGGGAGAAAAATGAAGGATGTTTCAGAGCAATAGGAGGAATGTAATCTCTCATATTTTATTCAGGAGATATTCACTGTGCACTGGCAAAAACAAATCTAGTCCCTGCTTTTACGAAACTTACAATCTAATGGGGAAGGTATATGAGTATAGGGACAAAGAATTAAACAATAACACAAGAAAGTCTTTTAAATTTTACTTAAGCGTGATCTTGCCTTAAGGAAAGATGCAGATAAAGAATGCCTAAAATGCAGTACACTAACAGCAGTAACAAGAACTTTGTATGTGCCAAGTACGTTGCAAGCATTATATCACTTAACACTCACAAGAACTCCATGTGGCAGACAATATTATGATAGACAAATTAAGGGTAGAGAAATACTTATAGCTTCTAAATACGTGGTGGTATATGAGGACATGTCCATATGTGTAACACCTGAGTTTGACATTCTGACTTCTCTACTACACTATGACACACTACGATGGCTCTAATAAATAATTAGACTACTTCCCTTATTGAGTGCATCTAATTGTGTCACAATCAGTGACAGGATATCTGTTTCACTTTGTGCAGTGATTTTTATTATTTCCTCCCCACTACCTCCTCCAGTTAAGCTTCTTAAGTCACCCTCTCTTGAATAATGGTACTGAAAACTTGGTGACCTGCGTTCCTTTGCTAGAAATACTGCCTCTTATTTCATTTTATATAGGCCATCCATCAAATTCCTGGTGGTATTAAAAAATAATGCAGTTGGAGAAAAAGCTGCACAAGGAGATCCAATGTCTTCATCTGAAAAATGGGGGTAATAATATCTGACACTTACTAATCTCAAGGAAGTTGGGAGATGAATGAATTGTTTCTGCAAAATCCTTCAAATGCTGGAAGAAATATAGTTTATTATAACTTCCAGTGTGAAAACTACTTTCTTATACTTTTGGGTTACTGTATTGAGTTTTCGCCTTTCAATAATATATTTGTCCTGTGAATTGATTTGTTTATTAATTTAACCAATAAATATACATTGAGTATACGTAAGGCAGAGCCAGTACCAGGCATTTGAGATGAAAATGAAAAAAGATATGCAATGGCACTGTTTACAGTGGCCAAGTCATGGAAACAACCAAAGTGCCCTGTGACAGATGACTGGATAAAGAAGCTGTGGTCCATACACACAACGGAATATTACTCAGCTATAAGAAGAGACCAAATACTGCCATTTGTTTCAACATGGATGGACCTTGAGATCATCATGATAAGTGAGATAAACCAGACAGAAAAAACCAAGAACCATATGACTTCACTAGGTGGCATATGAAACTGGAAACAACAAAGAAACAAAAACTCATGGACACAGTCAATAATTTAGTGGTTACCTGAGGGTTAGTGGGGAGGGAGTGGAGGAGGAGAGCGGGGGAGTCAAATACACGATGATGGAAAGAATTGACTCCGGGAGGTGAACACATAATCCACCACATAGATGATACACTATAGAATTGCACACCTGAAACCTATGTAATTTTTACTAACTAATGTCACCCCAATAAATTTAACAATAATAAAAAAAGATAAGCAATGAAGCTCAAATGCCTATGATTTTGTGAATATCACTCAGTTGGCCCTGCCTGCTCATTGGCATCACCAGAGTGGCTTTAAAAATTAGCCATGCCTAGTCACTCCAAACCAACTGAGTCAAGTAACTCAAATGTGAAACCAAATTTTAAAAACGTTGTTCTGTTCTGGACTAATACCATGTCAGACAGGGTTTCCTAAGAACTGTCATTTATAGTTTTGAAATTGCAAATTGATACCTTGTTGTTTCTATGTAAACATTGTGCTGGATTGAATAGTGTCTCTCAAAAATTCATGTTCACAATGAACCTTAGAATGTGACCTTATTTGGAAATAGAGTCTTCACAGATACAATATTTAGTTTCAATTCCATTAAGGTTGTACTGGATAAGGGTGGGTCCCTAATTGAATGACTTGTGTCCTTGTAAGAGAGAGGACAGATGGACGGACGGACACACGCATGCACACGTGGCAGATGGCCATGTGAAGGTGGAGGCAAAGACTGGAGTGACGCAGCTACAAGCCAAGGAGTGCCATTGATTGCCAGCAAACACCAGAAACCAGGGGACAGGCATGGAGCAGATTGTCCCTCAGAGTTCCCCACAGGAACCAGCCATGTTGTCCCCTTAATTTCAGGATTCTGGTCTCCTCAATGAGATAATAAATTCCTGTTGTTTTGAGCCACCTAGTTTGTGATTGTTTATTACAGAAGCCCTAGAAATCTAAGATAGACATCAATGGATGTGTTTTCAAGGATATCAGAAAAAAATCAAATTAAACCATGGCCACAAGTTTATCCTCTACACAGAATATGCTTCCTATACAGCGTTCCTCAAAATCTAAGACACGGTACTGAACATAGGATAACTTGTTAATAGTACTGGTGATTTTTGCAAATTGCTGCCCAACTTTTCATCTTAAATGAATTCATCACCACACGCTACAGCTGAATGGCGCTCTACCCGTGTGGAGTGGCCACGTTCCGTGTTCGGTAGTTAGGGTTAGGTAAATCTCTGTTGGGTCTAAGCATCTACAAAGAACTAAACTAGAAGTAAGGATCTTCCCACATTTGTTTCAAAGTAATTAATTAATGAATGAATCAGCTATTTATTGAACCACAGCTTACTGAGACAATTAGCTGAATTCCCTGCAATGGCCTGCAAAGTGTGCACAGTCCTCGATCCCAGATTCCTCTCTCGCTTGTATCCTATTTTCCTCTTTTCATTTGATCCTTGTCACCTACTGGTCTCTGTGCCTGAAATGTCTTATCTCAAATACCTTCAAGGTCACTCCCTTCTGTCTTCAGCTCTTTACTCCAATGTGGCCATTTTGATGAGGCCTTCTCTGGCCCTCCTCTTTAAAACTGGACCCTCATTTAACCATGCCCTATTCCCCTCTCCTGCTCTATTTTATCCCATAGATTGACTTGTGTTATAAGCTGAATTGTGCACCCCACAGATTCATCTATTGAAGCCCTAGCCCCCAGTACCTCAGAACGTGACTGTGCTTGGAGATGAAGCCTTTAAAAAGGTGATTAAGTTAAAATACAGCCTTTAAGGTGGGCTCTAAGCCCATCAGACTGGAGTCCTTGTAAGAGGAAGAAACAGCAGGGATGCACAGGCACAGAGGGAAGGCCACAGGAGGACACAAGGAGGCGGCCATCTGCAAGGCAAGGAGAGAGGCCTCAGGAGAAACCAACCCTGGTGGCACCTTGATCTTGGACCTACAGCCTCAAAAACTGTGAGAAAATAAATTTCTGTTGCTTAAGCCACCCAGTCTTTTGTGATAGTATCTCTAGCAAACAAATGCAGCTAACAATAAAATTTACTGTCCAACTTAGACCACCACCGAGAATGAAAAAGGGCACTATTAATAATGATACCAGGACAACGGACATACAAGGACTGTCTGGAAAAAACCCAGCCATGAATGCCTCTATGTTTCATATTACATGGCTGGATACTTTCTGGACAGCCCTCATATACTGTGACTTCCCAGGTATAGCAGGACCTTTGGAGACCCTGTGTATAATTTGGTCACTATTAACATGCAACGTACTTTATTTAGATACATATTTATTGCCTGCTTGTCTCCACCAGGTAGTCCATTCCTTGAGGGAAAGTATTTCTGTGTTTTTATGCCTCCATACCCAGTGCCTAAGTGTCTGGCACATAGTAGCTTCTCAATAAAAGTATGTTGAATAAATAAATGTAAATTGTGGAGAGGGGTTGATATTCTTTGTTCTTTATGTAAAGATGTTAATGTTCACTGATCTTCATGAAAAAAAATAGCTGTCTCAATGCGACTACCAATTATTTTGCGCCTGTTACCTGCAAAGCAGAGGACTAGGCATTTTACACATGTTATCATTCATTCTTACAACCATGTTGCAAGCTGATATAATTCCTATTTTATACTTGAAGAATGTAAATGAATCAGAGGTCTTAGGTCAATTCCATTTCCCTCAGCAAGTAGCTAAAAATTCAAACCCCAGTCTGCATGTCTCAATGCAGAAAAGATGTTTACACATTCTCAGCAGTGAGAAAAGGACATAAATGCAGATTTACAACTCGTTAAGTCCACTGAAATGATTAATAGCAACGAGTCACAATATTGTACATCTTGAGGTACAAACAACATCCACAAATTATATCAGTGTGAGCTCAGAATAAGTCATATTCAATTAAATAGTGTAGGTGGAAAGACCTCTGATGTTTTCATTCTAAATTCTCTATCAGCTCTACAGAAAAATCAAGGACCACAAATCAATGTCTCTAAATGGATGTGAGTAGCTCTTCCTCTTAATTTAATTTTTAGTTACTAATGCTTTGGACTGACACACAATGTGAAATATTGTCCTTGAGAACAGGCAGCTACGTCTGCTGCTTGGCATTTTTATTTATTAGAAACAGAGCCAGAAAAATCCAACATTAAAATTTATCATAGCAGCTGAGGGGCTACATCCTGAAGGAGAAAACTAATTTCATGCTAATTTGGTAGACATTGCCTGGTACCCTTTTATAAGTAACGTGTATCTTGACCACATCAAAATGTTGCCTAAGAGAATTCTTTGGAGTTACATAAAGTGAAGTTACACTTTGCGTGCAAATTTGAAATAGTCCTATATAAATACTGAAGTCTCACACTGAGTGCAAATTTGAAACTAATGGGATACTCAGTTTTTTTATTTATTTGTTTTTTGAGTGACATTTTGTCAAGAATTTTATAACTTCAAAGCAGGCAGACTCAGTAAACAGTGAGCTGGTTAAAATATGCTTTAGGCAGGCAATATAATACCTCTTAAACCTTTTAAGTCTGGGCATCCTTGTCAGCCTTATGGAAACATCCAATTAAGACCTTAAATTGCTTAATGTCATCAAGAACGTGTTCTTCAAACAAAACACAATCACTTTTAATAGTTCACACTAACCAGGCTTCGTTCCAAACACAGTGGAACTAAAATTTTAATCCTGACCATCCTAGCATCACTCAGTTCATTAAACGATCCTTGATCTTTTCTGTTTCCAGGGATCTTTGGGTTTTACTGGAGAGAATGTGAACTTTGGAGGGATAAAAGTGAAATAATTTAGAAAAAAATCACTTCACTCCAGAGGCTGAGTCTGTGCCTACTTCTAGCATTCAGAACTCCTCACACTTTACTGGATTTATCCGATTAACTGGCTCTTCCAGAGAGTTCCATGAAATAGAATAGAGGGCTGCTTAGGAAATCAACAGCTGCATTTTAGAAATCTGCTGTGACTAGACATTGTAAAAGGCACATTATAAATACAGGCATACCTTGGAGATATTGCGGCTGAGTTCCTAACCACCATAATCAAGTGAGTCATAATTTTTCTGCAGGTGGTAGGTCTTGCCTTCAATTTGTTAAAAAACATGACTGTGAAGTGCAATAAAGTGAAGCACAATAAAACAAGGTATGCCTGTGGTGTCTTATGTAAGCTTTATAAGAATCATTTATTATGGCAGACACTGAACTCAGAAATGTTTTACCTTGCCTAAGATCGGCAGTCTAAAAACTAATGGGGTGTGCCTATAAACCTGGTCTACATGAATACTAAGACCATGCATACACTATTCATGCCTCATTCATCCATTTCCCTGGCATCAGGCACGATGCCTGGCATTGACTGTTCAATACATATTTGTTAAATGAATGAATCGATGTTGGTTGAATTCCAAAGCAGAAAGGGAAGCTCTTTTGGTTTCATTTGTTTATGAATAAACCATGACTTTTTCAAGGTTTCCAAAAACAATTAGCATTTCATTGGGACAATCTGAAATGCCAGGCCCTAGCAAGCCTATCTGTCACTTGGAGACAAGAGCATTCACTCAGAAAGCTGAGCCTTGGAAACTTGCAGAGCCAACCTTACCTGGTGGCCTTCAGGGTTTGGCTGCTGGTGAATGGGAGTTGGGAAGGCAGGGGAAAATGGTGGTAGGAAAATGTGTCAACAAATGTGAACAGCCTGAGAGTACAGTGCTGATAAAACACACTCGAGTCACAAAAAGGAACAGAACACAGTTATGGAATTGAGGTAAGTTCTCCTTACTGAACCAACGCAATATTGTGCCCTCAGGCTAAAATTTTAGGGGAAGCTTGTGAAATGGCTTCCTGGGTAAGGACTATTATGGATCCTATCTTATTCTCTGAATGAGTAAAGCTATCAAATTCAATATGAGCTCAGGATCAGTGTGTGCATAGAATCAAAGAGGACAATTTGTCTGATGAATTGTTTTATAGTCAAGATAGAGCTGAAGTTCATGTAGGCTTTGTGGGGGCGGGGGGTGACATTGAACTGAACAAGTTTGAGCTTCATGTTAATGATGATAAAAGACAAATGCTGGGTTTTTTGAACACTTTATAAAGCACAATCCAATGTGATCATCAAAACGGTCCCATGAGATAAGCACGCTTGGTAGTATAGACTATATTTTATAAATGAGAAAACTTAAGCTTCAAAAATGGACAGCTCAGCTGCTGTCTAGCTAAGAGTTTATTCCAGGTATCCATCCTCCTATACATTCTTGCTACTTAAAATGTGGTTCTCACATCATCAACATCATCTGGGAGCTTGTTAGAAATGCAGAATCTTTGGACTCACCCCTGATTCAGAATTATCTGCATTTTGATAAGATCCTCAGATGATCTGGATGCCCACTAAATAGGGAAAAACATCTTACAGATAATGCTGTATTAATTGTCTAGAATACCTCGGGGTTGAGAATCTTATCTCGCTTTCTTAACAAATGAGAGTAAGTAGAGAACACTATTGTAAGAGTAAGCTGCCAATTTATAATCTTCTCAAAAAATAACCTGATTTAAATGTTAATGGTTCCAGTGATATCAACATAGTATAGGTTAAGATAATAGACACTGAATCCTGGTATTTCCATTAACTGTGTGGCATTGGGAACACTCCTTAACTATTTAAGCTTCAGTTTCTCACCTGGAAATGAGAATAATAAGAATATCAACCTCATGAGGTTGCTGTGAAGGTCAAGTGAAATGAGCAGTCAGAGCTGGTACATGGTGAGTACACAGTAATGTTTATAATTTTAAGTATGATAATCAACAGATTAGCTATCTATTTTACAGAGAAAGAAAAAGAAAAACATTTAAAGAGGTTCTGTTGATTCATCACGAAAACAACCTTTGCAACACTATCACAGAGACTCACTTCACGTACACTCTGAGCTATACAACGCTTCCAAGGGGCACAGGTCATTGTGAGTTTCCAGTAAGTTATCCCAGAATGAACCCTTGACACATTCTCTATACTTATTATCTCAGGATTTATTCATTGTTGTCCACATTCAGATTCTAAAAGGCCAACGTTTTGGGGACCTGCAAGTCTGGCCCTTCTGGGGATTGATAAATTTTTAAAAGTTATTCTTAAATTAGTAGACCAACTGAGGAGAAGCTCAGACACCTTCTTTTCTCTAGGGGTCTGGAGGTAAGAGGACGGAGGAGGGGAGGCTGTGCTGGAGTGCTGGAGGCCATGAGGAAGCTTTAGGAATTGAGTTCCAGGAAAGGAGCTGATCACAACAGGGTTAGCTGAACACAAACCGCCACCGCCAGGGGGTCCCCAATTCAGTCCCTCAGCCCCACCCAGCTGGTGCACTGGGGTATTGTAAAGAAAGGAATTGAGAATAAATTAACTGGCTGTGTTTTCTGGTACATGCAGAGTTGGTGTGAAGACCTGATTTTATTCTGAATAAGACATAGAACATAAAAAAATGCTTTATCCAAGTGTGCTTAACAGAGATGAGTTATTAATGAATATTGTGCTCTTGTTTCACATATAGGAAGAATCTCCTAGCCTCAATATGTGTGGTGTGCAATTTAAAATGAGATGTAATAAAGCACTAGGGTTAAAGTATATGCAACACATACCAGGATGCTGTTTCTGGATGCAGAATCATTATTCTTAGCAGAGCTAGACAAGTTAAGAGTAAGAATCAGAAAATCCTACGAACTGTCCAAGGCGTACAATAAACCCAACAATACAAAATGAAGTTTAAGTGGCGTATCTTAGTCCTTCCTCATGCTTTCCTCCTCAATAGCAATCCCCTATCTTTCCATCGAACTTCATTTTGCACCATTACCTGACTTGACACTTTCAGTTCTCCGCTGATTTCCACGGGGCAAATAACACCAGAGGCGATGAGCACCGTGGCATGGATTTAAAATTGGTCTTTCCTTATTCCATCATAGGTCAGTGACTTCCTCTTAATGGAGGACCTCACGTTTTAATTAGCCAAACAAAAGGGAAGCACCCTTTTTTCTCTTTATCATGAGTTTTAAAGAAGTAAATGAAATATTATGGGCCATAGAATTCTTTTTCCTAAGCTCCCAAAGTAAAAATTTCTATTTTCAAATGGAAAATAGTTACTTCTTAAAAGTGAAGTAACATTAAATTGATCTTTAGTTGTAACTTTATAAAGAGCTGAGAGTCAGCTCTAAATTATTACAAATTGGTTGACATATATTTTCACCTTGTTATTTCTTTCTTAGCTCATTTTGAAATATCTGTCTCTTTTTTTTTCTTCCAAAATATGTTTCTATCTTTAACCTCATCGAGATATTTTTGTATTTGGTCTTCAGGTTGTTTACCTTTTACTGATAAATTGCTTATGTTTTACTATATCATAGCGAGTTTTATTTTATCTTCTTATTGCTTTATTTGGGTCCACTTCTGTATTTCATTGTACTTTTAAAGTTTTACTTCATTCTTTTATTTATTTATTTATTTTTCAGTCTTACAGCTTCTATGCCATTGGTATTTATTATTTCCATCTTATATTTACTCTTCTTTCAGCCACTTACATCACTCTCATTTCAATTTAGTTTTGGTTTATGGGTAGTTTTATTTCAATTTTCATCACCTTTAACACACTTTAATTTTGTTTTGAGTGTTTCTTTTTTTGGGTAGTTTCCAGGCTGGGAATTGAACCCAGGCCACGGCGTTGAGAGTGCCGAAGTGTAACCACTACACCACCAGGGAACCCCACAAGTGTTTCTTAATTTAATTCTTAATTTATAATAGCAGGCAGAGAGAAAGACCCTAAGGTGGCATTTGGGAGGAGAACCTATGATCTAAAACAGGCGTGTCCAACCTGCAGGTTCAGGACAGCTTTGAATAAGGCCCAACACACATTCTTAAAACAGTATGAGAATTTTTTTGTGACCTTTCTTTTTTTAGCTCATCAGCTATCGTTAATGTGAGTGTATTTTTATGTGTGACCTAAGTCAATTTTTCTTCCAGAGTGGCCCAAGGAAGCCCAGTGTTTGGACACTGCTGGTCTAAAATAAACAAGGAACCCTGTAAAGGTGCAAGACTCCCTCTCTTTTTCTATTGGTCTTTATTTCCTAAATAAAAGCTTGGTGCGAGCAGTGGCCCGTGCCTGATTGGCTCCTGTAGTATCTTCATTGCCGGCTCATAGGAGGTACTTACGAAAACTTACAAAGGGTCATGATGATGATGGATAAGGACTACGAAGGGTTACTCGAGTCCACTAGCAATTACTTTACCGGCACCACGTCCACACATTCTCCCGGGGACTTTCCACGTATTAACTCAATCATCACAAGGATGAGGAAGGCATCATCACTACCTCCATCTATACCTTAGGACATCGAGACCTGAGAGATATAAACGGGCCTGCCAGGGTCACGCAGGAAGTGGAAGAGCCAAGACTTGAACCCATGCCATCTATCGCTGGGTTTAGGACACTTAAAAATCCCTTGCCCATTGTATGCCATATCATGTAATAACTGGCCAATAAGAGGCAAGTACTGTGGGGAAGAGATGTCTTTAAATAGACTTTCATGCCATCACTACCTAAGACACACCAAAGGTATGTGGCTTCTCAGAATCAACATAGGCCAGATAAATAAAGAGAAGCCTAGTAAATTCATGACTGGCTCTACCTTCAGTTGACTGAACTTGTATTTTTGAGCAGACTGTCAGCAACTCCTCCCTGCTCTGAGGCAGTCCTTGAAGTCCCCCCACTTTTTTAGATTATCAATTTTAAATCAGACACAGCACATGGGGCCTGTCTCTCTGGATGGGTTCCACTCAATTTGTCAAAGATTTATGAAAGCAGCCTTTTAAGGCATTGAATTTACTCACCAAGATAATTTTCTCCTCAGTTAGAATTCCATCATTCTTTAGGCTTTCAAGTAAAAAGTGAATGGAGAACTAAATCAACTGAATATAGAACTCTCTACTTTTATGTCTGGGACATGTTTCTCTTCTCTAGTAGAGTAACTCTCTGCTCCCACAGTCAAGCTGTTCACACAGAGTTAAGATTCAAGAATTGAGAGAAAGATTTTATATATGCTTTTTTAGGTGTTATTGATGTATAACACTGGTTCAAAGCTAGACACTATTTGAAACCCTAGCAGAGTCTTACAGGTGTCAGAGTCTTCGTATTGGAACTATTTGTCAATTATGCACTGATGGATCTGAAGCTGTCTAACATTTTATGGAGAAAAGTAATTAAACAACTGTGGTTTCCATTTTATTTTTTTAAAGTTAAGTGCTTAAATATAGCAGAGAAGTACTTACTTACAGATTTGTTAATTAATACAAAACTTACATAACTAATGCAGAGCATTGAAATAATTTGTCTATTTTTCTAGCACTCTTGATTGGAGAGTCCTTAACAAAAAGCTTGTTTAATTAAGCCTCAACTGTTTTTTTTCTCACATCCTGATTAGAAAATGTTCAACTAATAATATAATTTTGACTATCAATAATATTTTAAATTTTATGAATTTCATGCAAGAATACTTATTTCAAATTAAATTTCCTTTCTGTTTAAACCAATCTATGAGGTTGTAATTCTACTCATATTTACCTAAGTAATCTGGGGACTTAGCAATAGACAGACAGTAGTTGAAATGTGTTTTTGGAAGAAGGAAAAGAAAAAGGACATGGAGGAGGAAGAGGAGAAGAAGTTGTTTTGGAAAAGCAACAAGGCTCCTTTTGTGTAATGGCATTCTACATAGAGGCATGTGTTAGTTTGCTAGGGCTGCCATGACAAAATACCATAGACTAGATGGCTTAGACCACAGAACCTTTTTTCTCACAGTTCTGGAGGCTAGCAGTTTAAGATCAAGGTGTTAGCAGGTTTGCTTTTCTCTGAGCCTCTCTCCTTGGCTTGAAGAAAGTTTCTTGCTTGTCCACACACGGCCTTTCCTTTGTACTCCAGAATCCCTGGTGTCTCTTCTTATAAGGACATCGATCATATTGGGTTGAGGTCTTATTCTAGTGAGCTCATTTTAACATGATCATCTCTTAAAACACCTCATCTCCAAGTACAGTCACATTTTGAGAAACTGGGGTTAGGGCTTTAACAGTTGAATTTTGCAAGGAACACAGCTGAGCCAAGGATGGGGCTTTCAATAAATATTTGCTGATTGCAGAGGGGCAAATGACTGTCATCTAGGAAATGAAGGGGATGATGAAGGCTGCTCTTTAACATTATCCACTAAGGTGGTGGCAGAGGAAATGTGTCCATGTTCTTCTGGTCATCTGAAAGTTCAAGCGGCCCCATCCCAGCCACTCCCTTATCCCTGCTTGACTGAATTATTACAATAATATTATAACTGGTTACTCAGGCTCATCTATGTCTCATACTTCCATGAGACTGGGTTTTCTAAAGCATAGTTCCAATATAACATGACCACATTCCTTCACTAATTCAGGCAACACATGCTTCTGAGTGTGGCTATGCCAACTCTATGAGGAACTCTGCTAGGCACCGATTTGATGAGAGCAGTCAACATTTTTCATTGTTCCCCATTGCTTAGTGCAAACTCTGTGAAAGCATATTGATCTGATTTGCTGGTCGCTGACTCTTCAGTGCCTAGAACAGTTTCTGCCATACAACAATACTTGGTTTAGTGAAGAGCTGTTTGTGATCGTTGGTAAGCAAGGAAGTGGTGCTACCTTAGAAATAATGAAGAGAAAGTGAAGGCCCATTTCTTTCCAAGATATGCAAACATGACAAAGTCCCAGCACCGCTAAAGAAATGACTTCACCATTGAGGTTCATTATAATGAAAATAGTTGTAAATGCTAACAAAGGTTAGAACTGAAGTGATTTATTATGGCATTATGTAAATTAAAATAATCCTCAATATAATTTTTTGGGTTAATTACCATGTAGTTGTCTAAGATTTTGACTGAAAATCAGGAAGCCCTAAGTAGCTCTGTTGATCACTAGACTGCCAACTTCGGTTAAGGTACTAAACAGAGTTCCTTAAGTTTATATAAAATGTGCACAAGTAATCCATTGACTTCATGTGATTTACTAACATCTGTTTTGCTGTTGTCATGAGTGGGTGAAGGCTTGTGTTTGCATGATAAAATGACCATAATGAGCAGCACAACTATTCCCTCCTACTTGCCTGAAGTCGGCACCATCAAGACAGTGCAGTTACTTGGCGGCTCACGCCAAAGACCAAGTGCTTCCCACAGCCTCCAACCCTGATGTCACTGAGCCACCGAATCAATGCCAACAGAAACATCCAGTCTTCCCATGAAGTGAGGAAAATAAACTCCTACAGTTTTTCAATTATTGTAACCCCCACATCTTCCTAACAAACACATCATTTTTATCCAGTCTCACTGGGATCCAGAATTCGTGGACTTCTTTTTAAAAATATTTTGTTATAATCATTTTTTCCCTTTTAAATTGACTTGGCTTTTCCTCACTGGTTCATTTTACTACAAAGTAATAAATTTAACTCTCAAAAGACTCATTTCCCACTGAGAAGAGAGAGGGAGGGGGTAGGGGAGAAAGTGGGTGCATACGTGTGCATGCGTACGTCTGCGTGCGTATGTGCGTGTGCATGTTAAGAACAGGGGCTTTGGGGCACCACGCACACTTCTTGTCAATAGCATGTGGCCAAATAAAACCAGCCTTCTGCCTGCCTCACAACGCCTAGTTCACTTCCTCCTCCTCCTCTGCCCGGCCTCTTTCAACACCATGCCAGGGCTGGGAAGGTTAAGACAGGGGGCTACGTCTGACGGGAATCGTGACCACGATCCAGGTAACAGAAGAAACAAAGCAGAACAAACCTAAAGGAAGAATTTTACTTCTTTTTCCTACTTTCAAAATGCAACATCCCCGTGGGCTTTCCCCCCGGAAGTCCTGTGATCTAATAGTAGCCTCTGATTTATGAAAAGCTGCAGTATCTCACCCAGGTTATCAATATCTGTGTCTGTGATTCTTTCTTCCAAAGTAAGGATCTCTTCTGGTCCCACCTCTCTAAGAGCACCCCGTCTTCCTCTGCTTGGAAAGCAGCCTGATGACACTGCACTTGGGACAGTTATTCTAGCTCTTGTCTTGAGCCTCTTGCCTGGGTCTGAGGTGCATCGCTGCCGGGGACAGCCTTGCCCCGGTGACGAAGGAAAGCCCTGCCTCCCACTTCAGCCGAGAAGCGAATTTTTATTTCCAGAAAAACTGAGTAAGAGGTGTCTGAACCCTTAATATTCCAGGAACCTCACGAGGGAGACTTTTACTCAAAAAGGGAAAAAATGCCCTAGAACAGGGGATAATTCTAACTGAAACAGAAGCCCATCAGATAGATTAGGAGAAAGAGTGAAAAGGAAATGGGGGTGTGTTGTGACAGGAGGTTTCTGTCACTGTCTCACAGGGCTACCCTTTCCTCCTACTGAACTGAGAAATGGCTTGTTTGACTCTAAAAACTACAACTGATTATTGTTTGTGAAAATGACCTCCTTTTATGACCAAGGTGACGGTATAGAATAATGCCCGGTATAAACATGATTAAATAAGTATCCAGTTAACTGTGATGTAAATTTTGTTCGCTTAAAGCACTAACTCTGCTCATGGTACTCAGTTTGCATGGTTCATTATTCAAGAGCCAAGCACTTACAGCTTACAATTTTTATAGAACAGAGGGAACCCTAATAACGTCTGAGTAAAAACAGGTTAACGTCATTTATTGTTCTATGTCTGCTGCCTTGAGATGGGTTAAATTAGTTTTAAAAAATTATGTGCATTTCTGGCCCAGTTCGCCACTTCCGTGTTTTCTAATCCCATGACTCATGTTTAAGAAAATGAGACCAGTGGCCCCACATCACCTTGTCCTGCTCTCCCCCTGATACCGAATGAGCGAGGCTGGCACTGGTGATCTGAGGCTTCGCTCCTAAGACCTTCACTTCCCTCCATCAAAAATAAATCAGCGTAGAAATGGCCTTCATGTCTGGAGTCATCTATTCCTTGACTTGGTAAATAAATTCTAACATTTTATTTTCATTTCACGTAGGTATTTATAAACAAATTTATAAGCTTATCAGAGAGATTTGAAAATGACTTTATTATCCTCCTAGTTGCAGAAGCCAGAAAACTGGAAATCCTTACAGAGGATTTTTGCCTTCAGTGAATTGTGGATAAATTTTCTGAAGCAATAATCTGATCACATCCTAACTCAGATCAAGTGCATCAGCACCCCCTCAGGGCTCCTCTGCTTTAACAAGGTCCTCCCTAACCTTGCCCTTCGGTGGCCGGTAAAGTCTCACCTTCTGCCGCACACTTAACCAAGGCAGGATGTTCATAACCTGGTGCTATGGTTATAAGGAGACAGAGTATTTTACATTGCTGGCCTTGTAATTAGAATTATTCTTCCACCCATCCTCCAGGTTAAATTCTACGCATGTTTCAAAACTCAGATTAATCCATACTGAAAAAGAAGAAGTAAAGCTATTTCTACTTTCAGGTGACATAATCTTGTATATAGGAAATCTAAAGGAACCCACCAAAATAAATAAATAAATAAAGTGAATAAATGAGTTTAGCAAGGTTGCAGTATACAAGATCAATATGTAAAATTTTATGTGTCTATAGTAGCAACGAAAAATTCAAAAACAAAATGAAGAAAACAATTCCATTTATAGAATCAACAAGAATACCATGCTTATAAATAAGTTTAACAAAATGACGTGACAATTTTACACTGAAAATGATGAAACATTGTTGAAAGACTTTGAAGAAGACCTAAAGAACAAAATAAATGAACAAACAACACAGAAACAGACTCATAGATACAGAGAACAAACTGATGGTCTCTAGATGGGAGAGAGTTGGAGGGGTGGGTGAAAGAAGGGAAGGGATTAGGAAGCACACATTCATAGTTACAAAATAGCCATGGGGATGTGAAGTAAAGCCTAGGGCATATGGTCAATGATACGATAATAGATACAGTGCCAGGTGGGTACTAGAGTAGTTAGGGGGATCACTTCTTAAATTATATAAATGTCTAACCACTAGGCCATATACCTGAAATTAATATAAAATAATATTGACTGTCAACTGTAATTGAAAAAAAAAAATTAAAAGAGACCTAAATAACTGAAGCAGTATCCCATGTACATGGATTCAAAGATAATATTTTTAGGACAGTAATACCTACAAAATGATCTGAAGATTAAATTCAATCCTTATAAAAATTCTAGCTAGCTTCATTTCAGATATTGACAAGCTGTTCATAAAATTTAAACAGAAAGCTGAGGGACCCAGAATACCTAAAAATAAAAAAATCTTGAAAAATAAGAATAAGGTTGAAGTCTCACTTCTTGACTTTAAAAGTTTGTAAAGTTACAGAAATCAAGTCCATGTGGTACTGTCCTGAGGACTAGATAAAGGGAATAGAAGTAAGAGCCCCCAATAAACCCATACATCTATGTTCCACTGCTTTTTTTACAAGGCTGCCAAGGCAACCAATGGGAAAGAAATCATCTTTTCAGCAAATAAACCTAGGACCACTGAATATCCATATACAAAAGAATGAATTTGAATCTATAACTCACATCATATGCAAAAATTAACTCAAAATGGGTCATAAACCTAAATGTCAGAGCTAAAATGATGAAATCTTGGAAGAAAATATAGGTGTAAATCATCCTGACCTTAGTTTAGATGAGGTTCCTTACCTATAACACCTAAAACACAAGCAACCAAAGAAAAAAATGAATACATCGAACACCATAAAATTATAACTTGTATTTTAAAGGACACTATCAAAAAATTAAAAATTCAATTCACAAAATGGGAGAATATTTTTGAAAACCATATATCTGGTTATAATATAGTATCCAGAATGCATAAAGAGCTCTTACATCTCAATAGTAAAAAGACAAATAATCTCATTTTTAAAAATGGGAAAGGAATTTTAGTAGACATCTGTCTAAAGAAGATATACAATGGCCAATGGGCACATCAAAAGATGCTGAAGATCATTAGTTATTGGGGGAATATAAATAAAAACCACAATGAAGACCATTTTATGCCAACTAAGATAGCTATAATAAAAAAGGTGGACAATAGTGATTACTGGGCAAGATGTGGAGATACTGGAACCTTTTTAGTGCTAGTAGGAATGTAAAATAGTATAGTCATTTTGGAAAACAGTTCAGAAGCCCCTTAAAAAAGTTAAACATAAGAGTTAACATATGGCGCAGCAACTCTAGTCCTAGGTATATACCCAAAAGAATTGAAAACATGTTCATGCAAAAACTTGTACACATATGTACGTCGTAGCCTTATTTATAATAGCCCAAACATGGAAACAACCACTATGTCCATCAACAGATACATGGTAAACAAAATATGGTATATTCATCAATGGAATATTATATAGCCACAAAAAAGAAAGGAAGTAGTGACACATACTATGACATGGATCGCTCTTACGCATCATACTAAATGAAAGAAGCCAGACACGAAATACCCCATGTTGTATGTGAAAAGCTCAGGATAGACAAATCCATAAAGACAAGAAGTATATTAGTGGTTCCCAGGATCTGGGGGTAGGCGTGAGTGGGTAGTGACTGCTAATGGATACGGGGTTCCATTATGGGCGATGAAAATGTTCTCAAGTTAGCAAGTAAGGATGATTGCACAACCTTATTTATATACAAAAAACACTGAGTTGTATAATGTAGGTGGGCACATTCATGGTATTTGAGCTCTTCTTAATTAAAAAAGAAACTCAGCATAACTATGAACTTCTCTATGGAAAACTTCCCAACTCCTCAGACCAGCTCCAGCTCCCCTTCTCCAATTACATGTCCGCAGATTGCGATTATAGGCAACGCAGTGCGGTGGCTAAGCCCCTGGGCTTTCTTAAAAGTCTTCTGTAACTGAATGACTGTGGGCTAATGGTTACTTAATCTCACTGGGCCCCGATTTCATCTGTAAGATGGCGATACTGATATACCCAGCTCACAAGGTTTTTGTGAGGATTATGTGAATAAACATTGCAAAGCTCTTGGAACCCAGTACCAGACATTCCATACATATTTAATGCATTTACCATTCTTATTAAGATAATTTGTTATGATCTATTATTATCTTCATGATTATTATTATTAGCCATGTCTCTTCAGTATTGTACCCTATTCTCTATCACTATAGGCACTGGGTATTTATTGTTTCCCAATGACTGGTCCCCTTGGAATCATGCCATGTCTCTTTGGAGTTGGCAGCTCAAATGCAGAATGGAAATATTATCTTTAGCCAAATACTACAGAAATGGCCAAAATGGTACCGGCCTCGCTGGTGGGATAACATGCCAAGCGTGTTGAAACCTGCTTCTCCTGAAAAGTATGCTTGCCCTGTGCCCACAAGAAAGGAAGAAACCCATCTCTTTACTAGAGTCTTTGGGAATTCAGGGAAACTCTGAGACTTAATCATTCCCTGAGAAGTCCTGGACCTTTGGGCTGCCTCAAAGTCTGCTTACACATCCTTGCAGTGAGAGACTCTGGGAAGAAAGTTCTAGAACAGCTTGTATTTGCTCTCCTGTAGTTTCTCTCTCCATATGACTAGTTTATAATCTTCCAGCAGTGACACATACTATGTAGAGTGCCAATAAGTGTGGTTTGTTCTCTGCATGCATATTTATCTTATCTACCCCAGGAGAGAAAATATTAAATACAAAATGAGTTCAGGTTCTTGTCCTGTACAAAAGCCCTTGCCACCAAGCCACAGGCGACGCTTCCTGAAGTTTACCCTCAGATCTACTCAGCAGGACTGCAAAGCCAGATGAGGAAATGGCTCATTCCTTATTTTCAGAGAGGATGAATTCCAGAAAGAAAATTAAACCTGTGGAAATATTGGCCTGAGGTATATATTTTTAGATTAGGCAGAAAGAACTAAAGAAGCAATTTTTTATTTATGTCAACTTTACAGACAGCATATTAAACTGTATCAGTTCATATAATAAATTAATTCTCTTTCTGCAAGATGAAGAAAATACCTGCATACACAGTAGGGTTTTTTTTTTTTCTAAAATAGCATTTCACTAAAATTAGCTTCACGCCACTCTGGGAAATACTTTTCTTTTTTGTTCAATAAAGGATTTGATGTTGTGTAATGTAGAACAAAGAAGGAAATACAACATACATATAAATGTGTAAATTTGCACCCCCCCACCCCCACCACACATAATGCATTTGAAGCAGAATGGGATTTAAAATACTAACTGGTCAATGAAGAGGTAAATACTTGGATTTTCAATGCAGTATTTAACAGAGACTTGCCTTTGCAAGATCACTCTAATCTTGTCCCTTTTTGCACTGAATGAACGAGACTGTGTCTTCCATGCCCAAAGGAGAAGGTCTCTGGGAACCCTGGGCTTGAAAAGCCTTTCACGCTGAATTTTTAAATTCCCTCTTTCGGGTTCTTTTATCATACGGCTGGAGAAAGGGAAGGAATCTTGTTATGTCCCCAAATACATATTCTGAAGTTCATTCCTGAGGACGACAGTTTAGGGGAAAGGATGAATGAGTTTAATTTCCAATGCCCGCCCCCGCGTGACCATCCATCACGCTGTGCTGTGGTGGCCGGGCAGTCAGCTCCGTCCACCTCCGCTCAGAGTCACCTCTCATCAGATGTCCCCTCCACTCCCTGGACGATTCTTACCCCAAACAGCTTCCTCACGAACCTTTGCTGACGTGTCCTGTCTGTGTGACCCGGGGCAGCGAGCTGGTTGGAATTGTTTACCCTTTTGTGGGTTCTCCAGGCATACTGGGCTCATCTCACAAAATAACAGCGATGCTGCGCAGGCCTTCCATGGGACTTCGCAGTACATTTACCCACTAACAGAAGATGCACATGTGCATGGGCCACCCAGGGAGGGCAGACACTGGTGTTGCAAGACAGAAACGAGAAATAGCGGGGAAGGGAAAATGAGATTTTCCATGAACAGATGAGTTCGAGAGATTTTAGAAGTTCGTTTTAATTGCTAGCCCTTAGCATCCGCACAAAAAGTCAGAAATAACATTACTTATAATCACAGCGTGTTCTGGATGCAGGTTATGTTAGCTAAATCGAAAGCTGGGTTAAAGTGTATCCCTGCTTCCCCAACCCCCAGGGCGAGGAGCTGCTCTCAGAAAGCGCGGCCGGACAGCCGTCCGAGCCCTTTGTCCTGAGTCTTAGCTGTCCGGTGGCAGCCGTTAAGCCGAATCCATAACGGACTAACTCCTTGCTCCCAACCTGAGATGCGATTAGCTCCCCCGGCGTCCTGAGCCATAGCTCCACCACAGGCAACTGTTTTCCTTTCCCTGTCTTCCTATGTCTTTTATCTTTCTTTCTTTGTCCCTTTTCTGGTTTCTTCTACTGTTGACAATTTTATATTTACCCTATATATTTGTTATAGAATGCTAGCTCCAACTCCTTCCTCTGAAGGGTGCATACGTCGTTAGTTAAAAGTCTCCACGTGGTTTTAAGAGCCATCCACCGAGCACCGCTGTGCGGACCTGTGCGTCACTGTAGAACGCAGGGGTGAGGCCAGAGGCCTACTGCATAGTAGCAGTGAGCGTCTTATTTACGCTGTCGTTCATACAGCCCCAAAGGAGACAATGTCCTGAAAGACAGGAAACAGTAGTCCTCCCTTAACCACAGCTCTGCTTTCCAAGGTGTCAGTTACCCATGGTCAACCACGGTCTGAAAATATTAAATGGAAAATTCCAGACCTAAATAACTCAAGTTTTAAATTGCACACCGTTCTGCGTAGTGTGATGAAATCTTTCCTGTCCGGATCTGTCCTGCCGGGGATGTGACTTGAATCATCCCTTTGTCTAGTGTCTCCAACCTGTAGATGCTTTCTGTTAGTCACTAAGTACCGTCTTGCTTATTGGATCCACTGTTTGGGGATCACAGTGTTTGTGTTCAAGTAACCATTATTTTACTTAATAATGGCCCCCCAATGCAAGAGCAGTTAGCTATAGTGGCAATTTGAATGTGACACAGAGAAGCCATAAAGTGCATCCTTTCAGTGAAAAGGTGAAAGTCTCGATGTAATAAGCAGAGAATAAACATCATATGCTGAGGTTGCTAAGATCTACAGTAAAAATGAATTCTTCTGTTCATGAAACTGTCAAGAAGACAGTTTTGCTGTCACACCACAGAGTCTAAAAGTTATGGCCACAGTACTAGACAAATGCTTATTTAAGATGGAAAAGGCATAAAATTTGTGGGTGGAAGACATGATGTTCTCAGGGCTCCACGATCCTCAGAAGGTCATCTGCAGCCTGATGCTATGTCACAATGTCAATGTCATTCACCTCACATCATCTCTTCACCACGTAGTCACTGAATTGTCTTACATCATTATAAGGGGGTGAGTACAGTGCAATAAGGTATTTTTCGGGGGTGAAGGATGGGGGCGAGGGAGACAGAGAGCACACACATATTCACATAACCTTCATTATAGCATATTATAATTGTTCTATCTTATTATTAGTTATTGTTGTTGATCTCTCACTGTGCCTAATTTATTAAACTTTATTATAGGTATGAATGTATAGAAAAAAAACACGGTATTTTTAGGTTTCAATAGTACCCACAGTTTCAGGCACCACTGGGGAGTGGTGGAATGTGTCCTACATGGAGAGGGGGGGACTGCTGTAGGATTTCTGAGAAAGAATGAGGACAAAATGAACCAGGATTCGGACACTGAGAAAAGGGTCTAAGGACAGCCTATGGGCTGAGCGGGGTATGTTTGAAACATAAATCTGATTAAATCCTACCCTCACCACACATGCATGAAACAGGCATGAAAGACAAGTTTTGCCCTGTTTCCATTTTTACCATTGGAATTCTGGATCTGAGTATGTTCAATCCCCCCAAAATAGCAATTAAAATTTTTATTTATTTATTTTGACCATGTAATCTTAAGGGAGGAGACCCATCTCAGGCAAAGTGTTACCTCTCTGTATCTCAGTAGCTTCATCGCTAAAAAGAAAATACAATATGACATTGTACAATTATTTTAGGTAACATGACAATAAAAATAAAACAAAACATTTGGAAAATGACAAGTTCTGTTCCTCTACCAGGTATTTGCATAGTCTGTGACAGCAGAGTGATGGGAGATTACCTACTGACCCCATCGGGAAATCCTTTATTGGCCATGCCTGTTATTTAGACCTCAGCTGCTAGCAATGAGGACTCTTTTAGAGAGAAAAGCTGTGATGAGACATGTGGTTTAGAATGCTCACTCCAATAGCAGTACCCAATTCAGATGGGATGGAGGAAGAGATGTTAGTGGCTACATTTCAGAAGACACCTGTTGTGGGTGGAATTGTGCCTCACTCCCCAAGCCCCACTAAACTCCAGTGTCAAAGTCCTAGCTCAGAGTGTGACTGTATTTGAAAATAGGGTCTTCATAGCGGTAATCAAGTTAAAAGGAGATCATTAGGGTGGTCCCTAGTCCACTATGGCTCTATGGCTGGTGTCCTAATAGAAGGAGACATTTGGACACATGTCTAAAGGGAAGATGAGGTAGACAGGGAGAACGTGTCCATGGATAAGCCGAGGAGAGAGGCTTGGAGCAGATCCTTCCCTCTCAGTGCTCAGAAGAAAATAACTGCCCACAGCTGGACCTTGGACTGCTAGTCTGTAAAACGGTGAGACAAAAAATTTCTGTTGTTTAAGCCATCCAGTCTGTGATACTTCGTTATACAGTCATAGTGGACTAATGCAGCGTACGTAAGAGTCAGTGAGGGTCTATAGCCGAGCAGTCCAGAAGAGACGATAGGGAGAAAGCAGGTCTGTGAGAAACTTGCAGATGCTGAAAATGCAGAATGGGCCAGCAGAGAACACCCACATTCCAAGTAAGGTGGAATTTGAATCCTGGCACTGATACTTTTCAGATACATGACTTTAGAGATTATATGTAATCTCTCTAAGCCTCGGTTTTTCAACCAGAGGAATAATGACCATTTTGTGAGTTTATTGCAACGATTTGTGATCGTATTTGGAGACTACCAAGCACAATGCTTACCCTATAGGAGATGCTAAATAAATATGGCTGCTGTTGGTGGTGATGAGGAAAGGAGTATTTTTCAAAATTATTATTTGATAGCTATAAGAGAGTACTGAAACATCTAGGGATAATAACCTAACATTAGATATGAGTCTTCCAACCACTTGAGTGACACAAACAACATTCTTAGGTAGGAAGTCTGTGAGACACAGGCTTCCATTTGAAATCATCAAAAAGATTTCAAAATATTAATTCTATGTGTTGGTTATTTTTTTCTAGAGCCTCTAGGAATGAAGAGTCTTATAACCATTTTTCTTCCATGAATCAAACAGAGACTTGTCACAGATGGAACTATGTGTTTATTTAGGTATCTATTTTCCTAGACTAGTTGCCCTTGGAGAGTAGAAACCATGTATGGCCACTTCTCCCCACGTCCCAAATAAATAGCACAGTATATACAGTAGTGAGATCTCAGAAATATTTGATAGGTGTATAAAAAATGAATTAATGTGGAACTCCAGTTTTGCTTTCTATGAGGCACAAGAAAACTAGCAATGTCCAATGATAAAAAATTGGGAGCTCTCTGCTCAATAGAACATGTCTCTGAATTTAAGCAACTTTACCTAAACTAGAAACATTGTCCTTTGAGACAACAATTTGAGGTCAAGTATGATTCTTCTGTGAAAATCAGTATTAGGCAGCCAACACATTTGAGCAAGTGATAGGGATGCAGAAGAAATGATAGGTACACGGAAGAGACTACCATGTTGGAACCTTTTGTCTTAACAAAGCTTGGCCTGCCCTCAAGATTAGGGCTAGTTTTCACATGACATAGCTCTAACATTCTGCAAGTAAGTCTTTTTCGTTTTAGTTTTCTTCCTTTCCACAAAAGGTCTCAGGCATGACTCAGGCAATAGCTGTGAAAAAATTCTGGTTGAAATTTTCTTCTTTGTAAATTATTTATGTTGTGATGAATTGTTGAGAGTCCCCAAGTCACAGAGTTGAAAGAGATGTTAAAGAGGCTCATCTTCACTGTTGCCTCCAGGCAGGACTCTTCTGCAAAACTATCAAATAGATGGGGCTCATCTGACAGAACCCCCTCTGTGAAACCCGCCAGGGCTTCATAACCCCTCTGCTGGGCAGCTACTTGACATGTTTTTTTTTGCACTCTATGTCTATATTCTTCTTCATTGTAAGTACACATGAAGAACCCTTCACATACTTGATGGTAACTGGCTTCTCCAATATTAAAAGAATTTGTGGGTACTAGATATAGCAGTATATAAAAACTTAAATGGCATGGATTGTTGAACCACGTATGTCCTTTCTCTTTTTTCTATTTTAACAAATTTTTTTTTTGGGGGGGGTCATAGTATTTCCTATGAGATTATGAAAAATGCCCTGTAATCCTGTACCCTCCCTGGCTTTCCTTGCCCTGCCATAGCCTCTCAACACATGCTCACTGAATTTCTACTGGATTCTAGATCCTGTTAGTTCTGGGGAATTCAGCAGAACAAGATAGCCATGTTCCCTATCTTCTTAGTGCTTTCAGTAGCCAGAGTAATTTCCCCTTGCCTCCTTCTCTTTCTGCTATTCTCTCTTCCACTCACTTGAATCCCCCGCCTCAGGATTGCGTGGTTTAGATCTGGAAGAGGTAGACTCTTACCCAAGAATGCACTCTGCATCAAATTCAGGGATTATATAACTAAGTCCAGACTCAAACTAAAAATCCACAAGGGACTAACTAAATAATTGGGAAAACCAGATCTATGAGAAAAAAGGTCAATGGCAAACAGGCCAAGATTAAATGAAGATATGATTTGGAGCACAAGTATTAGGGGCTGAAGCTCTTTTGTTCCAAGACACTAACGTACAAAGGCGCTCTGACAGGCATCCAGGCGTAAAGGTCCAATAGGAAGAGGAAACTACTTTTCATCTACTTTCTTCTCTATTACAGAAAAGCATCAAGAAAGTTAAGGTGATCAGAATTAGCAGTGCTGCAGATGTGAAAGAAGATTGTAATAGTAATAAAAAATAACAATAGTAGATCTATCATGTTTCACAATTTGATGTGCCTTATTCAGTGTGTTGTAATAGAAATGAGGCAGGCAGACCTGGGTGTCACCCCAATGGATTAGCTCTTGGAGGGCAGGGCCTCTGTTGTACCCCTCATTAGCATTCTAGGCACCTGACACTGAAGAGCAGATGATTGTAAATGAAAAGGTTGGCTCTTGCTCTGTTGTCTTTGGGGCTGGGCGTCTATGGAAGAGTCTTCAACCTCTTTTCATTCATTTTTTTCCACATAAAAAGAGGAATATAAATATGTATGTCTTAGTCTTGTTTTGAGGGTCAAATGAGAAGGCACTTAGTAAAGGGAAGGTGTTCAATGAATGTATTTTTGAAAGTATTGCCATTATCTCTGACTCCATTTGTCCACGAACAGACTTCTGTGGAGCTGGTCTCAGACACCCAATTTCAGACTTGCACATGACTCTATGTGTGTAGTTAAGGGTCCTCTCCACTTTCTAGGACTTTGCTTTGAAGTCTGAAGAGGAACTAATCCCTACTTATTCCTATCACAGAAATATTTAAAGGGGTTTAGATCATTCTAAATAAAGGAATTATAAAAAAATGAAAAGTGTGGTATCATTGTACGATTCTTCACAAATTACATTATTTCAGAATGTAATTTTCATGCATTAAAATTTATAATATCAAATTATATGCAATTATACGTAATTTCCAAGAGATAGAAGGGAGGAATTTATTTGAGTTTTCTATTTTACCAGAGTTATTCATATTAAAAATCATTTCTTTCATGAGATTCTTTAATTTTAGTGGGCTAAATGACATACTAGCTGGTTTTAGAAGAGTCCTACAGATAAAAATTAGAAAAACATCAATTGTCACTGTGTGCTGAGCTAAGATTTTCAAAATAATTCAGACCTGTACAATAACATTAATAATAATTTTATAGTGCAGTACTTCTCAACTTGAAATGCTTTCATTTTTATCTTTACATAATCTTATCACATTGAGAGCATTCTACACAGAAAAGATGACTTAGCATAGGCTTAATGTGAGGCAAAGGCATATTTAGGGAACAGTCTGAAGTTCAAAGTGGCTGGGCAAAAGATATACAGTGGGAGAAGCAGGGTGTAGCCTGCAGTTAGGTCCTATAGATTTTGATGGGGCATGCATGATGCATAGAAGAGCCAGGAGTCAATTCCCATGGAAAATTGAGAGTAACTGAGAATGACAATGATCTACTTGCATTTTAAAAAAGATGATCGTTGCTGCTGGGTAGACGATGAATTTGAACAAGGAAAAAAATGGAAACGGGCATACTAAGCAAGGGTTTATTTCTGTAGTCCAGTCAAGGGTAGATGGAGAGCTGAACAAAGGTATTCAGTGTTGGGAAAATAAGAAGATACCAGATTCAAGAGGTATTCTTTATACAACACTGACAGGAATAGAAGAAGAGGAATCTAAGATAACACCAAGGTTTCTTTTCTTTTTCTTTTTCTTTTTTTTTTTTTTTTTGGTGGTCCCCTGGCTGGGAATCGAACCCAGGCCATGGTGGTTGAGAGGGCTGATGCCTAGGCACTACACCACCAGGGAACCCCCTAATACCAATGTTTCAAAGCTTGAAAGACGTAAAGGTGAAATGCCAGCATGGTCAACAAAAAAAGGTTTCTTTGGCTGCCATTTGCAATTCCTATACCAAAACAGATATATCATGGATATACGATGACCACTATTAAAATGACTAGATTTCTATCCTGCTTTAAATTGTTCATAGTACTTTAAAATACAGTTTTTCACTAGTGCCACAGAACAGCCCTGTGAAATAGGCAGCTATGTAAATAAGGAAACTATGGCTCCAAGAAGTCAATTTAATTGGGAAGGTCATCTGATAATAAATAGAAAACTCTTATTGGTTTACTATGTCATGCTACTTTTTACTAAACTCATCCAGTGAACATCCCGTGAAATACAGGAAGTTATATTTAGAAATAAAATTATTTGGCATTCTAAAAAGTGAAACAAAGAATTGAGATTGTGAAAAACTGTATTATAATTAAATTCAATTGACCATTGCACAATATTCTTTTCTGTGTGTATAGAACTATGTTCTATGTGGAACATTTTATCCTTTTGAAATATAAGTAATAATAAGATTTGTTGACTGCCTAGATAGATACAATTATTAATAAATCTGTGTGGTTGATAATAACAAGTTAAATATTAATAAATGGCTATCTCTATCATATTTGTTCATGAGACTTCTGATATCTCTTTGGAGCAAGAATAAAGGTATTAGTAGATGAATACTAGAATCTCAAAGACAATTACTGTCATCTCTCCTGAGTCATCAGTGAATAGTTCTGCTAAAAGTTTTTCTATCCTTTCACAGGTTTATATATAAACTACATATTTAACATGTAAAAGAAAAAATACTAAAAGGCACATCTTATTTTATTTCTTTAATTATCAGTTATTAGATTAATGGTCTATTAATCTTCTAATTATTAAATTCAAATTTTATGGTGAAGCCCAAACCTGAAGATTTAGTCAGAATGAAGTATCTTTTGCTATGACCTTGTTTTAATACATAATTAATTTTCCTGGAACATTGGATTTTGTGTCTAGATAATATTCTAATAGTCTCCAAAATTACCCCTTTGGTGTTCTCAGGATATTTTTTGAAATGTGTGGCTTTTTCATTTGAGAGCCTTCTAAATTTATAAGAGTGAGGAGAATAACAATTAATTTAGTGAGAAAATTGAAGAGATCATTGAGTTAGCCTACTAGAATTATCAGTAATCCAAGTTAATTGTCTAGATTACAGACTATCTGCAAAAAAATCTGCTTGTTAAATGCTAATTATTATGCACCCACTAGATGTCTTGATTCCTGGCAGTAATTAAAAAAAAAAAAAAAGACAGATACATATGGGTCCATAACTCCTATTCTATTCTATGGGAGTTAAAGTAGATATTCCTTCCAGAGAAAAATAATAATATATGAATCAGCACCCTATGTGTTCTGTCCCTTAAACAATTGAGTTTTCTTTTAGGTGAAATCTGGTTTTCCTACCATATTTAGGGAAATTTTTGCTGCATTATTGAATGATAATTTTGATTATTTTTAATCTAAAGAATGAGAATGTCTCTTTGCTCACCAATACATTCTATTGGAAATAGGCTAGGAAAGTAGGCAGCTTCCCGTTAGGACCCCTCAAACTATTTACTAATCTAGGTATAACAGGCCGCAGATAGGATGTGGCGATTTTTAATCCAAGGGTATTTTGATCTGTGTGAGGACAGATGGCTTCCGGAGATGCAGTATAAGCCACTCAGTTACTCTTTTTCCAAGAAGAGGCACAACCTGAAATAAACAGTGTGCAGAAACCATTTCATATTATATGCTGTCTCATTGATTTCCATGGTTGTATAGAGCCAGGAAGAGAGTGAAGGTTAACAGACCAAGCTACTTGGTGATATTGGAAAAAAGTTTGAAATTCATTCAAGGAACCCAACCAACTATTGTGACAGCTTTTGAATTTTCACAGCACTTTTATAATTTTTTTTGTCATTTCCCCTCTCTTTTGGAACTGAAATCCCTGCAGTGAATATTGAATCATCAATATCCTCTTCATGACATGTTATCCAGATTCTTCATGGCATAGAAGCATCACAGAAACACCCACAGACAGCTCATAATTTGTAAGAATTACTCTAAAAGGGCTGCAGAAAGGCTATTCTCAGAATAGTAGAATGAAGGAAGAGATTATTCATAAGGGAACTATGTATTGGTTTACAGCTTCATGTGAACCATTGTGACTTAACCAAATAAATATTTACTTCTACAAAACAAAGTTTAGAATTAGGCAGTCCAATTTAAGCCTTCTTTTAATTTTGGTGGTCATGCTAATCTGTGCCTTTCTTGCTCATATGCAAAGATGGTGACTGCACCCCCCAGATGTCCCACCTACATTGCAATCAGAAGGAAGGGGAAAGTCAAAGGGCAAAAGGCAAGAGCCAACTGTGTCTGCTCTTCTTCCTCTTCCTCCTCCACCTCCTCTTCCTCCTTTATAATTAGGAAAACAATAGCTCTTCTGGAAATTCTGCCCAGTAGACCAGTAACTTCCACTTGTAGCTCATGATTTGCACTTGTGTCATATGGCCATTCCTAAGGGAAGATAGCCTGGATGATGGGGTGTTTTCTCTAGGTACATTCCTACCCCAATTAAAACTGATGTTCCCTTAGTGAGGAAGAAAATAGAATGGATAGAAGTAGTGTCCAGCCCTGTCACTCACTCTGTTTTAACACTGCATTTATAAATTTTTATTTCAAAGATCAATGCACTCCAATTACATTCTAATACATTCAATATTTTGTAGTTTAGTGGTGTCTTGCCATGTACTCAATTAGACATTCTTCCTTAAGGTCAAAGATTGTATCTTATTCTTCACTGTGCAGTTGCTAGTACGTAGTGGATGTCTAACCCATGATGTATTCTTTTCTCACTTCAGAATTGAATCATTGTAAATCTGGTATATATGGATTTAAATGACTGATACTTCCTAATGAGTTTTGAATATGTATGACTTGAATTATTGGGACATTCAGGGCTAAAACAGTCTTGAAGCTCTTGTACTTTGAGCCTAATTATCTTGATTTGATTGAGAGCATAAGACAAACTGTGTTATGTTTTAGTTATAATGGTACTTCTTCCAGGCTACTGCTTCAGTGTGGAAAACCTGCATACCATTTTCAGTACCAGACGCACCTCAGATTGGTAAAGCCAAGAGTGGAAGTCCTGGGAATGGCTCTACCCAGAGTCCAGACACAAACTTTGTGTCAGACAAACTTGGGGGATACCTATGATTATTTCCAAATATTAGTTATGTGATTATGCAGAGAATTTTCTAGTTCTACTGTCTCTTTATACATTTTAAATTTAAGATTTATCTTAATATATTATAAACTAAGACTTTTTTTTCTTTTTTCTTTTGCTTTCTCAACTCTATTCCACGGCCTAGCATAATCCTGGCACATAGTGGGTCCAAATAAGTGTGGAATGAATGAAAGAGCTTGGGCCAGTTTCTAAGCCTCTATACTATAGTTTCCTCATTATCAAAGATAGATGCGAGAATGCTTAGCAGTAGAGGAAAGTACTAGAGTGAGGAAAAGTCTTGGTTTTAAGTTAGAGAACCGTGAGTTTGAGATCCAGTTCCAAAATTTACCATATTGTAGAAAGTGCAAAATCAACTTTTTCATTAATGCAGTCATACATTCATTTATTCATTCATTCAAGTACACGACAGAGGTTACTCTAGACATTGGACATATATGAGTGGAAAGAAATGTATTTTCTAGTAGCTCCTAGTCTAATGTGAGAGAATAGTATGTGATAAATGTGTTTAGTCTTTACCTTTCACTTAGGTTAGTGACTGGCATCTGCTTTCCAGAACTACTATGTGGAGTCAGTCCACATCTATCACATCTTAAAATGTTCATGTCACAGAACAATATTGGCCAGGAGCAGACCCTCAGAATGTCTTTTCTCTCTCTTGTATTTTTTCTTTGTTTGTTTTCTGTTTGTTTGTGAAAGGGAAGCCATGTATATTCTGAAAGCTTCATCTGTATGGAAGACCTAAGGACAACTTGGGGATCTATAGGACCTTGAGCCTTATCTCTGTCAGAGTTTCTCATCAGAACCGCAGAACGCAAAAAAAATGAGTAACTATTTTCTTAGTTCTTCCTAGAATAGACTAGAGCTAGTGCCATGCTAGATGCATAGGAGAGAGACTAATTCATCACATGTTAGCTATCATATTGTCTATCACAGACGCATGTGCTGGGAGTCCCAAAGATGACCTCCAAGTTTGGTGACTCATTAGGAGGGTCAACATTGGAGGCAGGCATTAATCTCAGGCCTGCACATTAACTGTTTCGTACACCATGTCGAAAGGCATTTGGTTGAGAAAGATGCCTGGCCTTTTGGGGTCTTTGCAATGCTTGACTAAAGGAAAATTTGAGAGCTGAGGGGTGCAGAGAGTAAAGCAGGATACAGTGGGGCTCTATCTCCCCTTTCCTCTTCTGGGCAGAAGGAGATGAGAGCTCAGACAATGTATGGATTAATGACATCACCTGCTTGTCTGCCTTTCTGATATTCCAGTTCATCACAGGATTCATCGCAGAGTCAACAGAGGTGACTTTAAACCCAGTGTACATTGCGCGACTTGAGCTGCATTCCCGAAAAGCAATTTCCTATAATGTGTTTCTCTGTTCCCCATGTATTGGAGCTTGCAATTTGAAGTCAACCTAGCAATGTGAAAAATCCATTTCAGAAGTTCACTTCTTAAATCATTCATCCTGTAAGTCAGAGTTCAGTGTTGTGAGCTTTTGTAAAGTAAGGCAGAGCTGCGGGGCATTTGAACTTTTCATGGCAAAGTTTCTATGTGCATCACTCCAACACACTGAACTTCCTGAAATCACTGAACTTAGCAACACCTCTCTTGAATTTGTGACGATGTGGCAGTTGTGATTTTCACTTATAGTTTCTCCTGTTAAAATAATTCCACTTTTGGACACTGGGGAATAATTGCAAAGCCAAAAATAAATGCTAAATACCTCTCTAAACAGAGCAATAAATTATAAAATCAACCATTAGTATCCAAATGCAACCTTATTGTGTGTGTGTGTGTGTGTGTGTGTGTGTTTTAAATAAAAACAGTCTTGCTGGTTTTATTTTGGGACCATGGCTTGATGGCCTTTATCCAAGAAAGTGAGGGATAATTTTAGTGAGCAGAAGAGAAAGAAGTGTGTAGGAATACAATATTTAAATTGCTGCTTTCTTTCCACCTGCAACAGTACATGTTACTAGTGGGACTACATTATTCAGAATTTAAGGATATTTATCCCTATCTTAAAATATTTTGAGGACTATAATGGTTTTCATTTGCAGTTTTTGAAATATGATAACCTTTGACTAAAAGTTAAAAGGCTTTTTCTTTTTTATTGTTAGACTTTTTGGGGTGACATTGGTTAACAAGAATTACATAGGTCCCAGGTGTACAGTTCTATAGTCTGTGTGTTGTGTTATGTGTTCACCACCCAGTGTGAGTTCTCTTTCCATCACCGTGTATTTGACTCCCCCTCCCTCCTATCCCCCCATCTCCCCCTTTACCCTCAGGTAATCACTAAACTATTGACTGTGTCCTTGAGGTTTTTTTTTCCTTTGTTGCTTTCAGTTTTATATTCCACATATGAGTAAGGTCATATGGTTCTTGTTTTTTTCCATCTGATTTATTTCACTTAAAAGACTTTTTTCTTGATGCAATATTAATCCCTTCATGGAGTAGCTTTACTAAAGAAAGAAAAAGGGTGAAGACAAAAATAGTTCTTTCTTGCTGGCATTTTGACTTCTGGAGGAGGATATGAGACTGAATTTTAGGTGTTTGTTTTCAGTGTTTATTACAGTTTAAATGAAAGTGTGTGGGATTTAGTCATAATGTCTTAATACCATTTTGGTTGTATACATCCAGGCAATTTCAGTGCCATAGAAAAAGCCATGTTTACTTCTACTTTTAAAAGGGTAATTTTAATGGTAGAAATCAATACCACAGCATATATTTTTAAACAACTATTTATCTAAGCAGTGTTGTATTAAAATGTCTATTGTTTCTAAGGCTTGTGAATAATTGAAAACATGATTTATTTCTAGGGGACTAACTTATTCAACCTTATTCAACTCTAAAACAAACAATAGGGAGAAATATCAGAACAAAAGCTAAGAACTATGTGTGGTGTTTGTGTATAACTGGACACAGAGAAGACTAATAAGAGTGATAAAAATATGTTCAAAGAAATGCATTTTGTCAGTGTATGTTCTAATATATAGCATTTTGGTGTCACTTTTAAAACTATGTAAATGCTATTGATTACATTATCTTATGCTTAGAAAACAGAGATGCTCTAAGATATTTTTAATTTCATCACCTTTTACTTATTTAAAAAATTTTTATCAATGTTGACTCACTAAAACATGCTTAAGTGCAGATTTAATTTTCAGCTTTTTCATAAGATTTTCATATATGTAAATTAAAATGGTTTTCTATGGCATTAATTAATATAAATAAATAAGAAAAAATTGCCAGGTCATTATAATTTTAATAATATGGCAAAATATAAACTTTGTTTTTAAAACTCACATATCTGTATCAATGGAATTAAGAGAAATCATTATAGCTTAAGTATTCCTTGCCATGTTTGGACCTATTATTTATAACAGTGGGATGTAGCTAATTCTACCAGTATTTACTAACGATGTAGTACACATAGAGCATAGTGTTCTCATCAGATCTCATGTTCTAGTGGGAGATGAATGTAAGTAAATAGGTAATAATACACCCTAATAAGTACACTAAGTTAATAAGAATGCTGTGAAAATTCATAGAAGGTGCATCTGACTCTACCAATCGAAGGAGATACATTTATAAAGCATTTTTTTCAAAAGGATGATGCAGCAGTTGGATTATCACATGGATTTAAACATATCACAGCTTAACACATAATTATCCACAATCACTGATATTTTAATAACAATCTCAACATAAGATCTGGCAGATCTAACTTAGTAAATATTCAAAATGTTAACCCAAACAATGACTGCTTTAGGCTAGAAGTATACTAATTTCAACTTTCCAATCTTGCTTTTCTCTATAACTATAGATACTATGTCTGGGTAAAAAGAAAGAAAAAAGAGAAAGAAATTTAAACAGTTCTGAACTGAAATTACTTTAACAATGTTCATAGGTAGGGTTACCAGTCCTGGTTCATCAAGGTCTCTCAAGATCTTAGCACTCAAAGTCTCATGTCCCAGGAAACTCCTCAGTCTTGGGAAAATCAAATGGTAGGTCCCCGTGATTATGAATTATTTCCATTCAATGGGCTACATTTCTATTTCTCTATTTGCATGTGTGAATTAAGGTGGGAAAAGTTTTGGTAAAGTTGAGTGTCATCTAAAGACTCAGAAACACATATTTGCTTGAAATAAGTATGGAAAACATACCCCAAAAGACACTTTCTATATAAATGTTGAAAATGTTAGAAGGCAAATCTAAGAAGTGATGAAGTCAACGTGAAGTGGAAATTTAAAGTGAAACTGAATTTCATAAGAGAGACCTACTTGACTTTCTCTTCCTCTAATTTTTCCCTGTCTAGTTGTTCCTGCCTACCCCACCCACTCCCCATGTACACACATATTTATATTTTATATTTTAGTTCTTATAGTTCTGTTTGTATTTTATATTTCAGTCCTTAGCTTTTGTTCTGGTTATTTCTTGCCTTTGTTCCTTTTAGAATTAAATGGTAGTCCCCTAGAAATAAATCATGTCTTCAATTATTCACAAGCCCTAGAAACAATAGACATTTTGATATAACACTGATTTTTTATATTTAAAAAAATAAAATAATTTTTCCCCCACCTTCTGCCATCTAGCCCTAGAAATTCAGGCCAACATGTACCTGAATTTCTCTCCTAAACTTCATAAAGACAGCCTTAGCTCCTCTCAGATAACTAGATCATTCTGCGTCATGTGGCACCAGGATTTTTTCCTTCTGATTTTAACAAACACAACCTCATGATGCCACCCCTTTGCATAAAATCCTTGAAGAGCTCACCAATATTTGATATAGACTATGGTCTCTCTTACAGGTAAATAGAAATTCCACACAGTTTTTCTTAGCAGGTGCTCCTAAAGAAGCTCTCGTCTTTCAAAAACACTTTCTTTGGTTTCCAAAGACCTTTTGCATTTTATATTTACCAAAATTTCCAGTTCCTCCCCTACCACATCTATCCAAACATTTGGTAAACCCGATGTATTCAACTTAGCTGCTATTTGCGTGCCAGATGTGGTAACTACCATCATCACCCTCATCTCTTAAGGAGCACCCACAACCCAGCTGACAGTGTTGACTTGTGTGTGCCTGCTTTGTACATGGAATTTTAAATTTGCCTAAGGACTCTAATGCAGCAGATAGGATTTCCATATTATAAATCAGAAAACTGGAAGACAAGAGCTTAAGTTTCCTCCCTGCAAGATCATAAACAAGGTACAGATTTCCTACCTGTTAATTGGGATTAATAATTCTCACCTCATAGAACTGCCATTCTAAGTTTTAACTTAAAAAGATATCTAATATAGACATTGACACCTAGCCTGTCTTCGAGCAATGATAAGAATGAGGACAAGGGTCACCACATTGTGTAATCTTCTGATAGAAAAGAAAGAGCTGCTGACGGGAAAGGTTCTGCCCAAGATAAAGTCAGTCCTGAGCCTGTAACACTCTATATTGAAAAGCTGCAATTTCCATCCAGGCAGATCCTTACTCCTCAGATTTAGGCAGGGCTACTCAGCACAACCCCAGGGTAGGAACAGGCTTGCAGTAGGGTGTTTCAGTCACTCATTCATTTAACAGTCATTCCGCCAGGATCTTTCATGGAGAAATGACTATTAAATGAATGAGCGATCAGAACTCATTTAATGACTGTTAAATGATTCTGAGATTACGCAGATTTATTTTTTTTAAAAATCATACCCTAAATATTTTCTCTCTCATCAAGACATATTAACATAAGTATCTATATTTATACCTGTATCTTCATGTCTATCTTTATTATGCATATCTATGTATGTATCCATCTGTCTATCACCTATCTATCTGTAATAATTTTAGGTCAACACATTTTTACTTAACTCTTACTCTATGCCTAGGGCTCTAATTGGTATGGAAAAAAATCCCATCTGCAAGGGAGAGGTTTAGAATGTCTGCACTGAGACTGCATGCAATACTGCCCAAATTCCACCTATACCCATTCATCTCTTCATTCTCCCGTATTATTTATTTGCATATGTCTCTATCCTGAAGTAGTCTGTAAGCAATTGGGGGGAAAAACAGTGTGTCTCTTGTATCTTTTCCAATCCCATGGCCCTTCCCACCCAGTGCAAAGCAAAACAGTGAAAATAAAATTTAGTCCAAGGCTGGTACCTGAAAAATGGCAAGTAATAAAACCACAGTTATTACAGGCCGAGTGCAGATCACAAATACGATAATAGTTATGCCTGAGACGCTTCCCTGTGGCTACCCTGGGACCTCAGCACTGTCTGGGGCGTGATCGCAGGCAGGCGTATCGGTGGGTCAATCTACCGGCTAAAGGAAAAAGATGTCCTTTTCTTAGTGTCTGCTTGGCCCTCCTGCACAGCTTTGCTGTGGCAGAAGAAGAGGTGGAGGGCCTTCTGGGGGCAAGGGCTCACTCGGGGCGAAAGTGGTTCCCTCAGGGCTGGATCCTCTAGGAAGCACCTCTGTGGGGCCCTGGCAAAGGTGACTACAGGGAGTCTTTTGAAAAAATTTAATATTTGAAATTGGGAAACAGCAACCAACACTCATATAGTCATCATAGGAAAATCAGAATGCCATTTGACTGTTTTGCTTTTATTTTACTCTTTAGAATTGATTTTTCACTGCAAAAGCAGGAAGTACCAAAGACGTTTTTCTATTTTTATAACTTGAGGAAGTTTTCACATGGCCCTGACCTTGATTAAAAGTTAGGACCTCTCCTGGATAAGGCTATTGCCTCTCACACATGAGACGTGTCCCTGTTTATAGCCTGGCTTTCAATCTATCCAGGGTATTTCACAGCTAAATAATTAGAACACAATCATTAGTATTTATGCAAATTAATAAAATCAAGCCAAAAATTTCATCTTTCTTCAATTTGGTCTTAACTGTAATGTATTTTAAGATAAATAGTTCTTTTTTTTCTCAAAGATACCACAAGAATATATTGTTTTAAAGTTACAACAGGTAACTGTTTCCTGTTTAGTGGTTTTTAAAGCATAATAAAAGAAACAGCCAACCAAGCACAAATGGCCTTTCTCCTAAATACACAGCTTTAAGTTCCAAAGAGACCGAGCTCATGTGAATGCCACCTTGAATGGTAAATCAGCCTGAAATGATTTCATCCTTTACCCCTCTAGCAAACCATTTTCTGACATACTCATTTACTATCTCATCTTCCAATTCAATGAATTTCTTTAAGATCACTTGTGAAATGTTTCTCTTGCATTTGACACAGTGGAAATTTGGGAATCCCTAATATCTCAATAAATCTGTCACCAATCCTTTTTCCCCTTAAATATTACATTTGTATTACATCATCCTTGACCTCACTCTGCATTTCCCGGAGTGATCACTTCTGTGAATGAAAATGGGGTGTTGTAAAAAATCATAAACTCTTAACTGGGCAGGCACAGTGGGTAGTCTTGCTCTAGGCCTGTAACTTCTTTATGCATGGGTTTTCAACCCAGTCCTGACCACTGTTCTTGTGCATGTAGGTTAACACACCTTTGAACTATCAGAATACTGCTCACAGGCATAACTACTCTCAGGAGAACACGTACTCTCAACTGTCCTGTAATCCAGTCCCCACCTTGCTTTCTGCAACTCCATGTGCTCTTCCTTATGTTCCTGCCTTAACTGCAAATGCATAAAACAAACTGCAAACACTGTTATTCTCCAGAGCATTGGAGATCTTGCTTTCCAACAACTGTCATCAGTTTTGGCTCAAATAAACTCTTAGACAAATTCTCTACAGGTTTGGACATTTCTTATGTCAACACTTCCAAACTCTGTCACTTCCATGTTAAAACTTGTTCATCTAACAGCCTTCAAGGCAGTTCCTCCTGGATTTCTCATGCTTCCCTCATTTCCAGATATTAAAATGTAAACCTATGGTCTTCCCCACTAAACAGCATACACATCTTTTCTTCCTAATGGAACTGAATGTACCATCCTTTCAACCAGTGGCCCATACTGCAAATCTGGAGTCATCTTTGACTATCTTCAAGTTCCCTTTCAACCGGTCACAAAATGCTGCTAATTTTAACTCTGAAGTTAAAATTTATAGAATCTGTTGCTTACTCTTTCCATCTGCTTTTTACACCCCATGCAATGACTAATGACCCAATTTCAGCTACTATCAATGTTTGAACTCCTAACTTACCTCCCTACCTCTAGTTTTATTCTTCAGTCTCCAGGATATAAAACTTACAAAATATATTTCTTATGTAGTCATTTTCTATTTAAAAAAAATATTCAGACAATTGCTCCTTTCTTAGGAAAATAAAATTTCTTAGAAAATAACTTCTTCAAATGACCACCTAATTGAGATACCCCTTTAACCAAGCATTTCATAGCCAGGCCAGCTCCGTTCATCCAGAGGATTGTTCTCTCCCTTATTTCCTTAATCAGTTCGTAGCCTACCTTTGCCCCTGTTATTCTGCTAACACCAAAGACTAACTTGGAAGAGGACAGAGAGATTAACTGAATCCCTGGCAGAGGAGGCAGGGTGGGGTCATAGAAAGAACTTGAGCCGAGAGATGGACACCCTGGATTCTACTACCAACCGTTCAATAAGTTTCTCCAACACTCTGGGTCCCAATTCATATTCTTTTAAAATAGGAGTAACAGTTTACTCTATAGGGTCACTGTGCAATTACAAGAGCTAATGCCTTTAAAACACCTGGCATAATAATTTGTTTTCCCCTTTCTCTATTTAGAGTTGGTATGCAAGGACTCGGTCAGAAAGTCTAAAAGAGCAAATGGATATAAATGTCTGAATATTTTTAAGTATTTGCATACTCCCTAATTCATATTAACATGTATAATGAAAATAGGGCTTCTCAAAAGTAATACTCTAAGTAAAATAAAATAGAAGAGTTATGATATAAAATTCGGTTTTTCCATCTTGATAATGAACTCGTTTCTGCTTTGCTTGGCTGGTTGCCAAAGTTTTGTCCTTGACGATAGGAAAGTACAGATTGGATGAACTTCCCCTAATTGGCAAAAATGTAAAATCCTAAGAAATAATAAAACTATCTCAAAGCAAAACTTTTAAAAAGGAGATATTCTTAATAGAAAGTCTAATACAGACAAAATGTTGCCAATGGAACATTCTGGTGTCAAAGGAACGGAGAAAGAAAGAGAAAAGAGGAGGACCTTTTAAAGAAAGGCTTTCTCTCATTGTGAAGATCGATGATTTACGCACGGTTGGTTTTTCTGAGGCTTATGGACCTGTTACATTTAAGATGGCAAACAACAAAACACTATTGCTAAGCAGACATCCAAGAAAACGTCACATGGAAAAGTTGTTTTAAAGAATGCTAAGTATTTTTTTTTTTTTTGTGGGCAGCTCCCTGGCTGGGAGTCGAACCCAGGCCGCAGCGCTGACAGCGCCGGAGCCTTAGCCACCGCACCACCGGGGACTCCACTCGGTATTCCTGTAATAGTTAGAATGTCATTGTTATTAGTTTTGAAACAGAGCTGACTGATAAAATAGGAACAAATGTTCCAGAGAGGAAGGTAGGAATATTTTCTCATTTTCCAGTTTATAAAAACAAGAGAAAAATATTATAGTGACCTTTCAGCCTTCCCTGTAATTCGGCCTCAATAATACCGGTTCCCAGCGGTGTGACGAAGGCTGATTTGGAAAGACAAAATCCGTGTGTACAGAGGGCGCATTTTGCACCAAGCACCGCTTCTGCTCCAGGCGCTGAGGACAAGGAGTGAACCAAGTTGGGAAGGTTCTCGGCCCCGCGGAGGGCGCAGTCCAGCGGGGAAGGCTTACACTAGACACCCATAATAGTACGGGATGTCCTGTGCTAACGAGTCCTACGAAGAAAGAAAGGACATGGAGGTGGCTACTTCCCTGACCACCCAGCATCGTCATGACAGAATGGTCCATGTTCCTTTGAAGAGGGGACATTTGAGAAGAGACCGCGGGGAAGAGAGGGGATACACACGTGGATGTCTTGGCAAGAGGCCCGCAGGCAGAGGCGAGGACGTTCGTCCTGGTGTCCTATCTGGCCTCCTCTGCAGTGGGCGGCAGGGGTGGGTGAGCGGGGAGGGGAATGGGAATCACGTGCTGAGCGAGCCGCATGACACCTGCCATCTCATTGCCCTACGCTCACCCACCTGTGTGACAGGCTGAGCTCCCTGCACCCTCAGTAAAGCCATTGGGATTCATGGAACCGAAGGAGCTTACACAGGGTCTCTCAGCTAGTAAACTCTTAATAACCCAGGCCCCAGCCCAAGCTCTGTGCGGTAGTGCATCCCAGAGGACCCCGAGGCCAATCAGTCGTGGAAGTAATGGTAATGCTTACCCTTCATTGAGGTCACGCTAAGCGTGAGATGATGTCTGTGTATTACCTCCTCTGGTCCCCACCACACCTGCATGACCCAGGGCCATTATTAATCACAGTGCTCAGAGGAAAGACAAAAAGGAAACTGAGGCTAGGGAGAATCAAATAACTCGTTCAAAAGGATGGCGGATCCATCCTAAAACGCTAATTCCTGCCCCTTTATTCTCTCGAAGGAGTTTATGTGTTTTGCCTGCAGTCGTTGCTTTCAGGAGGCGTGTGCTGGATTAAGAAATGCATTATTATAAAAACAGTAAAATCCCAAAGTACAGATGGGGAATGTATAAACATATGCATTGCATTTAGTTTTGGGATTCAACTTGTAATTAATGACTCAGTCGTTTTATGCTGATAGTTATGATTGCATTTCCTTTAAAATAGAAACAGCAACAGCACTTGATGAGAAATACCGTATATTAAGGTGGTATCTGTTCTTCAGAAGACAACAGGCCGCCAGGACATTAGTTTGTGAAGCATCAGCTACAAGCAGTCTCAGAGAGCAGCAGTGCGCATGGCAACCAGCATGCACCCTGTCGTGCCTCAGCCCTGTCTTCCGGATGTTTATTAAGCCTCTCTTAATAGCTATTAAGCCTCTCTTAATAGCTAAAGCTACCATTTGTGGCAGAGGCAGTATTTTAGTGAGTAGGAGCTGAGGTTCAATCCCTGCTCTGCTCAGGACAACTTATTTGCAGCCTGCTGCAGCTGTTTCTGTTAGGTGCTCATTAGGAGCCAGGGACTTTCCTGTATACTTTACACTTAATCCCCGCTCATGTCCCCAAGTTCAAGCAGTAAACCCACTTGATGGAGGAGAAAACGGAGCTCACAGGGGACAAATGAATTGATAATGGCCATACAATTAATAAGCTGCTAAGCTGGCATGTGGACCCTGGGTGTCTCTGACCTGACAGCCTGATTCGCTCACGACACGACACGGCAGGACTGAGGAGGGATAGCAATGTGACTACGTAGGAAATGGAATCAGCTGGGGATTGAGGTGTTGGCACGCAGATCCCGTAGGAGCTCCACGAGGAACTGTCTCCACGGTTCTGTCACACTATAAGCTATTCTCATGAGCAGCCCAGGCTAGGGTCAAACACACAAGGGACAAACCTTCCAAGGAATGTTCGGAAGAGCGCAGATGACAGAGCGGGAAGAAAATGTTGATTCTGATAGTGGGAATAAAGGATCAGTCTTAAGGTGAATTGAAGTAATCATTCCTGCTCTGGCCAGTTGCTTCACCTGAGACCAGCTCTCCTCCCTTTTTAATAAAATGGCAGTAATCACACGGAACCCAGTGGGTGGTTATGATCAAATGTGTGAACATAAGCCTGGTCCCCAGCTTCATTCCTGTGCGTACAGAGACTCCCTACGGCCCCCAGCCCAACCCTCCATGTAACATTCCCCCAACACGAGCCCCCACCACCCACCCCAGCCCCCCACCCCGCTCTCAGCAGCCTGGGCCCTGCAGGGGAATCTCTGCCCCAGCCCCAACCCCCACCATGTGATCTAGAGAAACAGATCCATCTCTGTGCTGAGCATGACGTCTGTCCAGGCCATCGTCTCATGGAGGCCAACAGGCAGACCTTGAACATGACTGCAGCTGCATTCCCACAGATCTAGGACTGATCATCCCTGTTTGCTTCATGCCCTGGGACTGGTGGGCCATCAGGGGGGACTACACAGTCCTCAGTTGCTGAGCACTCAGGTCCTGACAGGGTGTAATGGTAAATCCACTTGGGCTTTATTAGATAACGGAAACACCAAAACCAACACTGAAACACAATCATTTATGTTCTTTGATCAGCCCAGGTGCTTTCTTCACAATTCAAGTTCACAGAGGCTGGGTCATGGTGACAAGGCACCTACCCATGGCAGATTCACAGAAAGCTGGGGGGTACCCTAAGCCTTTCCCAGGAAAGCCAGGAGCCTGTCTAAGACCCAGGCTCTCATCTACTTCCTCTGACTTCATCTTAAAATAAACCAAAATAAAGATAAACCAGGAAGGTGTGGGGACAATAGTCGGTCACTTCCTTACTGGGGAGCTCAAATTTCTGTTTGCAAAGTTTTTGTTTGCCAAATGTCCCCTTTTATGCTAATCTTAAATTCTACATTACTGCTTCTCTCAGATACAGATACATCCCCGTGAACCAGCTCAAGTCAAAGTGATTTCCCTCAAGATCACAGCTCAAACCGGGAAGAATCCGGAAGGAGAACCGTAGTTCCTCAGAGCAGGCTTCCCCAGTTCTGACACACATCTGTGCATCTCAGAGGATCCTGACCCGCCAAGTCCACTTAGCTGTGATGCCTCCCTCTGTGAAGGGTGGTCTGGGAGCCAGGAACGTGGGCATCCCTTGAGAGCTGCTAATAATGGTTCCAATGCAGACCAGCAGCCCGATCGGAACCGACTGACCCAGGACTGCTATTTATCGAGAACCCCAGGTGACCTGTTGACACACTGAAGTTGGACGAGTACCTTCCTTGGAAATGGCTCAACTCCCTCATTTTCCAGGGAGGGAAACTGAGCCTCAGTCTAGTCCCTTTCTAAAATATGGCAGAGCCAAGTCCGGTTTAGACTCCGGGACTCCAGCTCAGCCACATGACCGCTGGCCGTACCACGGACCTCTCTGGGCCTTCATGTGCACATGGGTGAGACAGGGATAACTCACCGCAGCCTCGCCTCCTTCTCGGCGTAAAACGTGGTGCTAGCTGTGAAAGCACTTTACTGTCATCGAAACATTATGCAAACAAACGTGTGAGACATGGCTAACCAAACTAACTTGAATCCTCAAAGATGCGTGTGCGTGTGTGTACATGAGTTCTAGAACTGGGTCATATATGGCAAATTGTGACCTACTTCGTTTCGAATGTAACCTAATTCTCAGACGAGTTGCCAAAAAAAGGATCCTTTCTCCACGAAACCTCAGGAGGGCTCCGAAAATGGATGGGCCCCCGGGGGCCCCCTGACATGTTTCCGCTGCCAGAGTCAAGGCCGCCTGGGATCACGGAGCCTTCTGTTAGCTGGCGTTAGATCTGGGGTCACGAGCTCAGGCGGGCAGGTAACTGGGGGCGAGTGGCCCGCTGATTTTGCTTGTTTGTTCGTTTTTCAATTCCAGTCAAATCAAGCGTGGCTTAGAGCAAGAGATGGGAAAATACAAAGATTGGGGAAGAGGATGAGGACAAAGATGGGCCAGGGGGTCGTGCTGACTGCATCCGTCCATGCACTCAACAAGCAGGTACTGAGCAACTTCTACATGCAGACTCTGTTCTAGGCATTTCGGATATAGCCCTGAGCAAGGCCAGCAAGAACCCCACCCTTCGCTGTCCCAGGGTTCCAGGTGGACACATGAAAGGCCCCTAATGGCCAAGACAACTTGGGGTCGTAAGAAGTGCTTTGAGGGGCACAGCACTGGGGGGGGGGGTTCTGCCTATGACTGGATGGTTAGGGTGGCCCCCTCGGAGAGGGAACTTCACTGTGACCTTAGGGTAAGAAGTCCCATGCAGATGAGGGGAGAGTGATGTTTTACTTTCCTTTTCTTTCTACATTTCACCCTTTTCTCCTTCCTGATGTCCCTGTAACCCTCACTGTGTGGCAGCTACAGGGGCTTCCGTGAGCAAGGGCGTTTGCCCCAGGCTCAGTCCATCCCAGCCACCTCTGGGACTCAGCACCACACACCAAACCGACGAGCCCCTCTCCCGGCCCACAGTAACAGGCTGGTTCTACTCCGGGCCTTGCCACGTGTCAAACGAGCAATCCAGCTGCTGCGCTGAGTCACAGTCTTTGCAGGAGGGCCTGTCGGTGTCTGTTTTCAACACGCCCCACAAGCGACGCCGAGCATGACGCACGACCCCCTCCCGGAGCCTCTCTGGGGCACCCGACGCCTCTCCTCGGCTTCCCTAAGGCCCCCCATGTCCCTGTCTCCTGTCGTCATCCCGTCTCCGTGAACATCTCCGACATTCAGAGTGCTTGTGTGGGTCCTCGTGGGCCCAATGGGAGAACGAGGCCTGTGGGGACCCGAGCGGACCCTTGATCGCCTCCTCCCTCAGCACCTAGCCTCCTGCTCGGCATGCGACAGAAACGCAGGGGACGCTCAGAGCTGCTGACAAAACTAACGCCAAGGCCCTCTCTTACCTTCCTTCTGGGTCCCTCTGAGACGGGGAGGAACAGTTACGGGGGCACTCATCAGCCAGTGACATTAGCGATGGCTCGCTGGTACCGACCGAACGCTTATTGTGTGTCCGGTGCCGGGCCAGCCGCAGGCGGCACCACACAATCCCGTTTGCTCCTCGTTAAGTCCCCGCTCGCCGCCCCCTGCCCTGGGGGACGTCGGCAGCTCAGCCTGGTGCAGAATGCTTTCCGTGAGCTTGGAGCCCCGTCTCAACTCAGGCACTGAGCACTAGAATGTTCCTTTTCAATCTCTCTGGGCCTCAGTTTTCACATTGGGAAAAATGGAATGGCAGCCATCAACTTTTCCCTTTTCTAGGCTTGTTGTGAGGGCCCAGTGAGGCGGTGTGGTCAGTGTCATGCAAGCATGTGCTCACAAGGACAGACACAAAAGTGAGGAAAAATCACCCTCATTTGGGGGCCATACCAGCCTTCCAGAAGAAACAGTCCCCTTTCCCGCTCCAGACTCGGACCTAATGCTTCCTCCAGGTACTGGTTCAGTCTGAGTGAAATAACAGGCTGGACTTGGCAAGGCCCAGGGCCCAGCTGTCGTCTGCACCACCCTCGGTCCCCACCAGCTCCTGCGGGCTCTTGTGTCGTGGGGAGAGGACGCGCCGCCGCCCCACCTGCTGGGGCGTCTTCACGGGAACGGACCCCAGCCCGTGGCCAACAGCCTCTCTGCTGTTTCAACTCACCGCTCAGGGTGCGGCTCAGGGAGCTAGGCCTGGGGTCCCCAAAGAAGTGGGTGCACTTTATTCGAGAGGAATCAGGAAAAACCCTTTTGTCTCCTTCTCAACAATATCAGCATCACTGTGGTTTGGAAGTCCATGATTGGAGATGATGCCCTGTGTTTTCTCCTGAGGTGGCTGCGTGTGCATTGCTTTTGAAATAATGGTAACATTTCTGAGAGTGGTGGTATATGAACTCATAATACCATAATGTCAATTTGTTTATTGGATCCACGTGCTGACAGGAAGTTATGGGCCTTACAGAATGCACTCCAGGCAGTGTGTAAGGCCTGGGGTGAATGCCCACAACCTCCCGGTATGGTGAGAACTAGAGATCAGAGTGGGAGAGTAACTCCCCACAGGTCACACAGCTGGTGGGCAGTAGTAGTGTTTGCAGCACATACAAATGTGGCTTATTTCCTACGATTCCTCACAGCCCTTCTGAACAAATGAAGGCATGGTTGTACACATTACTTAGAAGGGAGGGAGAGGCTGAGAGTTGGTTCACTTTGAAAGAAATTTTTTGTAAATACTGTGACAGTCCTAAAGGGAAGGCATTCTGCCTGCGTTGGTTTGAAAATGAATTCCAATTCCTGCTGTGACATTCTAACCGACTCTTTGTGGGAGAGCAGATTGGGCCGGCATGACTTTTGGGGTTCTGCTTGTGTGGCTCACTTATCGAGTCAGGTGGATTTTTATCTGCCACCAACAGACACACTGGTTCTCCATCTTCAGGGGAAGGAGATTTCCAGGGAGATGCCTTCTTTACCTGAGAGACCCTCAGCCATTAGCTGGGGTGACACTTTATCATCCCAGCTCCTAGGTCTTCTTGTCTTTGGCCTTTTCTCTTGACTTTGAGTTATAATGTTGAGGAGAAAGTAAACAGCCCAAAAAGGTTCATTTGCTTCCTCTGCTGTGGGTATTGCACTCTGGCCACATTTCCTGGCTAGAAGGAATAAACCTAAGCTTCTTTTAATCTCCATTGCTGTTCTTTGATATTGGAGAATATTCCACTCACAGCCATTCTGTAATCAAAGCCCCCAAGCCACTGGGGAGAGATCTAACTAGATAGTTTGGTGGTGATTTAACGCTAAGCTGCTGCAATCAATACTCTGTCCGAGTGAGTGCGATGCCATTAGAGGCTTTCCCCCTTTGTAGGTTCACGACTTAGCTTCTCGAAGCAGTGGCGAGGCGTGTGATGTTGAAGCCAACGGCATTAGCGCCTCCGAATCAAATTCTGAAGATATGAACGCAATCACAGCCTTTGGCTCCAGGACTCGTATAAAACCGGCTCGACTTCCCCAAGCCAATCTGATGCTGGCATGCTGAAAGCGAAAAATAACACGAGATGCAGGGTGCTCGGCGGTGCTTCTGCGCTGTTGGTTTTGCTCAGCTTCTTTCCCGTTTTCCATTTAGAAGAAACTCAAAACCTTTTGTGGAAGACAATTCTGAAGTCACATGGGGATCTATCTGCTATGGACTAAATGTCTGTGTCCCCCAAAACTCATGGGTTGAAGTCATCTAACCCCCAGTGGGACTGTATTTGGATATGGGGCCTCAAACGGAGTAATTAAGGTTAAGTGAGGTCATCAGACTGGGGTTCTGATCTGATAAAATTAGGGTCCTCATCAGGAGAGACACCAGCGAGCACTCATTCCCTTTGTCCTTGAAGGCACAGAGGACACAGTGAGAAGCCGGCCATCGGCAAGCCAGGAGGACAGTCCTCACCTACCCTGACCATGCTGGCTCCTGGGTCATGGCCTGCCACCTCCAGAGCTGCTGTCTAAGCCACTCAGTCTGTGGTACTTGGTTACAGCAGTTCGAGCTAATACATGATTGATCTGGGGAATCCTAAATATTTGAGTCAATTTGGTAGCAGTGTTAGATGAATTATTTTAAAACCCTTGCAAATGTGATTAGAATTAATATTAAATTAATACTGTAGAGAGAACTTTTGATCATCTAGAAATGATTAAGCGTATGATCTTCTTTTTAGATCTCAAATGAGAACTAGCCGCTCCTGGATATGTAATTTCCTTCCTAATAGAAGATTAAATACTAACCCCCACCCCTCTCTTCCCCAGAAATACATTCATACATCTTTTTCGAATAGGCATCATCTACTTCTGTGTAAAGCAAGCTTGTCTAATCTACGGCCTATGGGCCACGAGTGGCCCAGGACGGCTTTGAGCGCGACTCAACACAAATTCGGAAACTGTCTTAAAACATTATGAAAATTATTCATAGACTTGTTTTGTTTTTTTAGCTCATTAGCTATCCTTGGTATTAGTGTATTTTATATGTGGCCCAAGACAATTTTTCTTCTTCCAGTGTGACCTTGGGAAGCCAAAAGTTTGGACAACCCCGAAAGTCAATAAATTTTCAATGTAATTGAGACCAGATTGACAATATATTCTGTTCATTTGTGTGTTGGGCCTGCATTATGGTGTTTAAATGAGCTAATGAATGCATTTATTTATTTATTTTTCTGGTGAAAGAAGGCCAGAAATGGAAGGAGAAAAATCTGGGCTTAGATATAGGGGAAGATGGCACTGTGGGTTTGGAAACTGAGCAGTCAAAAATCTTTTGCCCTGAGGGCTCAGATTTCTCTATTTCTTTCCATCTTTTAAAAAGATGTATAGCAAACTTGTTAAAAAGTGATGTTGGTTGTCCTCCTGCAACAATAATAAACATATACTCTGCTTATTGTTATATCCCTGTAGGTGACATGCTATCCTATACATAGTGGGCACTTTGAAAAGAAGTACATGTGAATGATTAGTAGTAAATAATCTGGCTGTACTTACAAAGGTATTTCTTAATAGAAAATAAGTTTGAAAAAAGTAACTTCTGTTTTTATTTTTATCTATGACAAACTCCACAGTAGAAGTGACTGAGATCAGAATATTGAGTATTTTAGCCATAATCTATTTCAAGGCACTTTTTCCCCATCAAAATGACAGTGATTTCTCCCAGTTGTTAAACAGTATAATGTGGATTTGAATCACTTCTGCTTGACACATGTAGTCTTTCTTTTCAGTCAATGAGCCTGAGCTATTTTTTTCCTCCTCTGTCATCCACCCCAAGGGCTTCTGTGGCTGTCATCAGGGACCCTCATAATGGCCTGTCTAGAGTTTCTACCTTTTCATAGTATCTGTCTCTTAGACCCCTAATAACAAGACACAACATGAGATGTCCGTGTCACAGGGACCTGACCTGGTACATAATAATAATAATAATAATATACTGTATATAAAAGTAAACACACTGTAATTTACTCATGAATTGATGGTGTTAATGAAATCCATCTTTGTATTCCATAGCTATGCATGCTCACTCTAACCTCACCTAAAATGGGTCAGCTATCTTCTTCTTCTCCTAGAAATGTGACTAAGTCTTTGCCCCACTGAGAGCAGGCTATACGGGTTAGCAAGTAGAGGCACATGGAATACCTTTGTGTATTTTTTCTCTAGAAACAGGCAGTCTTTCTGTGCAGGACTTAAGGAAAAGGTTGCACTGACATCATATATCAACATTCCCACTTCAAAGCTCCCAGTCCACCCATTCTATGTGATGTACTCGTGTTAATATATCTGCTTACTCCCAGAACACAACTATCTTAATAAACAAGCCAGCTCAAGTGAACACAGGAGTTCAAGATAGAAAACATGACATAGAAAACATAAAAAACTGGATGGACTCAATGTAATAAACTTCGTTCATGGTCCATGAACAAGTAAATCTTTGAAGTTGCTCTAAATGGACTTTTTAGGATTCTGTAAACATGGACAAAACATGTTCTTTTTTAAAGGAGGCTTAGGGAGATTCCTTAAAATCTCAGGTCTCACTAAACCTGTTACAATGACATACGACACTGATTTGTGCAAAATAAGCACTGAATTAAAGTTTTTTTGATGGAATGATTGGGATTTTAAAATTAGATTAATAGATGCTAATTTAATGTGTATCTAGCAATGTTCAGGGGATAGAGATGATTAAATAATCAAATAATTTGTAATTTGCTTTATTTAATAAGGCATGATCATCACAATAATGCAAAGAAATCAATCAGAATATAATTCAACAATATTGAAAGTGCCACAATAATTCTATTATTTATGGAATAATCTGCCACCCATGCTGGTGAGGCAGCAATTGACTTATGGGATATAGTGGCAATCAGACAACTCTGATCGCTTCATGCCCATGCTTCTGACAGACATCACTAATGAGCCACTGGGCTTTCTCCTGCTGAGCCCAGATGAAGCTCTCAAATCTATGTTCTTGGCAGCCAATTAGTTAGAGCTGGCTGGCAAAATGAAATCTATTTGACACTCTGTCTTATATTATTCCTCACATGATGTGGTCTGTATACCCTAATCCTACTATGTACCAGCCTCTTGGATTCCTGGCAGATGGTCTCAATTACTTCAATTAGTATCTATTTCATTCTCCTTCTCAATTGTCATCCTTTGCTGTAGAGACTACAAAGTTGAATCCAGACTCCCTTGCAGCTAGTATTCCATATTTCAGTTCCACTTGAATTTGGAATGGAGGGAAGAGAGGGCAGGCCCTGACAGAAGTAGTCTTGTTCTGTGATTGCAGCGCCCAGAGAAGGGTCTCATGTTGCAGTGGTCAGCTTTTGGGCCTGGGTAGAGGTGGGAATTAGTTGTTTCTAGGGGCCCTTCCTGCAGCCTTTTCAACTTGTTTGTAAGCTACCTAATACCTGATGATAAAATCCTTTCTTCTTAAATTTGATAGAATGCGCCAGTTGCCTATAACTGAACTCTAATCCATATAGCCTTTGTTCCTTAAAAAGCTCTTAATATGAAGTCTTCCCAGAACCAACTAGAATAGATTTCTGCTACCTGGTCCTCTAAAAATTAGATTTCTGATATTATGGCAAGTATCAGAAGCAGCCAGCCACTAGCTCTGCAGCTATGAGTTTGACTTTGCACAGTCTCTTAATCTCTCTGAGCCTCAGGTCCCTCCTCTGTAAAATGAGAGGACTGTCCTGATTACTGTCAGGCCCCCTGCTATCTTGAGCATTCTTTACACTTGATAAAATGATTTTCCAACATGTCCCTTTAAATAGCTAATTATTCAAGACATTAAAAGAATCTACTTATCATCTACTCTCGTAACTTTCTTGCATAAAGTCTTTTTTTTTTTCTTTTGAGTAAGTATAATTGATCACTTCAGAGAGAAATGACTTGAAGCTATTTCTGAGATAGGCACCTGATAGCTTAACAAAATTTTAGGGTTCCTATTTTCATGTTATAGATATGGAAACTGAGGCCCATTAAGGAGCAATTACTTACCGAAGCACATACATCTATGGATGTCACTCATTTCTTCTTATTCTAAATTCAGTAACATCCTCCTTTCATTATTGCAAATTTTATCACAGAAAAAAAGGGAAGAATATGGTGTGTATTTGGGTGCTTATTATTGGAATGGATTGAAGAAGGTAAATAGGAGGTTTACGTATTTATTTCTCAGCAATGCTCATTTACTATATGGTCAGTCCTTCTGCTATGTCCCTGTGTGTATTCCTAATACTTATTCAGTTTCTAACATATAACATTCATGTCTATGGATGAGTTTCTAAATTTAGTTATAAATGATTTGCTAAAATACGGTTTTTCTATTCTCAGTTAATCCCAGTGCACCTTGCATTATACTGTCACTCAGTAGATGTTTGCTGTTATTTAACTGAATTATACTTAAGAGCAAATAAACTTTTACCTCCATAAAGAGCAAGATGGATAAAAACTCAGAGTACTTTCAAAAAGTTTTCTCTCACTTCATCATTACTATTATGTAGTCATTGTTTTGCTAACTTTTGTTAATTGAGTGATGCTCAGAAGTGTATATCCACTGTAGAAGAATAAAACAATAGATTTAAAAACAAGAGATGAATCAAAAATAAAATAAATCTAGGTTAAAGAAATAAAATGTTTTTTAAATTAATCAATAAATTTGACATTGAGCAGAAGCAAGAAGTAAAACACAACCCTTTACAAAAAAACAAAACAACAAAACAGCGAGTATTGCATATAAATTTATAAGGAGCTTAGGAAACAGTTTTTGCTAGAACTGAGCAGAATAATATTGTGAAAAAAGTGCCTAACAGAAGTCAGAATAACACAAATAGTTACTAACATTTGCATAGCATCTGTAATATATGAAGCATTTTAAAATAACATTGAACTTCGCCTGAGCCTTACAAGTCTGATGGATGTATTATGGTCATTAGTAGTGTTTCAATTTATAAAAGGAAGGAAGGAAGGAAGGAAGGAAGGAAGGAAGGAAGGAAGGAAGGAAGGAAGGAAGGAAGGAAAGGGAGAAGAGATAGAAAGATAGATGATAGATTAGGTTTGTTGGGAATCAGAACTCATGTCCTGCTGCTGGGTCAGTAGCCTCCTCACTAACCAATCACATGACCTGGAGCAGGTTGTTTACACCCTTGCACTTCTGTGCCCATGACCGCCTCTCCTGCCATAAAGGGTTATAGAGGCAAATAATGAGATGCGTATGGCAGCTCTCTGAATTCCCAATATAGTTATTTTAAGTACACTAGTTTCATTGTATATTAATTGTAATTTAATCACCAAGCTAAGAAGGTATAAAATTACATAAAAGTAATGATTTCATTTGCATATGTTATAGGAAACATCGCCGGATATCCTCAGACATGCTTGGTATTCTCTGATTTCTGGCCTCACATCCTTCAGAGATACACCCTGCACAAGGAGAAAACAGGGAGGCAGGAGCATGACCAGTGACCCTCTTAGGAGAACACTTGGACAAGGTGTGTCAGCTCCAGTTTCTGAGATAATTAAGTCAAATCCTTGAGCCAGGCAAAGATTACATTTGTACACTTTGTTAGCACAAATTGCTAAAGTTACCTGGACCTCCGGTTTCCTTAGTAACCTTGCTCAACAAGCATTTATGGGCAAGCGTCCTAATGTTAGCAGTGTAGAAGGCCCCACGCGACGTTCACCGGACTGAGGAGATTCACTTTTATGGTCCAGAGCGTGTGGTAGGTAGGGTTCCTAACGGGTGGTGATCTTCCTCCTCAGGAGAACACAGATCCAATGTGCTATCTACAAAACCACCCACTCCTTCAGCTGGAAAATAGGGTGTCTAATGGAGAATGCCTGGGAAAGGAAGACTTCTACTGAAGTCAAAGGGCAATAGAAACTCACTGTAATTTCTAACAAAGTCACACTGCTGAGTAAGTCAGGAAAGTTCCAGATTCCTCTGGAGGCAAGAATAAGTATAGACTATTTTCCTTTTAATGTATAATAAAACTGATGAAGAGGCACACACGATGTGCAGTTTCCCTGCAGGCGGATTTCAGCAGACATATCATTATACAAAGGACGACCTTCAGCTGAATTGGGAGACAACAGAAGACTGGGCGGCCTAAATGCCACTTATGTTGCAGAGGTAAGCAGCAGCTTGTTTCTTAGAGGTCTCCTACAGAACTGCTTCAAGAGAGCCCAATTATTTGGGAGACACGCACACCTCTACAGTGATCTAAGCTAAATTAGCAAGTATCTGTAGCTGACAAGAAGCATCTGAGCTCTCCGCCCTGCTCTGTCACTGACATGAAACAGCTCCTAGAAGAGGTATGCTGATTTTCATCAGCATGAACACCAGCAGTTGCAGGCACCCTCTTCCCAGGAGCAGAAGGTGATGGACATGTACAACCTATGAAAAATTGATATTGCTGGGCACAGTGCTGTGACTTAATCCTTCACAGCTGTGGGATGCCAAGCAAAATTGAAATCCAACCATCATGGAACATGTTGAAAGCAGTAGGTGTATATAAATCTTTAAATGATTACTTTGGCCAGGTGGAAAAGAGGTTCCATTTAGTGCCTTCAGGAAGGTTAGTTGATAACACTCAAGGCAGAAGGGAGATTTAAAATAAGGTGTTTTTCATGTGCACTAAAGCTATTATGCAAGAATAGTGTAAAAGAGGCTAGTCACAAGGCCAAATGGAGGACACAGTCCACCTCCTGGCTCCTGACAGTAGGTGCCCAAAATAAGTATACTTCTAAAGAATTCTCCTTAGCAGTGTGTGCTCACTGTCTTCTATTACCACAATGGCTGTCTCATTGTGACATGCATTTAGACAGCACTTAACTTGCTATGGTTTCAGACAATGCTCCATATAATTATGTACACATGAACTCAGATGAAAGTTTGGTTTGAAAATGCTCATACTGTATCTACAAGGAAGAGTATGAATGGGAATTATTGAAAACTAGTATAAATGAATTCATAAAGGATCTAATTATTAAAACTTTTCCTCCTTCTAGTCTTAGTCTTTGTCACCTCCCACCTAGAAAACTCCTAATCATCCTTCAAAGTCCACTTGTCATCTCTCTTGGAAGCTTTCCCCCAGCACTTGCATCCCATTTTATGACCTTTCTGTTTATATATCTCTCTTCCCACCTTGAATCCTTTAGGAAGGAGACCATACTATTAATAGAGTTGGAATGTGGTTGTTAAAAACAGGCTCTGCAACCAGACTACCTATGTTCAAACCTGGATTCCACAGTCGTGCAACCTTGGGTACAATCTTCCGCATCATCTGTAACATGAGGATGATGAGAATATCTACTTGTTGAGTTATTTCAAGGATTAAATGAGGTGATGACACAAAGTGATTTAAATAGCACCTGGCTTAGTTAAGCATTTGCCATTAATTTTTTTTTTTAATTTAAATGTCACCGTTGCGTTGCTTAATGTCAGGCATAGAGGAGAGGCTCTATGATGTGGATAAAAAAGAATTCCATAACAAATATGCACTTCTAAACTACTTGTCAGTTCTCCAAACAATTACAGTTAATTAAAGAGCACACGTGATAAAAGCATGTATTCAGGGACTGAGCTGGAGTGTCCCCTGATCCCAAATAAGAGTTTCTTCAATAAGCCTCCACTTATTTCCTAAAATATATGAAATCAAGACTGTTTGTAAACATGTGTATATCCTACATATAGAGTTCTGAAACAATTCAGGCAAAGAACTGTGGATATGGCTGCCTGCGTTGGTATTAAATGACTTTCTTCAGAAACACTTTGATAAACTTGGGTACAGCCTGGGAAGCAAGCAAGATTTTGTTCTTCTCATTCACTGACAACTCTGTTAGCTGACTTCCCTTTCCTTCTTGTCATGGACGAACACTTGGTGTTCGTTCTTGCTCTGCCTCCTGCGGTGTCACAGACAATGCCCCAGAAAATATTTCACCATATGAACAGGGAGAGGGGACCCAGGTATAGGTGTCAGGAATGGAGATTCAGTCCCCTCATGTTGAGCAGGATCCCAGGTAGCAGAGGCTATGACCCACTGAAATTCGGACTGAAATGTATTCTTGCATTCAATGAACAAAGAGAACCTACAAATTCTGGTGCCATTTTAGGGGCTAGGAACCCAACAATGAACTACCAAAAGCAAAAACAACTAAGCAGCTGTTCACCACAGTAAAGTCTATGAGAAGGTAATGATGTGCTGTGGTGACAAATGAAACAAAAAAGGAGGTGAGATGGCCCTGGACGAAAGGGCAGCAGCTGTGCAGTGTTAAATGTGAGGGTGAGAGACTCCATGGTGACTTCTGAGATGTTTGATTGAGTGTACAATGTACTGAATGCTTGTGTCTGCCCCTAATTCACACCTTGATACCCTAATGCCAATATGATGATATTTGGAGGTGGGGCCTTTGGAAAGTAATTAGGTCCTGAGGGTGCAGCCCTCACGAATGGGATTAGTGTCCTTAGAAGAAGAGGCCAGAGAGCTAGTGGGCTCTTTTGCTACCATGCAAGGATACCGTCATCAATCTGCAACCTGAAAGAGGGCTTTCACCAGAGCCTGACCATGTGGGCACCCTGATCTTGGGCTTCCAGTCTCCAGAACTGTGAGAAACAAATGTCTGCTGTTTAAGCCAACCTGTCTATGGTCATTTGTTATAGCAACTCAGACTGACACAATACATGTGAAACACATAAACTAAAGAGTTTTGTATTTTTGAAATAGAGTCTGTTTTTCTTTGGTGTAACTTATTTCATGGAAAAGGAAGACTCTTAAAGGTTTGCCTATTTAATACATTTTGAATATCAAGGGATATTTTTCTGCTTCTTTTCCACTCTATAAATGGATATGAAATCCTCAGATGTAAGAGAACCGCCCCCCCCACCTCCCGCCCAATAAAACAGAATGGAGAAGTCAGTAAAATTTAAGTTTCTATCTACTAGCTTTTCACTGATAATTTCCAAAGTAAGTCATAAAATGTGAAGTAACACTATTTTTATATTTGCTACTGTTTAATGAACACAGGGAATATTTAAAAAATACCTCTGGTAACTCAAATAAAGAAAACATCCTAAACTGAAAAGCTATTAAATGTCATCACTGTCCTCATATTCTATCATTGATCACAGAAAATCCTTTGTGTTCATAAAGGCCCAATTTCTGAGAGTTTGAAAGATGCTTAGGGTATTGAGAGATGAATATACTGATCTCTGATGGAAAATGAGAGTCCCCAAAGTCATCAGAGGCAACAATTCAAACAATTACTGGAAATGATCAAATCGTGTTCATTTGGAACACACACAGAGTATTTTTGAAAAAATGGAAATTGGTTTCAATAATTTGAATTTCCTTTACTGTTTCAGAAACTGAAATTGCCTTGCAATCACCTGGGTGGCTTGTGAAAAATGCAAAGGGATAGCTCCAGTCCCAAGGTGTGAATTTGGAAGTAGAACTGGGGAATCTGCATGAGAATCAAGTACCCTGGAGATTCAGGTCCTAGGGGTCCCCAGACAGAAAACTTTGGTCCCTGAAATACAGTGTGAACAAACAAAAAATCCATTTCTGCACCAGGAAACAGTAATGCACTGCACACACAACCTGTGGACATTGTCACACACTTTGATGAGATGTGGCTTTATAATTAACAGTCCATGTGTGCTTGAACTCATGAAACTGGCACTTTCTATTCGGACATTAACAACGGGTCAGTGTTAGGGAAGGCATCTCTTCCTCATCCTTTGGTTTCCATGACAACACATCTTCTCTAAACCATCCTGGCATGATTTGACCCTCATTTCCTCCCTCCTTGCAGAGGAATGACCTATCTGATTGGTAAATTTAGGAAGGATAATGTCCCTGCTTTGCTTCCTTTCTCCATTTTGGCCTTTTGGGAGGAAACTGTCATTTGATCGTCCAATCTTCATCTCCCCTGGGCAGCACCACCCTTCCCAGACCGTGGCCCAATCCTGGACAGCACTGCTTGTGACTGACAGGCCAAGTCTGACTAATTCTAAACCTATCAGCAGGTTCATGTGGTGCTGACACTGAGCTACAGCCTGTGACCTGGTTTCTATCAATAACAGACCACATTTTGTCCCGCATCTCTCACTCCCTTGTCTTAGTTCCTATTCGCTCAGAACAAGGTGGGGGTAACGGGATGCTATTTGTCTGGCTTCCTCCAAAACCCTGGTGAAGCAAGGGCTATTATCAAATATAGGTGCAGACATCAGAGGAGTAACATTGGTCATCCATGCGAACATTGAAACCAACAAGCCATGTTTGTCCCATTTTATTAAAAAAATAAACCTAAAGAGTTTTAGTTCTTTCATCACTTATTAATTCAATAGTAAACAGAAAGAAACTAAGAGTAAAAATTCATACTATCCAAATCACATGGTGAGATGCTGAAAAACATGTAATGAAAATTTAACGGACAGTGAAAACACGATCTTAACTACCTTGCAATCTCAGCTTTCCGACATTTATTCATATCTCTAAAGTATCATTCAATTCAACTACTATCCACTGATTTGGACTCATAATAAGGTATAAACATTTAGTTGGACTATTTTGACAGAACATTATTAGGAAATCATTTAATTTCTCTAACTTTGGTTTATGAGTCCATAAAATACAGATACAAATTTATCTTTCTTCCTGTGAAGTTGGGGCAAACATGAAATGGGAGTACCTATCATAGTGATTTATACATAATAAAATAATATGCCATTATGAAGTATTACTATATTTCTTTTATGAATTAGTATTTCCATTATTCAGAAATTTGACTTTTTTTCACTCAGAGAACCATTTAACTGTCTTATGTGTATTTCTTCAGATCAAACAACAAACCAGGAAAGGTGCTATATGTACGTCCTACGGATGATAAAGAAACGTTAGTGTGTGATTCTTTTTCTTTCTTTTTTTTTTTTTTTTTTTTTTTTTTTGGTGTGGGGGTAGTTCCCTGGCTGGGAATTGAACCCAGGCCACATTGTTGAGAGCACTGAAGCTTAGCCACTACACCACCAGGGAACTCCCTAATCCGTGATTCTTGAGCTCAAGAAGCTTTTACTGATAAGAAAAGATGCAACAAACACACTGAGAACAAAAAGTAAAAGGAGATTCTTTTATAACTATCCATTTGTACCAAGATGAAAAGTACAGGATGGGGAATATAGTCAATAATGTTGTAAAAACTATGTAGAGTGTCTGATGGGTACCAGACTTACTGGGGAGATCACTTCATAAATTATATAAATGTCTTACCACTACACTGTACATCTGAAACTAATATAAAATAATGTTGAATGTCAACTATAATTTAAAAAAATAGCCATGGGGATATAAAGTACAGCATAGGGAATACAGTCAATAATATTGTAACAACTATGTGGTGTCAGATGGGTACTAGATTTATTGGGGTTATCACTTTGTGAGGTAGGTAAATGTCTAATCACTGCATGGTTTTGTACATCTGAAACTAATTCTAAAAAATGGGATTAAAAAAGAGAGAATAGGAGAATAGATTTTGTGCCGTGAAAGTCATAAGGAAAGAGGAGTTTAAAGAAATAACAGAAATAAGTTTGATTTTCAAGACAGCCTAGACTTAGATGAGTGCAGGCGAGCAGGCCGTGATTTCAGGGGAGGCAAACACCTGGGCAGAATGAGACGGGAATGAGGAGTGAACGTGAAGTGTGTGCTGGAGAGTCCGGGCAAGTTCATTTCCCATCTGTAAGTCACTAAGTATTGTTCTGTGTCTTCAAGGTGAACAAGGGTGCTTGCTGACCTCTCAATGGCGGTTTTTGGTAAGAATATCACAAAACTATGGTTTAAAAAGTCTTTGTAAAAACATCACTTTGGATTGTTTTAATCAACTTTCCAATTTGTTATGCTCTTCATATAAAAACAGTTGAAAATGAATTATTATACACTACTCCAGAATTGCCATTTACTGAGCTTTATTTTTTATGTTACAGAGCCTGTAAGTTCAGGGTCCAGCAGAAGTAATGATTTTTTTTAAGTAGTATAGTACAAAAGGATGTGTGTCTTAGTAACCTCAGTAACCCTTGTGTTGCAGGTTTTATGAACATGAGTTCATTAGAAAGGGGCATTATTTGTGCTGGATCCTGTATGTATGTGAGTGTGTGTGTGTGTGTGTGTGTGTGTGTGTGTGTATGGATGTATATAAATATTCCTCAGCCCTTAGTTCTTACAACTCAGTGAAAGTCTGTTGCAATTTTACATAGGACAAGCTTGAGTTTTAGAAAACTGAAATAAGCTGTCCAAAATAATACATCTTGTAAATGGGGGTACAGGAATTCCGACCCACTTCAACTTACACTCTTGACCACTATGCATAGTCTACTTCTGGCCACATCACTTGCTGATGGGAGTAAAAATTAGATTTTACCATGAAGTTAAAAAGGTATACCCCAGCCAGGGTTAAAATACGTGGTTCAAATATTTCATCATTTGGTATACCATTTTTTACAATTTATGGAATCACTAGAAGAAAACCAAAACAAAACTAATGCCCTGGCAAAGTGCAAAGAAAGAGCTCTTCAGACTGAAATTGAGCAAGATCAATATCTCTTCACAATAATTAACTGAATGCTCTGGTCTTCATTCCTCTTTCTGATTATTTCCCTCAGCTATGCTGTGTTCGATTCTGTCACAAAAATTAGCCATTTTGTTTCCCACTACCTTTTTTTTCCCTCTATGAACAGTAAAGTTGTGAAGATTGACCATACTTAAAGTGCTTAGTTAATAACATGGAAATAAACAGTTTTGCCTTATTTAAAAATCTAATTTTCCTAGCTTTTGAAGGGAAAGCAGAGCTAATCTAGAGTAATTGGTGGTGAGACAGAATAGGGCCAAGTCCAATGTCAAGGGTCCTAATTCTCACTTACAGAGTAAGACATTTATCATTATGGCAGAAACTGTTTGGGAAAGATTATTTTCCTTCCGAGGCACATTACATAAATATTCTCCAGTAGCAGACAATTTACGGAGGAAGGGAAATCTCATTTGTTTACTTCGTTTCAAGACATATCTTAAGTAATTCTATTTAACCAAAGAGAAGGTGGAAACAAGGAAATAAGAATGCAATTAAGTTTAACTTTCAACCCTCTCCTTGCTCTCTCTCTCACCAGAGTTAAGCGTGAATCCAGTCAGCATTCACCCGCATTTAGGAGTAGGCACATGGAAAAGCAAAACAAGGAGAGGATAGCCAGTCAGTTAGTTCTATTTCATACCCTGCCTGTATCTGGGATTGTCCTCAGACCAACACTCTTAGTATCTCAGAATCCATGTGTTTGATCTATCAGCAGACTTTCTGTGGCTTACAATGTAAAATAGGGGTCCCTAACCCCCGGGCCACGGACCAGTACTGGTCTGCGGCCTATTAAGAACTGGGCTGCGCAGCAGATGAGCGGCGGTTGAGGGAGCCATGCTTCATCGGTATTTACAGCCGCTCCCCATCGTTCCCATCACCGCCTGAGCTCCGTCTCCTGTCAGACCAGCCTGGGCCTCAGATTCCCATAGAAGCGCAAACCCTATTGTGAACTGAGCGTGTGAGGGCTCTAGTTTCACGCTTCTTATGAGAATCTAATGCCTGGTGATCTGAGGTGGATCTGAGGTGATGATGCTGGCTCTGGGGAGCGGCTGCAAATTCAGATTAACATTAGCAGAGAGCTCTGCACAGACACCATAATGAATCAATTGCTTGCCGACTCATATCAAAATCCTATCAGTGAGTGGTGACGAATAAGCTGCATCTGATGGCAGTCTTTATAGTGGCAAGTGAATTGAATAATGATCTCATTATATATTAAAATGTAATAATAATAGAATTAAAGTGCACAATAAATATAATGCACTTGAATCATCCTGAAACCATCCCTTCCCCACACCCCACACAGAGGTCTGTGGAAAAAATTGCCTTGTACTAAATCAGTCCCTGGTGTCAAAAAGGTTGGGGACTGATGACATGAAACATAAGCCAAGTCCAACATCAAAGAACATGGAAGTGTCACCAGTGACACCACTTACCCTGAAAAGAGTGAAAGTTCTTTTAGAGGAGGGGGACTCGTGGTACAGATATCATGGCCTAAGGTCTTAAACCACCCCTACCCACTGGAAAAATGTTCCTCCTTTCTCAGACTGAGAAAATTTTGTGTTTTTTGGGGGGCGGGGGTATAGTTCTGTGGCGGGGAAGCAAACCCAGGCCACAAGGTTGAGAGCCTAGCCACTACACCACCAGGGAACCCCCTGAGAAAATTTCTTTAAATGAGCTGACAGATGTTTCTTAAACGATTATTTCAGGACTTAAGTTGTTCCCCAAAGAACAGACATACTCAGATTCCTATGCAGTGGGAGATGGGGAGATGTTTCTTCATAGAAAAAAATTTCCATTCACTCTGGCCAGCCATTGGCAAGAATAGTTCCTGTTATTGCAAAATGTGTGCATTTAAAATATGTGAGTTGGCAGGTCAACTCTCAACTTTACAAAGATTTTGCAACTACAGAACTTCTTTGCTAATCTTGCATTTTCCCTTGAATACACCTATAAAATGCTAAGCTATATGTTATTTTTATTGTTGATGCGTTGTAGAAGAGTTATACAACAATACTGAGGCATCTGGCTATTTTGAGCATTATATTTTTAGTCTAAAATCTTGTTAGGGACCTAGAGCTATTGTGCAAAATTTTAATGAGGTACATTTTGAAAAAGTTTTAGCTACACAATCTCTTGACATGAAGGAATGCATTTGGCTAATTCCCTCTGTGTCCCTGTGAACATTTACAATAATAGGACAGAGTTAATTCTGCTTTCTCTCAGGTGATGTTTACAAACTTCTACTCATTTTTTCCTTAATGTACCAGATATATAGGAATTGCTGAATAGAGTGAAGGCAGACATGGGATTTGGGTCTTTGTTTAGGTGCCTCAGTCTTCCTTTTTCATTACCCATTTTCCCCTGTAATTTGTTTACATTTGGAATCACGTCACCAATTTATCTCATTGCTGCCAGGTCTTCTGTTTATTCATTAGAGAGTTTCTGTGACTAGGTCATTGGTAACTATGAGCTTACTGACATATAAAGTCACTCTTGTACTTGAGTAGATAATTCCACTTGAGTAGATTTGTCTACTCAAATGGAATGTCTGAAAAAGTACTTAACTCGAAGTGTACTTTTTTGATTTTCTTCACATATCAGAGAAATTTAGGAAAAACTTTAGCACTTCTACAGAAGGTTGGAGTGGAAAAATCCCAAGCTCTAGTGTCTGAAGTCTATTATTGATTTCAATTCTAGTCTTTGCTGAAACAAGTTATTCAGCCCTTTTGAAATTTCCTCATCTATAAAAATGGGTACAGGAAATACTTATGGACTATGTGAGATGTGGTAAGACCCAATCTAGTATAAGTTACTACACGAAGTGTTCAGAATCAGCAAAAAGAAAATTGTTTTTGGCAGCTTGGTTCATGACATTTGGGCTCCTTTCCACCAGTAGTTACATAAGAACTGGAAGACTGAAGTTTTCATTAGAAACTTTAAGTGACAATATGGTGTGTGCCTTGTCTCCAAATTATTCTATGTCTTAAAAACACTCTACAGATTTGAAGATCTATGAAGATGGCATTATGATGATCTCCATCTTCTGGGCGAGGGAATAGATGTTCAGAGAGGTCTGGTGATTTGTGTAGGACACACAGCCAGTGTGTTTCAGGGGCAGGATTTGAAATGAATCAATGACCCTGTGTCTGTTGATTTTTAAGGCTTGATATCTCATAACCTTAATGTTGTTTGGCCTCTATAGCCAAGCTCCACCACTAATTCACAAAGAGACTCTGTATCTCTTTCATTATCATGACTTACCATGTGAGAGAGTTTGACTGGATGGCCTTTTGTAAGTTCCTACTCAAAATACCTTTAATTTTTGGTTCCAGACTTTGCCACATGAACAAAATGCACCACTCTTTTACTTGAGATGAACAGGAGCATGCCTCTCAAAAGAGACATTTCTCCCCCTCCCTGCTATTTAAATTCATCTAAGTAAATGTACCTATTAGTAAGCCTCAGGATATATTTATTTGAATGTGTACAGCAGTGGCTTTATGCATGATATTTTCACTCCTAAACCCATACAGACTGAGGAATTACTTCATCTAGTGCAAGACTATGCCATTTATTCTCTTTTAGTAAGTCAACTTATGCCTACTAGGCACCATTATTGATGGTTGAGATGGACATGCTGATCAATAAAAGGTTGAGATCATTTCTTAAAGGGAGTGCACCCTGATTGATGAGAGAACAGACAGGAAGAGCACATTCAAGCTACAGTGTGAATTTCATGTCTGCGCAAAATTAAGATTCCGAATGTTGGTTTAAGAGACATTAGCAGTTCAGCCCTAAGACATGGTTTCTTAACAGTGAGCTTGCCAACATGGGCTTTAGTATCTATTATACCTTCAAAATGTTCCCTAATAGCACACAGTGACAATGCAATTAGAGCAAACCACAGGACACTCCAATGTTACAGTGGGCAAGTAAATTGGTGTGACCCTTTGCAAAGCAATTTGACCTTACATATACGTTAGGAAACTTGAAACTGTCTATTCTATTGTTCCTTTAATTCTTCTTCTCAAACCCTATCTTAGAACATAATTCTAAATTTATAAGCAACTTCATATAGAGATTTTATTACAAAATTTCTCAAGTACTGGAAAAAATGCACATAACTTATATGTTCTAGAATCAGGATAAGTAGATTATAGCATACAATTTATAGACAATAATATAGGCATTAACATATTTATGAAGGATCCCTAATCTGATATAAAAATACTTTTTCTCTAATGTTGAATTTAAAGCTAAAAAGATTTATAATAGCCACAGTATTTTTAAGTTTAAAGGAATAAATCTACATGTAGAAAAAACTGAAAATATAATATTTATTTAAACAAAAATAATACCAGCCGTTCTTCTTGGAATGGTGGGTCAAGGTGTATTTTTGTCATATTGCTTTTAAAATATATATATTTATAAACTTTCCTTAGTGATTGCATATTACTTTTGTCATAGAAAAACATAACCCCTCCAACACTCAGTTTTGGTTTCCAATGCTAGGATGTTCTCATACTCAAATTCAGTTTAAGGATTTATGAACATGTGTATGTAAAAAGGCTTACCAATTGTGCTCGTCCATACTTCAACCCAGTGGCACTCAGTGTTGGGGGATGGAAGTTTTCCTGCCCTCCTCCCTCTTTGGGATATTTGGTAGTGCCTGGAGACACTGTGGGTTGTCACAATTTGGGGAAAGGTGTTACTGGAATTTAGTAGGTAGAGTTCCAGGATACGGCCAAACACCCTACATGCAGAGGATAATGCTGCCCCCCAAATATTGCCCAATCAGAAACGTCAAGGTTGATAAACTCTGCCTAAAAATGTTTAAAAATTATATTAATTCAAAACTGCCTAGAGAAGTTTATTAGCAGGCCCTTAGAACGAATTTGCTATCCATTATCTTCCCATCTACCCAAGCACTCCCACAATGGACTGAGGAACTAGAGATAAGTGCCCTGTCTCTGTGATGCTTGAAGTTTAGCGAGAGAGGAAGACATAGAAATCAAGCATTTAATGTAGTTTGAAGTGTGAAGATTGAGTGCTTTGGGATAATAGAAATGGGCACTTAATCCCGCTTGGTGGCTCAAAGAAGGCTTTCTGGAACAGATGGCTCCCAAGCTGAGCATAAAAGATAAGAAAGAGTTAATCAGGTGAAGACCCATGGGACTGGTCTTTCAGCAAATGGGCCATTCATAGTACAGGCGAAGGCATGGCACATGAAAGAGCTTGGGAAAGAACGAGTTTGATGGCATTGGAAGATAAAATGGGCACACAAGAGGGCTGGGGACAGACAGAGATCTCAGGGCCAGAGTATCTTTTTCTGCTTGTGGAAGTCAAGACATGCTTCCCAGAGAAAGAAGTACATAAACTAAGAGTTGAAGGTGGAAAAGACATTTCCAGAAATATGAGGAGGGGAGGGAATTCTGGGACAGAGAACAGCATATGCAAAAGAATGTTAGCAGGAGACAACACAAGACGCTCAGGGAACATCTGTGTAGTGTTGCTGCAACATGAAGTTGGGCCGAAGGAGAGGGAAGGAGAAATGACCAAAGAAGTATTGGACAGCAAGGCACTGGTCTGATCAAAGACAAGGAGGTTTCATTCTGTCGGTGATGCAGAAGAAACCTAAGCATGAGCTCAGTCCTCCTGTTTTAAAAGATGCGACAACATGGCATCAGGTTGAAATGGAGTAGGTGGGGATGGGATTAAAATGAGATGAGTGTGTGGTGTAAAGGGGCAATCCATCAAAGAGGCAGCTGAGAAACCCTCTGATGAGTATGTGTTGAGCCTCTGTGATATACTTTGTACTGCTGCTCTGGACACTGTGGGAATACAAGGAAAATTCGCTCTGCTGAGGTGGAGTGGTCCCTTTTCTCCAGCTGAGGAGAAAGCGAATGAACATAAATGAAGTGATCTGGGGAACAGAGCATGAAGTTTTATTATGATCAAGGGTTACAGTGTACAGCAGACATCAGGACTGACTGAATTCAGATGAGGGAGGAAAGGTATTATTAGGGAGAGTGGAGGTTTTGACTTCAGCTGAAATGGGGAAATGTGGGTGGCGTCTGAGGAAGGAAAGGCATTGTGGAAGAAACCGGGCTGTGTGAGCTCAGACTTAGAAGCTGGGATCGATGGGATGTGCCCTTGAAAACAGGAAACTGTTTTTGTCAACTGTCAGTAGTTCCCAAGGATGCGTGATGCTGAGTGCCAAAAGTGTCACTGAGATTCTGCACCAAGGTCATCTTCATGGGTCCTTTATGGTGCTCCCCACCCTATAAATAGGACTAGCCAGTCACTCCTTTATGTCCCCCTAATTCTTGTACAGTGAAATTGGGGTTATGTTCCTTTGTATGTAAACCCCTCTTAGCCAAAACTTTACTTTTAACCTCTGAATTACTAGTACAGTGCCTACATAGATCACACTTAAAAACCTCATTTTTATGAATGAATGAATGACGATCTTCAGTGATACGTATGATGGATGTTAAGAACAAAGACAGAAATGAACCCTAACATTTGTTGAGTTCTGTGCACCAGACACTGTGCTAAACGTGATTTTTAAAAATATATCATTTAATTTACTTCTCACAATAATCCTATGATTATCTTCTCTTCTTCACCCCCTTGTGCATAGGAGAGCACAGAAGTCCACGGTGGTCTTAGGTACACTGCCCAAGGCCATGTGTAGCTGCTAAAAAGCACAGCTGTTACAGGACTTCAGGTCTGTCTCACTTCAAAGAACAGGAACTTACCCACCACTCATGTATCTGATTTTCAAGAGAATCAAGACTTAGGGGATTTTTTTTAAGTGTTTGTTGATTTAATGTATTTGTCCTACACCCAAAAGACTCAGTGTAATGCAACACTCTGAGGACCAATTTACTTTGAAAAAACTGAAATGTGTCTTGAACACACCCACAGGGTAAGAGTTTATAACCTCAATGAACAGAGCCTAAGACGCCACTAAGAGGCAATGAAACCCAACACAAAAATCAGTAAGATGGGGATAACCCAAACTGTCCGCCTACACCCAGCATTGCTCATGGTGTGACGAAATCACGTGGATGGCTTAATTAATATAACAATGCTCTTAACTGGCCTCGAAATGTAGAATTGGGGGAAGGAAAGGTGTTTCATTGAACACATACATGCTATAAAATTTAAAACGCTTTCCAATTTGGCAGATAATTTCATCAACCCTCAAAAAGGGATTAAATCCTCTTCCACTCAATGAAAATTAAGGGTTCACCTAATCCAGGTAAGTTTCCTAAAGGCAGTATCTCACCAACCTGAGGCCCTTCTCAATGGGTTCCTTTATTGCCAACTCTTGTACAGAGGTTGCCAAATGACAACGGCAGGCAAAATCTAACCTGCTACCTGCTTTTGCATGATCTTCGAGCTCAGCATCGTTTCATATTTGGAATGGTCAAAAATAAGAATAACACAAATATTATTTTGTGACACCTAAAAATTGTATGTGTGTGTTTTCGTTTTCTTCATGGACAAAAAATAGAGATAGAGGTATTTAATTAAAATAAACTGACCCCAGTTGGCAAAAAAAAAAAAAAAGTATAAAATGTATATTTAAGTGTCCATGCATGAAGTGTTACTGGAACATACACACACTCATTTGTTAGTGTATTTTTTTGTGCTACAACGAAGTTGCGTAGTTATCACAGACTGCATGGCCCAAAGCCTAAAACATAGGGACCAGCAGAAGTAGTCACAGTTTACTAATAGTATTATGTTACAGAATTCCATGCTTATGATTTTGTAATAAAAGATTTGGTATAGATAACCGACTCATAAAAAAAGGGCATTACTTCTGCCGGACCCTGTATTTATTATAGAACAAGCTGGAGGAACACTGTTCTAGAACCAAGCTCAGGAGGTGCCAAAGAACTCAGTGAAGAGCACACTGTGAACATCATGGGTTTGGCTTTTGCTATTTATTATCTAACTCAGTGGTTCTCAAAGTGAGGCCTGTGGGCCAGCAGCAGTAGTGAGAAGTCATTAGAAGTGCAAATTCTCAGACTTAACCTGGGTCTATTGAACCTGAAGTTCTTAGGGTGGGGCCTTGCAATCTGTGTTCTAACAAGTCGTCCAGGCGATGTTGACACACGGTAAAGCTTGAGAATTACTGGTGTAAAGCAAGGATTTTGCACGTTATCTTATCCCAATGTAATGACAACAGAGGCACTTATTGACTCCTAGTTACATTCCAAGGTTTGAGCTCAATACTTCACTGACACTTTTTTGTATCCCCTACAACAATCTTGAAAGATTGGGGGGTTTTTATAGCCTCGTTTTACAGCAAAAGGAACTCAATCTCAGAAAGATTAAGTAATTTGTTTAAAATTCCTACATCAGGATTTTGCTCAGATTGGTCTGCCGTATAGCCCACACATCGTCCCCTTACCTTTCTCTAACTCCTGCCTTATCCCAGGGTCCTGAGGGAGCCACACGGGCTTAACAGGTAGGCCTTGACATTCTCTTACTGAATATAGACAATTTCACAGAATATCAACATCAGACAAGACAACGCTGTGCCCATGGTTGATCAAAATAGTAAGCAAGACCACTCTGTAATCACATCTGAGACAAGGCAGGACCGTGACCTTTGCCTAAACCACAAAAATGGCTGAATCTCCCCAATCCTAGTACATGTAGCTTTGATTCCTTGCCAATTACAGCGTTAGCCTCTGTCTGGTCTCCAATAGGATTTAAGATGCCCAACTGTAGGATGTCCCTGGCTTCTTGACTTCATCCAACGAGAGCAAAACCTTGCTTCCTAAGTCCTAATCCCCCAACACAAGCTCAAATCCTGTAAGTTCTTCCTACCACCCTGTTGCCAGGCCTCGTGGTTCTCTGCAGTGCATGGTCTCCTCTGCAAAGAGCAACGAGGCCAGTTTGTTCAAACACTACGGTGTTTCTGGAATCTTCGGCTGGAGGTCATTGAAAGTGTACAATCCCTCGGCACTCATCCCTCCTCCCTGTCAAGATTCCAGCTACCTGCTCCCACCTGGGGTTGGGAAGGGGTTCCCAGAGTAAGCAAAACTAAAAAAATAATAGCCCCCAAACCCATCAGTAGCAAGTCCATTGCCAGGTCCAGAGCCAACCCTTGGTGTCGTAAATGGATTGATGGACGTTTTAGAACCAAGCTGATTAGAAACAATTGCTTCAAGAAACTGCTTTTTCTTTTGGAAATCACAGTTTAAATTCTGATTTGGGGCTTCCAGTCTTTACCTGACAAATTCTTTTGATTCCCTCAACTTATCAGATTGCAGTTGTCACCGTGGTCGTGCAGCCTTTCCAGAAATCTTCCAGTGGGTGGGCTGGCCCTTCCCTGGGAGTTTCCTGCAGGCCCAGCCGTCTCTCAGCGGACACCCCAGGCTGGTGTTAGTTACCCAGGAGCTGTTGGCCTCTAACCGATCTGAGACTTCTTAAGGACAATGAACTGCCCTCATACCCCTGTCTCCCTTCACACAGTAGGTGCTTCATACGCCTTTGTTTAGTTTCAGTTAGAAACCTAAGGTTCTTTTTTCCAGTTACGAAATTGAAAGGGCTACATTCCCAGCCAAATCAAGAGTCCATCTAAACTAGGTCTTTCCATCTCACTGATGGACGTCTTATTTGACATTATTTCCCAGGGTCAGGGGCTGCCCCAGAGCCTTTGCAAGGACATTTTGACATGAAATCTTCCCGGGGTGGGGGGGGAGTAAAAAATGTATAATCAATGAATCGAGAGTTTCCAGGCTACTGTGGGAATTTGAAAGAGGCCCTGGAGGCCCTTAATTATGCCACTTAAGTACAAGTACACCAATAATTTTATTACTGAATGGTAATAAATGATGTCCATGCCATAACTTTTGAGTATCATCTATATAGCATTGTGCTATATAGCAGGGTTAATTACATAATCAAGGTGGAGGCATAAGAGTGTGTCAATACCCCTTTGCACTTTGTTATTACCCCGCGATTCCACACTGTGTACTGTGCCCCAGTGTTGGTATGGTACGGCTGCACTCCGTGTCCTGCACGTAGAGCTTGCACAACCACCTTTCTGACATATGAATTTGATAAACTTCTCTTCATCCACAAAAGCCTGGCTTAGAATGCACCTCCTCTAGGGACTCATCTCTGATCACTTCTATCTCTTCTGCTTGTAGTAAACTGTGTTCCAGTTTTCTTTTATGTCTTGGACTCATTTGTATTGATCTATCTACCATAATGTGTTTTCCCTGTTTATATTCCCCATCTCTTTGTACAACTGAGAGTTCCTTGAGAGCAGCGACTATCTTTAATTCATCTTCATATCTGGGCCTAGCAGAATATAGAAATAGTGCCTGGCATACTTGGATTTTAGGTAAAAATTATCTTTAAAAGCCAGCCACTGCTGAAACACACATGGCCAAGTATTGGTCTTTATTGAAGCTGGATGATGAGTGCATGGAAGTTCGTTAGACAATCCTCTATACATTTTGTGGGTAAAATTTTCCAAAACGCAAATTTCAGAGTAATTGGAGACCTTGAAAGATGTGAGATCTACCAGAATTTTAAAGTTCCCACCATGAATGGAGCTCCTATATCTATAGCTACAACCTCTGTGTGCCCTAAATTTCTTTCTTTTCTCATAAGAAATCTATTTAAAGCCAAACAATGTTGCCCTACAATAAAACACAATTATGCCATTTTAGAACATTCTCGTTGCCATGTGCTACAAGCCGCTGACCCGATCTGTGAAAGCCACCTCCTGTCAGGGCTGAGGGTCACAACTCAAACACTTTGCTCAGTCTGGAATATTCTCCCCCCATACTCCTATTGCGAAAATCCTTCTCACACTGCAAAATACCAAACAACTGTTCTTTTGAGCACTTCCCAGAATGCACCACTCCACCTGTGCTTCTACTGGCCCTTTCCCTGGCGAAGGCCCAGCACTTACTGCTTCTGCCTTGCTTACTAATTAACATTCCTCACCAGCGTGGAAGCTTCCTGAGGGTACAATCCTTCAATGTTCATCCTGCGCCTCCTTTAGCCAATGCCTAACAGAGAAGCCTGCACGCATTTAGAACTCAGTAAGATATTTAGTACATGCTAAACTATGAAATAATGAGGTTAATCTCGTGAGGACTCTTCCTTGTTCCCCTTATGCATAAGGGGATATGAGGAAAACCTCTAATCATTATATTAAAATCTCATTAGTCATTTTAATCCTTTTTATAAATTGCTTTTGCTTCTTAAGCCTTGAATTTCCACTGAACGGGAATAATTTTTTCTAAAGGCTTTATCAAAATTGAAATCTAATTTAGGTGGGAGCAGAGATGTTTCTCTTAACTCTTTTTCATCCATACCTAATTCTTACTAGCCATTGTAGCTGGTAATATGAAGGTAACAGTGTTTCATCCCAATACCCGTGTAGACCCCCTCATTCAAATAGGCTCAGAAGTACTAAGTTAATTCACGCACCAAGTTCCCCAAGAGAAAATACCCAACAGAAAAGAATCGCTGCTTCCTCAGGATAGTACACAAGTTCAATGTTGCCTAAAAGAAGCTCAGGTTTCTGCTCTGGGCCTCATCATCTTCACTTGGCCATAAAAAAGAATGGCCAATTTCCTGGCCTTATTCTGGGCCCCTTTGTCTAGGTCGTGTAGCCTCCCTGAAAGGGTTAGCAATCGACATGGGGATGGCCCTTATTGGTCATTCTATCATTTGCAGGGGGCAAGGGTGAAGGAGCTGATAATCTAAGATTTCGTGGCTTGCTCTTTAGCTGCCTCTTTCTGTGTGCCTTCACTTGGCTGGTGACCAAGGAGCCTACATTTTGTTTCTGCGTGGACACCTCCACAGCCCAGGAAAACACAGACAGGGGCCTAGGCCAGAATTCTCATGACCTTATTGGTCTCACTGCCACGCCCCATTCACACTGGTGCTTCCTCATCATTACATAGAGCCACAGATGGACAAAATTCAGTGCACCTTGGAGGGAAAGGGGCTCGTGGGGCCACGGACTGGCTTGTTTTGGTTTTAATCCTGCCTCGAATCTGTGATAAAATCAGTGCTCAGGCTTAGTTTGCTTACCAGCCACCCTTGGGTCCCCTACTTGGGTTGAAATTAGGTGGCTACTGTAGGATCTTACTTCCTATGACTGTATTTCCTTCACAGGGTGTTCTTGGACAGTTTAGGAATTTGGGAATTCATTAAATTTTCCATGTATGTTCTCATTAATTCTCTTTTCCAATCTTAGGGAAGAGGAATAAAAGAAAAGGGTGTGATAGCAGGAAAAACAGTATGTAGGATTTAGTAGTTCTTGGCTTTGGCCCTGTCTCTCTGATCCCAGTTAATTTGCCTTCTGATAAATCAGTTAACCTGTCTGGGTTACAAAGATCTCCTATGAAAATGAGAAAGTCGGGCTAGACCAGCATCTTCTAACATGTATTTCAGAAAAAAAAAATACTCATTTGTCAAGTAAATAGGGGTTATACCTACTTATGTGCATTCTTGATTTTAGCATGATCAAAGCTTATACATTGAATCCCAGGTTTGCCCAGCTTACTGGACATTTTATATAATATCTATAAATATGTAGTACTTCTATATATGTGTGTGTGTGTAGAAATATAGATTCATATATGAATATGAATAATATTTGAATAGGAATATGGATATTCATCCCAAGAAAACTATTTCAGACCAGCTCAAACTTCTGTGGCTCTAGTTGGGAAAGTCAGGTTTATAATTCTACTTTTCATATTGTTGAAACTCAAATTTGAAGTTTTCATGTGAAAATCTTCAACTGTAAGTGACAAGAAACAGAACTTAAAGAATAAAAGTTGAGTCAAAGGCAGGGGTATCAAAGTTGGGATCTTTGAGTTTAAATTTCTATATCATCAACATTGACAATAAAAGAACTGTGTGCTATCCCATAATGCCATGAATGTTAACTTCCTCAAACACTTCCATGACCGTTCTCCTTGGGACACCTTTTCATGTAGCTCTGAATCCCAGTCATCTGGAGTATAATGCACTAAAATTGGGGACTACAACTCAACTGAGCTCAGAGGACAAAACTAACATGGTGACAAAATGAAAGAGAAGCAAATTATTCCAATCACAGTAATTAAAGTGATGATATCTGGACTTTACTATGACACCAACATTAGCGCCTTGAGGCAGAAATCTCAAAAGAATACAGGTTGCTGTGGAGCACTTGGAGAAGTTTGCTGTGCATCCCTCTCCTTCCAGGTATTAAATAAAATGACCGTATAACATGAGAATAGGAGGAAATGAATTTCTGAGGTTTTATTTAATCCCATTACAATATTATTCTCACGTGTGTCTCGGCAGAATTTGTCAGAAACTGACAACACTTCCAAGAAGGTATGGAAATTACTTAAGAACTTACATTACAGTTAGAACCTAATGAACCCACTTCATAGGCAAACGGCATTAGGAAGGTACGATACATTGATTATTATTAATGTATCACCAGAAACAACCTATACACCGGATGTAGTTTGGGATGATGTCATCTTAGCTATCAAGTCTTAGTTTCTGTGGCTAGTTATAAAGATTATAGCACAGGCAGGCTTAACTATTTCCATCCACTTTCAACGTTACACACAACGTGAGAAGTGGATGTTCATGAGTAACCTGGCAATCAAAGATTATAGGCTTTTCGGGAAGGAATATTAGCGAGTGTCTCAAGAACCCCATGTTTTTTCATTCAAGAAGAAAGGAGAGCTTGGATGGAAAGCTGACATCAAACGATAGAAGTTGGAATGACTCAAAGTGTGTTACAGAAAATTATTTCATGAAAAATATATGTTTGTGCACATGCGCATGCAAACTGTTAATCAACTCTTTTTGCTCTCTCAGCTTCGAACAGTAAAATTGACTTTGGTAGTAACGTTTACGTTAGGTGAATAAAATATTAATTGGCAGCAGCAATGCTGTCCTGTGTGTATTGTTCTCACTTCACAGACAAGTGAGCAAAGCAGCTCACCAGGAAAACGTAAATGAAACACTTCTGTAAACCAAGCTGAAACAGTGTGGTTCAGCGTCCAGCAACCCCTTTTTAACCCCGAAATGTACCCATTTTATATCATAATCAACAACCCAGCTCCACTCCTGCACCTCCTAACTCATGAAGCACACACAGATGTTCCCTCTCCAGTGAGGGTACGTGTCCCCGGGATGGAATTCCTAATGGCATTAAGCCCTGGTAGCCAACATGAACTCGACCACCAGAAAAACAAAACAAACAAACAAAACAACAACAACAACAACACCCCACCCTGTATTATCACCCCACCGTGGAGACCCCTGACTTGCAACCTTGGAAATACATGTAGCCACCATGTCGTCCTGCCCTCTAGGCAACGTGAGGTGGCCCTTCCCTCCCGGCGAAGCATCTGGGCGCGCGGACGGGGGTGGGCAGCGCGGGGCTGCCCCGTGGCCAGCATGCACGTCCCGCAACTTTTAGGGACGGTGTTAAACCTCCTCCACTCCGGCAGCGTGTGCACCCGTGCGGCCAGCCCTGACCCACGGCGCAGGCTGGGCGCGACCACTTTACCTTCCGAAAAGTCAATCAGTCCGAGCAAGTGGAGCAGCTTCAGGGACGCGCATATGATCACCACGATGCCCACTGTTTGCAGCCCTTCGGACTCCCACTCCAGGCTCAGCATCCTGCCCGGCGCCGGAGCATCCCAGCCTCCGACCCCTCGGAGCGCAGGGAGTTAATGAGAGAAGCCACGCGGGATCCGGCTTGGCACAAAGACCCGGGCGGGGGGACAGCGAGCAGCTCCGCGCGGGTACACCGGGCCAGGCCCCCCACGCTGAGGACCGACCTGGGCGGCGGCGGCGGCGGCTGGCATTTGCCTGATGGGGTCCCCCCACCACGGCGTGCCGGCCCCGGGACCTTGCGCGGCCGCCAGCGAGTCCCTGGACTTCAGAGCTGTGACAGCAACGTCTGGTGGAGACCTGGGGACCTGGGCGCGTCGCGGGGGGGACAAGGGGCGCTCCCGGGAAACTTGCCCTGGGGAGCAGCGCGCTGACGGTGCTGTGAGCGCCGGGCAGGGCTGCCTGCGTGCTAGGTGGCTGTCTGGGATGCTCGCGACTGTCCCCTTTTTGCCATAGCAGCTGCTCCCTCTTTGCTCCGCCAGAGAGCTTAGCCTCCCGCGCCCCTTGGGGTGCCAGAAAAATGAGTTTCAGTGGCTGGTGCCCACAGCCCTCTTCCCACGTGGAAGCCGGCCGGCGGCTTTTCCAGGGAGCCAAGTGCACGAGCCAAAGAGCCCTGACTCAGGCGGCGGCCGGCCTCTCCCCTGGGGCCGTTCTGGCCCTGACACGCTGGGAGCGCCGGCAGGGAGACCTCAACACGCCTGGGTGGGGGAGGGGCAGGGCGGAGCCCTCCGCACACCGACCGACGGTCAGCAACCGCTCCCTGCAGGCCCAGGCCACCCTCACCCTCTGAAGTCCGGCTTCCACCTGTCTCCAGAGCAAAGTTTCACAAACTTCCCCGACGATGAAATCACCTCGGCGCTTGTGCACACCACCACCTTAGGGGCTGATCCAGAGGATCCTGGAGTTGATGTTCTTGAACAGGAAACTAGATGACTCTCATCATCAGGGTGGTGGGGGTCGTGCTGTCCCAAAAGACCTCGTGGCGTGTCTGATCCCACACGAGGCAGCCCGTGCAGGGCTGTGGGCCTGCTGTGCCAGGACCATGCTGGCCTCACCCCTCTGCCGGCTCCCTCCACTCTGCTGAAGCCCAGCCCCACAGTGGTGCCAAAGAGGACCAGCTGGCACCCTGTATGGACACGAAGGACTTGTAGCCCCTGGGACACACTGTGAAACATAAAGGCTTCTGAGTAATGTCTTAGACCCCGGGGGCATTTCCGGGTGCTGCCATTTCCTCGTGCGTTTTTCTGCAAGACACGTAACCTCTCTGAGCACAGTAGCTATTCTGTGCAATTATAATACTTCAATGTTTTTATTGAAACGTCTCGATTTAAAGGGAACGGTGGTCATAACAATAGTTAACATTTACTGACTACTGACTATGCGCTCATCGGTGTTACAATAATTTATCAACAACTAACTCATCCCCACATGGCTGGGCGGTGCGTGCTGTGATCACCCTTATTTTATAGGTGAGGAAATGGAGGCCTATAAAGGGTAACGTATTTGCCAAGGCTGTGGGCACAGCACTTGGTAGACAATAGGCATTAATCATTCATTCACTTATTCATTAACATTTGGTAAGCTGCTTCTATGAGCTTGAACGGTACACGAAGAAGGCAAATAACGCCCAAAGCTACGCTAAGGGGGCTTTCAGGTTAATAGGGGAGGCGGCCATGAAACTGAGTGGGATCCATAAATGCACCAGCCCCGGAACCCATGTCTTTCCAGGCACAGTGGGAGCACAAGAGAGAAGGTCAGCTCCACTTGGGGAAGGCGGGTGATGGAACAGGAGGGAGAGTTACGGAGGAGGTGGCCACCAGCAATGGCAGCTTCGTCATTATTAGAAGTAGTATGTCATCCACAGGCTTTGGGGGTTCTGTCACTTGTTGCTGTGTGACCTTGGGAAACCCTCCCATCTCTGTCCCAGTTTTCTGAGTCCAAGATGAGACTGTAATGGCTTCCTTCTTGTGGTCAACGTGAGAGTTCACTGAGACAGGGAGGGCTGAGCCCAGCCCTGGTGTTTCCTTGCTCAGCACAGGAAAGTTGTGAGGTGATGTCAGCACTGCCAGCACTTAGGCGCTGTGCTGGGCTGAGATGGAGGATGTGACCCCGCTCTTCCCTGGTCCTGACACTCCTCCCTAAGTCTAGACCTCGCTCTTCCTGGTCCTGATGCTCCTCCCTAAGCCTAGACCTCACTCTTCCTGGTCCTGACACTCCTCCCTAAGCCTAGACCTCACTCTTCCTGGTCCTGACACTCCTCCCTAAGTCTAGACCTCACTCTTCCTGGTCCTAACACTCCTCCCTAAGCCTAGACCTCTCTCTTCCTGGTCCTGACACTCCTCCCTAAGCCTAGACCTCGCTCTTCCTGGTCCTGATGCTCCGCCCTGTTCCTAAGTCTAGTTCTAGTCTTTCGCCAGTGAAGACTTCCTGACCAACCCAGCCCATGGTTCTTCTCTGGTCACCAGGAGTATACTTAGACCGCCACACTGGCTTTTATAATGGTGCTTTTCATTTTGGATAACATGTTTATGGGAGGTATCTTTCTTATCAATCTGCCCAACCACCTGTCCTTCTAACTATGTTGCTTTCAGTTGTGTCAGCAAACCAATGAGGGGGAAGCAATTCTCAGTAGTCGATGGGAAAGCAAATGTTTTAAATAACCATTCTCTGAAATTCCTGCCACCATATAGCTATAGGAAGTCAAAAGTTAAAAAGAACAAGTTACACAAATTATTTAGGTGAAGTCAACTATAAGTGACTCTTTCAATCCTACACAATACCATATTAGAGTTGCAAAAAACTAAGGTATAGAGAGATGAAATGATTTGACCAAGGTCACACAGCTAAAAAGTAATAGATCCAGAATTCAAACATTTCTTTGTCTGACTCCCAAATTCATTCTCCTCCCTTACCACCCCTCAGCAGTTTTTAGCAAATTTTCATCAACCCATCTCTCGATTTACAGAGTTAGGCAAAGTATTTTAAAATTGCCACACTCAGTTTTCAGGACAGAAATCCCAATCATTCATGAAATTCACAGCAAATCCTGCACATATGACTTCGTGGACTGTAGGGAGGACTTCCCTTTAGGACAATGGTGTGAGCGTAGGATGCACCAGCTGAGCGTGCTGGTGGCCCAGCCCTGCCCCATCTACATTAGTTACCTTGCCCACCTGGTTTCTGTACTCTTTTTGTTGGCTTCAGACTCAGGAGCTCTGGGCTCTCAGAGGGATACCATGGACTCTCTCACAGCAGCTCTTGTGGGAGCACTTTGTAAGGGAACAGTGCCATTATAGCACTTCATACTTCATCTGAGAAATTTAGGGAAGTGGAGGCATTTGGGAAAGAGTATTTGTCTACGTATTATTAAAAAACATAGTTCCAGATTGTGGCTCTATCATTTTTTTGAGGGAACTTGCTAGCTCTGCCCCAGTCTGTTATATTAAAATGCAACCTGGGTTTCTCTTGTCATTCCCAGGATCACAACTTTTCTTTACATTGTAAGGGGTGTCCAGCAAAGTTTTGTCTTTCATACCAAAGAAGAATGAACTAACATTTACTGCCCACTGACTCTAAACCAGGCACCGTACTCTGTACTTTACATGTATAAGTTCATTTAATCATACCCCAAACTAGTTAGGTGTCACTATCCCAATCTCAAAGAAAAATTAAAAACCAAGGGTCATTGAGATTGAATTATTTTCACAAAGCCACGTTCAGTAAGGGGCACGACCAACATTTATGGAAAAGTTACAATTGTCTGCTACTATTCTAAACTCTTTACACATATTAACTAAAAAAGTTAAGGGAAAAAAATGGTAACATTAAGGAGATTTGCCTATCTATATATTGTCTTTCCAAAAATATAGATAGAATGACAATGTATGTGGAAACTAGTGAGGACAAATTTAAGTTCAAGATTATTAGTTTGTATTTGCATAAACTTTTAGAGACCATGTAAAAATAAAATAATCTGATCCATTTATTTTACAAGTGCTTAAAAGTGAGGTGCAGAGAAGTGACTTGTTCAAGGTCAAAGGACTAGGGAAGTGAACAAAGCTGGTTGGAACCCCTGAGCTCTTCATGATTGCTGACTTGTTAATGGCAGGACAATCAAGATGGTAAACTAAGAAGTTAAAAAAATTAGGCTCCAAAAGAAAAATGTCCTACTCTCTCAGTCATCAGGAGTTAAGAGAAGCAAGACATTAATATGGTTGGCAACATCCAGAAGATTCCATAGAAGAGAGAAGCCTAATCTAGGTTTAAAAAAAAAATAAGTGGAGAGATACAGAGCGAGTAACGAGGACAAGGTTGGTGTGTGACTTTCAGCATCTCTTCTATTTTAGAATTTTCTTACCTTCTGGTGCCCTCTAGTTTACCCCCAGCCCTGACTTCTTCCCTCAAGTGTATCTCATCCCTGTATCTTAGGGTTCCTCAATTACATGGATGATCCCTACATGTTCTCCCAACAAGCTTTTCACTCAAACATAACAGGACTCACACAATCCCAGAGATTTAGGACTCATTCTGAAAGGTGAATAGATGCATCTGGAATGCATTTCTTCAAAATATGTATACAGTTGTCCATTCCACAATTCAGTCCAGTTTTCTGGTTTGAATCCATAATGCGATAGTGGTGGGGAAATATCTTCCACTTGAAGAAACTTCCAGCAATAATGCACCAATGTGTCTTGAACAGAGTTTTTTCATGTATTTTATGATTAAAGCATGTGCAGTATCTAATCTTAATATAACCAGATTATTTGGACATGCAATTACAAAATAATCATAAGGACATAATCTTTTCCTATAATTTATGACTGTTTTTTTCCAGTTCTAATATCTTGAGGTCTCCTGTCATAACCCCTTCCTGTGCCCTCTCTATAAAAAAGTGTCCCATACCACTAAAATGAGCTGGCTTTAGGGCAGTGATTATAAAAGATAATGATAACCATCATGCGTGCATTACATCAACAACCTCATTGAATTGCACACCATCCTGATAGGATTGGTAATATTACTAACTGTCTTTTATAGATGAGGACATTGAAATGCAACTATTAAGTAACTTGCTCAAGACTGTGAGAGGGATCAGAATATGCCACTCCTAAATGCACCATTTTGGCTTAAGTATTGCTGTGAGCTAAAGGTAATTGAGAGTCAGCAGCTGTAAGAAGAGTTTTCTGCCCTCCTCTTATCTACCTAAAAGCAGAGCATACACTTCCCTTCTTGAAGCTGCACCACTCCCACACCCGGGTCGGGAATCAAACAGTAGCTCTTATCACCGGAGACAGCCAGCCATCACCAAGAAAAGTCTGCATAAACAACCCTAACTAAAACAAACCTTTCCTTCTATTTCCGCATATATTTCCTAGTCACTTCCCTACAATTTAACGTCCTTTAACACTTAAATTCTTTTTCTTCAGTTAAAATGGTATGTATGCCCTAGAATCTTCTTCTTTGAGTTTCATAATTTCTGTGAACTTCCATTCAGGTAAGTATAAATAAAAAGTATACACCTTTTCTCTTATGACACTGTCTTTTGCTAGTCTAATTTGCAGGCCCTCAAGACACTGAACAGAAGAGGCTAGAAGAAAAGGTTTCCTCCACAACAGTTACATGCCAGAAGTCAAGGAGTTGGGATTCAACCTCAGAAATTCTCACACAATAGTCAGTGTTCTCACATTCCTGAGCAGGTATATGTACACTAATATTTTTATTTTATTTTGCTTTTATTATAGCCACATTAAATACAGAGAAACACAATTGAAAATGCAAATAGAATCCAGAAGGTAGAATGTAATGTGGCCTTAACCTCTACTGGAAGGTAAATGTTTAGTAGCAAGTGCCTTCCTGGGAATAAGGTCAAGAAAACAACAGAAAGAGAAGTGAGATAAGGGGAGGGGCTCAGGAGACAAGAAGAAGAAGGGGAACAGTTGGGGGTGGCAGAGAAGAGAGGACAAAAAGGGGAGAAAGAAGTTAGTTGGAGAAGACACAAGAAGTCGTCGATGTCCGCCATCATGAGAGCCAAGAATACACAATTTGGCCTGTTTTGTGCCTGCAGGATTCTGAGAAATGGCCAGGGAGATGGGATCTAAAATAAGATTTTAAAAGGTTATAGGGGTGGGATCGGAGGGAGGGAGAGCTAAATTTATGGTGATGGAAAGAGAACTCACACCGGGTGATGAACACATAACACAACACATAGACAATGCGCTGTAGACCTGTACACCTGGAACTTATGTAATTCTTATTAACCAATGTCACCTCAATGAAAAATAAAATAAAATAAAAAACACTGACAAAAGGAAAGCAATAGAAAAATAAAAAGGCCATAGGAAAGGGACAAGCAAAGTGTTACTTCTCTCTGAATTAGTTCCACCAGTCTCGTCCCTCAGTCTCTGGGGCCCTTTTAAGTAGACACGCAGAGTGACTCTTCAGGTCCACTTTCTCAGCAGTAGCTTCGAGGGACCTTGGGAATAGAGCAGGTGGTTTTAAAAGCACGACGAATGGCATTTCTGTGGCCCCATCTCCAGAGTCCATTCCTAGGCCCCGCCTCTAGTGCCCATTCCTCGGCCTCGCGGTGAGGCCTTCCTGCTGCGCTGGGCAGGGTCCCACTGCCAGGGATCTGTCACATTCCCCATCAGCTTGGTTCTCTCAGGTCTTAGGCACAAGAATCCCATACATGACTTGGGGGTTCCTGGAGCCGCATTGGCTGATTGCATGGCGAGGCGTGTAGGCTTAAATTCATTCCAAATCTCCAATGACTCTGGATGATTTTCTGGTCATGTTTCACATAGAGTCAGAGACACTACATGGAAAGACTATTTGTAGTGTATCAAGATTGTTCTCTGAGAACACGTGCAAGCCTCCTCCCTCCCTCCCTGCCCTCTTTCCTTCCTGCCTGCCCTCTTTGCTCTGTCTGTCTCCCTCCTTATCTCTCTTTAATCCTTTCTTAGGCGCCAGATTCCAGAATTTGTTTTTAAAGCTTAAATGATCCTTGATTTACACACACACACACACACACACACACACACACACACACACACAGAGCACTGGGATCTTTTTTTTTTTCATCTCCAAAAAGAGAGGCCTGGAAAGCTGGAAAGTGATTAATTTCTCTTCTTAGAATTACATGTTTCCCAAAATTTATAGTCAGTCAGTCTTTTAGTTTGACTGACTACTGTTTTCTATCATTACACTCTTATTACTACAGTGCTGAGATCAGTTTGTATTAGTTTATTATTGCTGCTGTAACAAATTTATCGCAAAGATGGTGCTTAAAACAACACAAATTTATCATCTCATGGCTCTGAAGGTCAGAGCTTCTCCCTGGGCTAAACTCACAGTGTCGGCCAGGCTGTGTTCCTTTGGGAGGGAAGACTCTGTCCCCTCACCTTTTCCAGGTTCTAGAACCTGCCTGCATCCACTGGCTAGCAGCCATGTCCATCTCCAGTGCCTTCTGTGGCCAGCTGAGTCTTCCTCAGGCAGCATCGATCTGCACCTGCTTCTCCTACCTTCCTCCTTCATTCATCCTGGTGATTACATCTGCTCTTCCTGGATGATCCAGGATAATCTTCCCATTCTAAGGTCAGCTGATTAACTACCTTAATTACCTCTGCAACCCTAACCACCCCTTCCACGTCACCTAGCGTTTCCACAGACTCTGGGGACTAGGATGTCGATGTCTTTGGGGGGAAGTTATTCTGCTTACCATGCAGTCGTAATATATAACTTACTTTTTAACAGCAGGTAGTCCTTTAACTAATTAATGTACATGCCCATGTCTGACACGAGTGCTGAACACATACTTTTCCTCTTAATTCTGCACAACGACCAAGTTATTATGAAAAAAATGCAATTATTTTTTGACTGAAAATTCAAAATAAATGTGTGTATTAAGTGGTTAAATGAGAAAGGAAAAGCTAACCTAATCTGAAACCCACAATAATAAAGTCTGCGTCATCAGGAACAAGCCAGTTGAGACACGTTTGCATGAGTGTGGTGTGTGTGTGTGTGTGTGCGTGCATATATGTGTGTGTGTTTAATGTACAGAAAAAGAACCTTGTTTTTGAGAAAGAAAGGGCCACATTAATTAGCTTTCTTATCTCTGAGCTTCCAATTTTCACTACGAATGCTGAAGGGAGTACATTTTAAACTATCCAAAAGGAACAGCTAACAATTGAGAAGGTACCGGTTAATGAGCTGATGAAGAGAGGCTGTACCTTTCATGTTAGTGGTCAGAAGCAATTAGATACAGAGAAGGCGTTTCCTATGAACTTGAGACTCAATTAGGAGTTCCAGGAGATAGAACCCTGGAGTCAGCAGGACCGGGATAACGTTCCTTTTAGAGAATTTCCGGGAGGATGGCAGAAAGTACTGGAGGCGGCAGCACCGCTGCAGCTGGGGCAGGGCACCCGGACAGCCTTTGGGTGGCTAAGATGAGAAAGGAATAAAGATCTTCCGCTATCAAGGTTTTCATTTCTCCTTCTAGTTGTCAGTCCTCTGAACGTGAGAAGTCACAGACCACGACTTTCAGAGACTGTTCAGTAACAACACTGTGGTCAAGGAGGGGCCTTTCCATTTGAAGATCCCTATGCTGCTCTCTCCCAAGAACCCTATGGTTTAACGGCTGGTGTCTCACACGCTGGGCTGAAACATCAGCTCTAACACTTTCCAAACATCTACCTTTATTCAGGACCGTGTTGCAATCTAATGTGTGTTTGCCCTTTCATAGGCTGTCTCCCTTATTGCTTCTGTCATTTCATTTTAAAAATGAGAACACTGAGGTTATGAGAGCTGGCCTTATCCCAGGTCAAGAACAGCAGCAAAACTGGGTTTTAAAGTCAGGTGTCCTGCTGCTATGGCCAGTTTTTCTTTTGTTGTTTGTTGGCTTCGTTTTGATTTTTTGCTTCTCTAGGACTTACAGAATGTTTTTCACTATCAGTGTTTTATACCAGCGATTTATAAAATGAGGGTAATAAAAGCGCGCACCTCCTAATGTCAGCAGCAATAATTGGTTAGTGCATAGCACAGCTAAAGCATTTAGGGCATGGCAGAATGCAAAGTGAGTGCTCTATTTGTAGGAGTAATTATTAGTATTTCTTCACAGGCTGTCTCTGATATTTCTGTTATTACACCTATTTGAGAAATGAAGAAACTGCAATTCAAACTGGTTAAGACACTTCACTACCTGCCCCGGTATGGGGCCCAGCTGAGCCATGAGACCAGTCTTCACTCCCAGGGCAGCCTCACGCTGCCTCACAGGGCCGGGGCTTTCAAACGCGGCCACTCTGTCACTCCGTCAGTCACGGGCTTCTGAGCAAGGCAGAGCCTGCACTAACTGAGCTGGGACGTTGTTCAGTCCATGGGGAACGATCCTCGGATTTCAGATGCTGGAGCTCAGTGACTATTTCTTTACCTGAGGACTTTGACCTTCACATCACTTTCATCTCATGTCATTCATGCACTTCTTCATTCATTCTTCAACAACGTTGACACCGATTATTTGCTGTGCAGAAACACGCCAGGGCTGTGGGCCTACGTACCATGAAGAAGCCCACAGTCTAGACAGAGAGGTAAGGAATGCACGCAGATCACTAAATCCGAAGGAGAGTGTGAGAGTCCACAGAGAGCACGCTTGGAGACAGTGGGACCCAGAGGGGGGAAGTATGGACAGAAGGGCTGCAGCGCACCAGGAGTGCCCCCCGGAGTCCGCGTTTGACCAAGTTGTTCAAACCTTTCCTTCGGTGAGTCGGTCAACACCGACTGGGTGTCTCCTACGTGTTCATGGGCGAGGCCCGGGCACACAATCCAGTCAGCAAAGCCTGTCGGCTCCACCTTGAAAATGTCCCCCCACCCGCCGCTCTCATCCTAACTCTGCTAACAGAGCCCTAGACCCCAGCCTCCCCGTGACCCGTTCTCCGTAGCACTCACTACTCAGCCTGAATCCAGTTTTCTTTACATGTTTGTCAGTCCACCCATTTCCTGCCCCTTTCTACTTGGATACACGTGCCCAGGAAGGCCTGTTACTAATTTCACTCATCACGTGATCTCCAGCACCTAGAAAAGTGCTTGGCAATTAGAGGTTTTTTATAACGATTCGTTGAATGAATGAATGAGTGAATGAGTGAGTGAATAGTGCGTGACAGAGTTCCTTTCTCATGCAAACGTTTGAAATCACGTGAATTGGCTCAGTAGTGGTCAGAATTAAAGATTAGCAAGTGACTTCAATGCTAGTACAGTGGGTTCAAGAGAGAATTTATCAGACCAGAACCCGAGAGGAGGGCGGGCTAGGAAGGGTCACCGGTATCTAAGGGAGAGATGAATGATGAGGGTCCAGGAAGTGTTTCTGGCCAGTGGAGTAGCATGATCATAGCAGCCTCTTGTTTGCACCATCTGGGAATGATAAAAAGCAAGAGCCCAGGAATCAAAGGAAAAAGAAACCAGAGTGAGTAGGTTACTGCAAGGGTCTAAGCCAGAGGTCGCATCCGTGGGCTGGCAGGGACGGGCACAGACACTGGCGAAGGTGTAGAGGTGAACCCGGCAGAAGAGTGTGAAGCAGAGATGGAGAACATGAGGCATCACAGGTGAGAGGCGACCCTGCACATGAGTCATCATCAGGCACTCTGGACCATGGCCTCTACCCATCTCCAAATTTCAAACTTCAAAAAGGGCGCTCACCTGGGGTCAGGCACACACCTTTAGATCAATGAGTTACAGCCAGGAGGCAGGTCACCTAGTGCCAAAGAGCCCTGGAGACTCACTTAAAAGGCTGCGGTCCTTTCAGGAGAAAAAAACAAAACAAAACTCTTGAGGGTCCGGACAGCCACTCTGAGCCGTCCCTGGGTGAGCGTGGGAGTGGGAACGTGATGATAACTGAATTATGGATGGAGGTGTGTTTGAGTCACGCAAGCAGGGAGCCCAGGTAGAGATGCTGAGTTCGTCACGTAAAATGTGAAGTCAGACCTTGGGAGAGAGGCCAGACTAGCGATAAAAATCTGGGGTTCATCCATATGAAGGTGATAGTGGATGTGACCATGGTCATTTCAGAAGAGAGAGAGAAACGAGCAAGGACTCAGCGTTCTAGGAGGAAGAGGAGACGAGTGTGCCGAGCCGGCGTGATGGGAGAGATCTGAGGAGACCTCAGGAAGTAACATTTGGGGGGCATGATGAGAAGAGAGAGCTACAAGGAGAGACATTGTGTTAAATGTAGAAACCCAGTCATTGTCCCCGGTCCCAGCACCGGTTAGTTTGGGGCCCGTGAGGGTACAAGTGTGTGTGTATGCGTGTGCACTGGGAGGGGTACATTGTGTAAGTTCCTGTGCAAAAGACAGGGGGTGCAAAGTGGAAAGGGAAAAGGGAAAGCTCAAAGGGGCTTTTGATTATGATTCTTGTGCTTTTTCATTCAATCCAAGACAAGGACATACAGATCGCTGAGCATCTAGTAGGTGCCCAACGCTGACACAGGTGCTGGGGCACCATGTGCACCCCAGGCGAGCTGGCCCCCACTCTCTTAGCACCTACATCCCAAAGGGGAACACAGTTACTAACTATCGCAGGGAGCGCAACGGTGATTCATCATGGGAACTCAGGAGGTGGGTGCTTCACCCACACTTGAATCTGGACAGGTTTGCTAGATTAAAAAAAACAAAAAACCTTCTGGGCTGAGCTCTTAAGAATGAGCAAGGTCAGACAGAGACGGGGAAAGTGTGTCAGGGGTGGAGGAACATTTGGCACCACATCTTAGACACGGCAAGAGCTCAGAGGCCTGAGCGAGTCTGGGCAGCAACAATACAGACTGGTGCGACTGGATGACAATAAATTGTATTTCAAGATATGGGGCCTCTCAAGTAAGCAAGACCCAACTCACAAAGGCTCCTCAAGCATGCCGAGGAAGCTTTTTCTTTCTTTTTCTATCTTGAGAGTACTGGGGAACCAAGGAAAGCTGTAAGCAGAGGCACAATGGCATTGAATTTTTACTTTAGAAAGGTCACTGTGGCTACTGTGTAGAGAACTGATGGGAGGTAAGTGTGGCTGCACTCCAGGCAAAGAGGGTAATGAAGAGGCAGTTCCAGAATCCACGTGGGAGGTAAGTTAGGAATGTGGCCTTCCAGGGAGAGAGTTGGACGGACGGGAGCGATAGCCGATGTGATGGAATCTCCGGAGACGTGGAACTGAATAACCATGAAAGATCGAGAGGGGAAGAGTCCTGGATGAGGGTCAAGCTTCCAGGAGAAACATTCACCCTCTGCAGTTGAAAGCTGAGACCATTTTCAAAATTAATTATATTGTAAAGAACGGACAAATGGATGTGTGCAGGCTTGAAAGCAGGAGCAGTAAATGCAGTGACTGCACAATACACGAGTCAGAGATAAGGCGGGAGCAAGGCCTGCACATCGCAAGCTGGAATTTGCTGGAATGGGCAACTTAATCTTCCCAGCACATTCATCTCTACTTTTGAAACACCCAGCCATTATCAAGGAATGAAAAACAAAATTGAGTATCGGTGGCATGTGGACATGGGTTTACACCCACTTAAAATCAGGTGCTTTTGCTCAGCAGACTCGCGCCCACCTGTCTCAGAATGGCAAATCCTCCAGGTAGGTACATGCCACCTATTCTCATAATGCCAAGCGGAAGGCCCTCCAGTTATCACACAAATCATTGGTGAGTCCACTTGGCTCTTCTTTAGAGGGTCTCTTGAATTTGACCACTTCTCAGCTCCTCACTGTCATACCTCTGACCCAAGCCACCATCTTCTCTTCCCTGATTCCATCTCCTACGCCAATTCTCAGCTTCTGCCCCCCCCCCCCCTCCCCTATTCTATTCTGAAGAGAGAACAGCCCCAGTGAACCTCTGAAAACGAAGGTCCAATCAAGGGACTCCTCGGCTCGAAACCTTCTAACTGCTCTCACGTTTCCAACACATTTGAAATGGGGTGTGAGTCGTTGTCATTAGTCCCCCCTTAATCACTCACTCTCGCCACACTGGTCTGTCTCCGGAGGGTGCCTGGATCGTTCTAGGCATGCTTGTGCCTTAGGACCTTGGTCCTGGGATTTTTCTCTACCTGGATCCGTCTTTACTCAGATTTCTACATGACTCACTCCTTTGACAGGTCAGGCCAGTATTTTATTATTATGTTAGTTAGCCTGAAAGGTTGTGTTATCCAAAACTACTTTGTTCTACACCCACTTCTCCCTCATCTCTTGCAAACCCTTTTATTCTTCTTAGCAATGCCACTATCATATAGACTTTTCTCCACTTGACTCTAAATGCCACTTGGCAGGGTTTTTGACCCCTTCATGTTTAATCCCCAGCACCGACATGACATGACATGTGACAGATGCTAGATAACAAGTCGATGAACATTGTTGAAATGTCTACTTAAGGCAGCAGACACATTCAAAGGCACATGTGGTTTTCTCTTTAATTAATACAAATAGATAATACACTGGATCCCTAAATATTTTGTATTTAAATGGAACACGCACGTAAATAGATAGAAAAGATATTCCAGCTTTCTTCTTGGAGAAAACACGAGGAAATTGTTTCATAAATTGCTTATGAAGAAAATGGAAATGTCACAAGTAACTAAAGACCCAAAATAGTTTGAGTGATTGTAAGAGTCCTTGATCTGCCTTCCAAGGTAGGTGGGTTCTAAAATGGAGAGCTCTTAACATGCTTTTTTTTAGTACTGAGATTCGTGAGGCTAGATGGATTTTGAGATTGAATTGGGCCATTGGAACTGCTCTGCATAGTGAAGGACGATGGGATTCCCAGTGTCCTCCTTCCCCCATTCCCTATCTCTTTGGTGACCATGGCTCTGTGGCTGAAATAAAAGGATGGGAGTGAACAACCTGTGGCCAGAAAATGCATGCTCCTGAAGAAGCAACAACAGTAACTTACTGAGTGCCCACTTGGTTCAAGACACGAGAGCAAGTGTCTTCACATCTCTTACCTCATTTAGCTGTCACGGGGACTCTCTGAGGTGTACCTCAGGGGCTCTTAGCAGATTAGGAAGTACTTTTATTCTTGCACAGAACTTTTTGGCACTGAAGTCCAACGTAATCCTGCTACACCACCTCTTTCTCCAAGAAACACTGCTTGTTTGTTCTTTGAACCACTCTTTCCTGCTAGTCAGACCTCTTTCCTTAGGAATTCTTTTACAAATGGTAATATGGTTTCCGGTTAAGTTCATGAAAATCCTTTGTAACCCATGATGTAGACCAAAGACCATGATTGTTTCTATGGATATGTGAGCCTGGGGAGCTAAACTGCCTACTTAACAAATAAACTTTGGGGAGTTAATCTGTTTCTGTCTTTTCAGAGGAGATATCGGGGGGCTAGCCAGCTCCTCAATGCATTTCGCACCTCATCCTTTAAGACAGCATTCGGGCAGGTGTGCTTGTTTTTTCCACCACTGACATGCAAAGGGTGCGCAGGACGAAGTGATGAGCCCCAGGGCCAATTCCTCATTTCAGACACTGCAGATTTCAACGTACAGCTGCAAGCTCCAAACATGACTGTGAACACATTCACCAAAACAAACTGTCATTTTTATAAAATAAATCCGGGGAGTACATTTTTCTGAAAACAAATGCTCCTTGTCTAAGCAGGTAGTAGGAAAGCCCAAGACTGGGAGCACAGCTCACCCTCTGTGCATGCACTAGTGGTGTTGTATCCCAAGGAAACCTGGCCAGGAATCATCAAGACGCATGGCCTCATCTTTCTCTGTGTCACTTCCTGAGAGTGAGGTGTTTAAGACCGCCGAGAACTTCTTCTAGCCAATGCAGAATAGTGTTGTTTACCACAATACTACTCATCATGGCAGCTTTAGTGTTGCTTGGGAGCTTGTTAGAAATGAAAATTATCGGGCCTGCCCCGATCTGCTAAATCAGAATCGTTGGGATGGGTACCATGACTTGGGTTTGATACAAGCTAGCCGGACGATCATGATGCGAGCTAAAGTTTGAGAAGCACGAACTCAAGGAAAGAGCTTAAACTTTGAGCCGGAGAAGGGGAGCTCAAGTCCTGCAGTGTTGCTTGATAGAGAACTATTTTTAGATAAATCATTTAACCTCCCTGGCATTCATGTCCCTTATGTATAAAGGAGTTGAATTAATATCTTTGAATTTCCTCTTCACCTATCATCAGAGCATCTATGGTCACTTGATACTGGTATTTTGTTCCCCACATAATGAAAGATTCAGCTATCATCATCTGATGGTCTCTCTTCTAGCTAGTGCAATGATGGTGATGATGATGAGAAGGAGGAAGAGGAGGAGGTGGAGAACTGAGCACCTCCTGTGTGCCAAGTGCTTCGTCAGGAGTTTGACATATATTTGACCTATTGCTGCCCTCTAGTAGTGATTATTTTGAATTTGGGACTGAGGAAACCTAGAGACGTTATGTAACTTCCCCAATGTCACAAAGAAAGAAAATGACAACTTTTTGAATCTGAATCCAGATCTGACTTCAATAATGCGTACTCCTTCCTCTCTGCTGAGGGCTGTCTTCCCAGACCTGGTGTCTGTCATCAAGGGCATGAGAAACGAGGGACTCCTGCAGTCCATGAGGTGGGGCTAGGCAGACGCGACCATTTATTTCAAGTGCAGAAAGCAATTACCTCAAATACACTTAACACATATATTGACTTCATACAAAAGCCACTTTACCTTAAGAGTGATCAATAAACAAGGCTTGTACTTGTACTAAACTGCTGATTTATTGACAGCTCTGAGCTGTTTTGTCCCTGGTGAAAGGATGCAGAGAATGGGAGCTGGAGAGAACTTTGGAAAGCTTCTAGCTTGAAAAGGTCATTACAAGCACAAGGAAATTCAGAACCAGAGAAGTCAAATGATTTGTCCAAAGTTACCTAGGTGGTTCATGTTGGGGATGTGACCAGAGTGTGTCTTACTGCCCGCCTGAGTTGGTGCCATTTCCAATATTGTATTATTAAATCAAACTGAATATTACTTTTTTTTTTTTAGGAGCAGCCATATATCTATACATCCATGTCCAATAGATATTGATAAGGAAGATAGAATGCAAGAGAGTCTTAAAAGATAAGCAAGGATTACCCAAGCTAATAAATTTAGGGTAATAATTCTGGGCAGAGTCAACAGTATGAGAAACTATTAGAAAATTCCATAGTATTAGATATTAGAAAGTGACGATCAGGAAGCAGTTGGAAATGAGGCTGGAGAGACATAGAGCAGCCAGGTCATGGAGGGCTGAATATGTCATTCTAAGGAGACTGTAGACAGGAGAATGACATGTTCAGATTTGTAAGTTGGTGCCCGCTGGCTACAGTGTGGACTATGAAACATCAACTTAAGGGGTGGGGAAGGAGGGAGGTAGGAGAATCCAAGACTAACAATAGTGAGGCCAATTATACTTAGAATATTCCAGGCAAAAGGAGGGAATGCTGGGGCATGGTCCATTCAACCAGTAATCAAGTAGAGAGAGAAGATTCAAGAGTTTTGAGCAGTAAAATGACTGGGACTTAGTGATTGATTCCATAAGAAAGGAGAGGGTATGCGGGTAGTCCCCTCATTGCTAGTGTGGGTAACTCACGGATAGTGATGAGACAGGAAGAACAGGGAGGCATATCTGGCCATGGTTAGAAATGGTCAACCTAGTATCGAGGTCTCTGCATCACCAGATCATCACTGCAGAAACATCCTGGAAAGATACATTCAACCTATGGCCCAAATCAGTGTACTGTAGGAGACTGCCCAAGGCAAGAGGGTGGCAGGGTCAGGGTCAGAGTCCCCGAGAACATTACAGGAGAGGAGGGGCCTCAACAACTTTTATATGGAGAAGGAACAGACAAGTTGGAAAGGGAGAGGGAAAGTATTCTGTTAAAAAAATATTACAGTCGGTGAGTGATAGTTTCAAATGCATAGCATCCTAGTGAGGTAGAAACTAATTTCATTTTTGCAATACGGTTGTCACTGGTTCAGAAGGCCAGGCAGCATGGGTAGAAACTCAATTGCATGGGCACATTGGATATACAATTGAGAACAGGAGTGTTACTGTTTTAAGGGCTTAAAAAATGTTAAAGAAGCGGTGTGTGGGGGAATGTGGTGATGTAGGCATAACATACAAACATACTGAAGAGCCAGATGAGGAAAAGAAGTTAAAGGAGAGGGATGAGGCAACTAATCTACGAAGGAGGTACTATTTGGCTCTGGTTTACAGAAGTCTTGCGAATGCATGTGAATAACAAAAGTATGGACCTGTTACTTTTGTGGGAGATAATTCTATGTTACAGCTGCAGGTCGCTTGTCCAACACCAAGGGTTCCCAGATTGAAGTCTTAGCTGCAGATCAGACGTCTAGAAGGAATGACTTGTTGGGTCACATGGAGTGCCTCACTCACACTTGGAGGCAAAGCCACATGTGTGATTTCTCTGCGTGGCAAGCTCGCCAATAAACAGGAGGACACACTCCTTGGCCGTCCAGGTTTGACAGATAAAATAATCCAAAAGCATAATTTCCACATTTCCCCATTTTTAAAGAGTGTTTTCTGAATAGATAGATACCAAAAGTCCTAACTACGGAAGACGTTAGTTCATCTCTAATTCACATACAGATGGTTAAGATAATTTATGCTTAATATTTATTTATTAAGTAAACTTTATTAAAATGTACTGTGTATATTTGTGTTTGTCCATGTGTGTATATATACGAGGGCTGTCCAGCATTTATGGCTGGATAGTTTTCTGGACAGCTCTCTCATATATATATATATATATATATATATATATATATATGTGTGTGTGTGTGTGTGTGTGTGTGTGTGTATACACACATACATATCCATATATATCCATATATTTCCATATACACACATACATATATAACTTTTTTTCAATATACAACTTGCCTGAGAGCTCAGACCAAATGGGTTCCTAAATTATGCTGAACAGCCAGATGAGTTTGATGATTTTCACAGTGAGTATGGTTTGCCACAACTTTACTTGAAAATGGAGTGATCAAATGCCGATATCCAGAATTCTTGCACAGTTTGAGTACAGAGGGCCTTTGGATGGAGAGAGAGAGAACAGGTCCCCGCCAGGTGCCTCAGACACCCTCTTATTTAGTCACAGCAGCCATCTTGCTGGGGAAACACTGTCTAATTACTGCAAATAACTATTATGAATTAGTGTGATTTTAAAACTTATTTTCCCTGACATTTTAAGTTTTCTGAAATTTGCATGCAACTTTTGGTTAATCTGCTCATTGACTATAGTGTGTTTCTCCCCGCTTAAAAGTGGTTATATCAACAAGAGCCTTAGAATGGAGGAGCTTGAAGCAGAGAGGTTGTGTCTTTTGCCCAGGAAATAATAGAGCCAGGACTTAAGCCCAGGTCTATCTGGTGTATCTACCGTATTGATGCAGACACCATGCCAGGTCCTGGTATGTAACCACACATAGGACAGAGGGTCAGCTGTCTTCAGGAAGCCTGCATTCCAGAGGAGGGAGAGAGACAGGGAGGAATACCAGTAGATATAGGAAATTCTGATGCTCCACAAATGCCACAAAGAAAGCAAAATTGGGCAAGGTGATAGAGACAGATGGGGGAGTTATTTCCCCCAGGTTTCTTCCAGAAGGCAACGTCTGCATTTCTTCCCACCCTTGTCTGGCAACAGCCAAGACTGAGCAAAGAAAAGGCGGCTGCAAAGGCCCTAAGACGACACACTTACTGTGGACCGACTTCCAAATCAGACACTCCCCATTGTAAGCCCGAAATGTCTGCGCCGTGGGGCCCGTGATCGAATGGGGGGAATAGGTACGTTGAATGGTAAATGACGGCGTCTATCAAGAGCTTTGACGGTGATGTGCTCAGGATCCTGCCAAAGGAAGCCTGGGAGGGTGCAACGTCACCGTGGGGAGATCGGTGTGCCAGGGAAGGCGGTGGGGTTGAGTGGGGATCGTGCCTGGGACATGTGGCCGGGAGCAGGTGGGCACGTGCTGCGCCTGTGAGAGGCCAGCGTGTGACAAGCCACGGAGACATGAAGGGCCAGCACACCTTCCGGGAGTCGTCACGGCCGTTTGCCAGCTGGGTGAGGCCTGGCAACACGGTGCCTTTGAGGACAACGTCACCGAGAGCGCTCCCAGTGAGTTTCCTGGCGGCGTGTGGCTGGCTGTCCCAGGGCCCTCGGTGAAGGAGAGGGGAGGTGCACTGCTGCAGGCAGCGGTTTGCAGCCCTGGCTGTCCCTGATAATCACTAGAGGAATTTACAATAAATAGGAGTGTAAAAGATGGTTAAGTCCCTGGACAACTGAAATCAGAAGACGCGGGAGTGGAGTTTAGACATGAGTGGTCAATCTGATGGGCAGCCAGTGTCAAGGCTCATTTTTTCATTTCTTCCAGAAGAATCGACCTGAGGACTGAGTCCTCCTGAAGGCATCAGCCACCTCATACACAGAGGAACCCGGGTGGGAAGAAGCCACTCACAAAAGGGAAGGACTCACACCATGATGGCCCGTGTCCCTACTCCAGGGTTTAGGAAAATTCCTTTTGAAAGTAAAGCAAGTGAGAGAACTGTGATCCGCACACCACCAGGCTCTGAAATCTGATGGAGAGATCTGAACGGGGTGGTGCCCCGACGCTCCTGGGTCGTCATGTCACAAGAAAACAAGGGTGCCGGCGGGCGGCCCAGATCCGGACCGGGCCCCAGCGACAGCCAATGGGAGGTAATCCGAATGAGAAGGCAGTCACGAGCCAGGCCGCCCCTTGCTTTTCTGTAATGACACCTGAGGCTTGCTTGTTTGTTCTGCAAACCTTAGTTAAACAAACTTAGCCTCTAAGACTCCAGGGGTTCGCCAGAGAACAGTTAGTGTAATTGGAGCTCATCTGTTCTTGTTCCTAATGAGTCTCCCAGTTCATCGCCTGCCCCGAGTTGGAAATAAAATGTCCCCTCTGTCTGGGATGATTAAAAACCTGTTTAAGCCTACAATTTACAGTAGCTGCCAAAATGTTTCCACTGAGCAACGCTGCTCAGAACGAGACCGGCAGGCAGGCTGGGAGTAGAGAAAAACTGTTGCTTGCTCTAGCTTTAAAAAAGAAAAGATTACATCCAATTAGCCATGTTATATTTTGTTAAGGAAACCACCTTCCAATTGCATTCCCTTCCTAAAGTTGGCTCCTCCCACCACACCCTTTAACACTGTCTTTTTATTTCCTAGTTGTTTGTTTCATTTGTAGAGTGTGATGAACAATTTGGGGGCCATCCCATTACGTCTTATCTGTGTTTCTGCCTGAAATCAGGCTGTCTACCCTGCTTGCTGAAGAGCTGCCCTACACTATAAAATGTCTTTGCTAAAAATAAACCTCTTATTTATGGTATTACTAATACTGATGGGTCAGAATAAATGCAACTTCATCTTGTAGCGATGGGCATTTTCCTTTCGGAGACTGCCAAGTGCTGATCCCTGGGTGTTTCTTTAGAAGATGCATTTAAATAACATAACTCCAAGCACCTCTGTTCTCAGGCTTATCCATCCCTTTAACCCTCCTCCAAAGATCGGGATCTCAGGATTTCAGCTGCCTGCCTTGTTCGGTTGGGAAGCTAACTAGTGTGCTAGGAAAACATGTTCACAAATAATGAAGGACCAGATGCTTCCTGAGTCATAGTGATCAAATACAGTAAGCTAATTTGCCCATTGACTGGTGGTTCTTAATCATTTGAAAAATCTGATTAAAGGTGTGGAACTTGTTAGAAAGGCAAATCCACGAACCCAGTTGCATCATAAATAAGCATTGGGCTCTAGGATATGTATTCACGGCACCTGGCTCAGTGACTAGCACGGGGTTTGTACTCAATAAACATTTGTTCAATGAGTGAATGACATTTCCAGGTGAGTGTGCGTGGCCATGAGGGCTAATTTCAGTAAACTCCAAGTTTAGCACCTTCGGCATGCATGAAAATCATTGTGAAATCAAACTCTCCCAATTTCTTCTGGCCCTGGAGATGTTCTTTCCTTTTCTATGTTAAGGTTTCCTTCCATCTCCCTCTTTCCCACACAATTTCATTTGAGACAGGACACGTATGCTTGACTCGGTTTCTACGTAGAGAATGAGGATCCCTGCCAGCCTCTCTCACTGAGATCACTCCAGATTTCCCTGATGCAGTACTCAGTTCATCCCCCACTCCTCTGTAACACATTTAATGACCATCTTTTGGTTTTCTCTTGCCTGTCTATTGCAATGCATTTTAAGTTGCCCTCATTCTCAGAAGTTGTCCTGTTTTGAGTGCACGTCCTGCCCAAGGCAGCTGGAGAACACGGGCTCAGCTTCCCGTCTGTGGCCGAGGTGGCCTGCCCGCCCTGAGCTTCTCCAGACACGTGCTCTGAAAAGATGCTCCCACAGGGTCTTACAGGAAAAAGAGTCTGTCCACTCCCGCTTTCCACTCAACTGCCCTGACTACGTCTTTGCAATTTTCAAAGTCTCATTGGCCTTCATCTTAGTCCACTGGGTCTGCCATAACAGGAAACATGGACTGGTCAGCTTACAGAGATTTGTTTTCCATACTGGCCAGGGCATCCAAAATCAAGGTGCTGGCCGATTTGGCTCCTGGTGAGAGCTCTTTTCCCGGCAGGCAGATGGCTGACTTCTCACTATGCCCTCACATGGCCTTTCCCAAATATGTGCATGTGGAGCCATCTAGCTCTTGCTTCCTCTCCTTATAAAGCCACTCAGCCCCTCACAAGGGCCCCACCCTCATATCCTAGCTCAATCCTAATTACCTCTAAAGGTGCAATCTCCAAATGCCATCACATTGGGGGTTAGGGCTTCAACATATGAATTTTAGGGGGACACAAACATTTGGTCCATAACACCTGATAGCAACAGTGTTGAAAGAAGCAGAAACAGAAATTCTTTTGAGAGTCTATTAATCACAAGCTACATCTCATGCGTGGTTTGTTAAATCCTACTGACATCATGGGTAGCGCTGGAGGCTCCCAGTTTAGAAGTGAGGGCTCCAGGGTCTGAGAGATTAAGTAGCATGTGAGTGGTCATAGAGCTAGGAAACAGTGACACAGGGACCCTCATCTAGCTACAAACACTGGTCCGAGGATTGAATGTGTGAGTGTCACTGATGGGGACCTTTAAATAATACAGACATCTAGGCCCCATCCCCCACAAGTCTGAAAAGATTCATCCAGACTTGTGGGGAGAGTCACCTCCTCACACAGGGGACTCTGACTCCTGGCCCCTTTGGAAACCACTGCACCTCAACCCTCTGCCTTCCCAAGGTTAGCAAATACTGACGTTGCCTTTGAAGTGTGACAGTGATCTGTGATGTCCTAAGACAGACAACATTTCAGGGCTCATGCCTGGCTTCCTGTGAAGTAACAAGCGTATCCCAACTGCTGACTTCGTCTGTGAGGGGTAACTATAGCCACATACCTATGGCTTCTAAGGCATATCTCTGTCACTTAGGAAGTACAGAGTGTCTTTCAGATCCTGGAACCATACGAGATGACACAGGTATCTTCCCCAACAACCACCACAAAAAAGCACCTGGCATTTTGTCTGATTCCTCCCTTCAGGGATGTGTCCACACTTCATTTTAATCCCCCTCTTGTCTGAAAAAATATTAGAAATATTAGATGTGACTGTAAAGTCACATTTGGCTTTTAAAATTAAAACAACCACCACCGCAAAGGGACCCAAGGAAAGTTTTGGCGGTGATGGGCATGCTTATTACTTTATGGTAACATGAGTGTATACAAGGGTCCAAATCCACCAAATTGTGTATGTTAATTGTGAGCAGTATTTTGTATATGCATTATACCTCAGGAAAGCTGGAAAAACTTTTAAAAATCAGAATGTGTACATCTAAATGAAATACGGTACATTCCTAAGAAGGACCCTGGGGGCACAGGCACTTATTTTATGGTGTTAGTCCAACACTTTTCTGAATTTCCCATGTGAAATGCCTGCAGAGATTGTGAGACATTGTATTAAATGTCCACTGGGAAAAGCCCTGATGTTTACATGATGGATGTGATTTTTGGAAACAGCCAAATTGTATATGGGGACAAGTTCTATAATCAAGTTGAGTGATCATACCAGGGAATTCAGTTTTGAGAACAAAATGGGAAAAAGCAGAGACTAATAGGGATGTCTTTTCTACCAGCCTTGCAAAACTTGTTTTGAGACCAATTATAACAGAGATTTCCTAACTAATTTCTTTTAGCAATAGTAGCAAAGTCTATTAAGTTCATAAATTAAAGTGAAAAATTTGTACGACAAGATCCATTTGAAAGTATAAGCTATGATTTTTTTTTTTTTTAGTTTGAATTATTTTGCAAGGTCATCCTTGCATCCTTGGATTTTTATTTGAAATAAGATCCATTTCAGTTGATATTTGGTAATTTCATGCTACCTGGTCAAGGACTGATGAAACCAAATAATTTCAAAAGTTACTTTGGGTTGGATTATCCTCTTGTGAGATCTACCTTTTAGGGAACATGATCTGCACATACACCTCATTTATTCTACCAAATTCCTAATTTATTCTGCTAAACGTTTCCGGATATTATAGTAACAATATTAACAATATGCATATTAAGGGAATAAGTGGGCAAAAGATGAATAATAATTTTGGTTACAATTAGGGGGAACAAAAGAGGAGGAGTAAAATGCACTCATTTAAAAACACCTGGAAATAATGAGCATCTTCTCCTTTTTGGAAAAACACTACCCAGCCCCGTGAGTCGTCCCCACTAGCTTCCGAAGGGCTGCTTCCTCCATAGTTGCTTCCCAGCTGCACTGCACATCCACCTGCATTCTCCGAGACTGACGAACTCAAGGGGTCCTACTGTCCTTGTTTCTGAAACGTCTTCTGATCATGAGTCACAAAGGTTACCCTGCTCAAGTTGTCATTGTCCTGAAAGTCTTTTAAGGGTCTCGGATGCTTGGACAAGCCCATTATTTCCCTCGCTGCATCTTCTTGTGTGTGGTATTATTTACATCCAACTTTGGAAAAAGAGCAGTTACCATCCTAACAGCTTTGCATTGTAGCAGTTGCATCGCACCTGCTTCTGCACTCACTATACATGACTACTTATAATTTACATTTACAGAAAGTGTGCCCAGTAACAGACCTCTGGGCACACATGTGCTTCCTGAGTGCTTTATTTCTTAGTTTCCAATGAGAAAAAAAACACATTTATAATAAAAATCTCTTTCCTGTGTTGTCTCCTAAGTCAACAAGAATGAAGCCTCTTTGACAATCGCTGTCTAGACGACTCTCCCAACTTGGGCCCCAAAGAAGCATAACCAGTCCCATTAAAATCCTATTTACAAAGTGCCTTTGAAAAAGCCCCTCACTGTCACACTCTCCCCAGACTCAACAGATGTCTTTTGGGATGTCCTTAATGCTCCTGTTTCTTTCAGAATTTAATTTCATCACTTAGTTTCTGTGGCACAATCGAGAGAAGCTGGATGAATTCTCTTCTAAGTATAATAGTTCAACATGAAAAAAATCCAAATTGGTCTCAAATAGCTTTGCTGTTGCGAGTCTTTCAGAAAGAAAGAGAGAAGGACAATGAAACAAAAGTATAATAGGAATGTACTAAGCTAATTTATAAAGGAAGCAACTGTGGCACAATCAAACAGGGATGTCTACATGTTGCTTCTACAAAATTGCAACTTTTCAATAGAACATGGGCTCATAGAGGGCAGAGATACAGAGATAAAGTCATAGACAAAATTATAATCAACAGATATTTATTGAGTACCTACTATTGGCATGTGTGTGTGTATGTGTGTGTGTGTGTGTGTGTGTGTGTGTGTGCATGCACGCATGTGCTCAGTATCTGTTGAATATAATTTAGTCTAAGCTCTTCTAGGGAGAAAAAATGGTTTGAAGTTCTGAATAAAGAATCTAAACATTAGACTCTCCAAATACATATGTGCTCTGTATGTTCACCATTTCATGTTATAGAAAATGTACAACTAAGGGTCTGGAGAACCAGATTAGTGTTACAGAGTAGGGGTTTGTGTATAACCTAGGAAGTAAGACATTATGTCTACCTTCCAAACTAATGAATCAATCTTTGAAAATCCATCTGCATAAATCCCTCAAGATCTTACTTGGTGATGGGATAATGACCAGTTTTCTGTATGCCATGATGTTAACAGGCAGTGAAAACTAATGTGGTGGGTTTTTCTAGGGACACAATTAACTTGGAACGGAATGCTTTAATTGAAGGTGTGACTCACTATAATGCTGGGAATTACAGCAATTTGGGGGCAGAATACCACAGCCTGGGGGCAATGAACACAGAGGCACCTTCTCACTGGGGAGTTGAGGATGAAGTGAGATGGGCAAAATTGGACACTTGGAATTGTTTAGTGAATTCAAGTAAGTAAGGAAGGAAGGTAAACTCCAGCTAATTCTGGGCTACAGCCAACAGGCAAGGGTCTAAACAGGGGAAGGGGTACAAAGGCAGCCCTGGAATCCTGACATGCATCATATTTCAACATCAGCATGGTTAGCAGGAGATCAATCTGAGATGATGGGGCAGGCCCTGGCATCAAATCCAGCCCTGGGAAAAAGAAGATTGCAGGAATTAGGTAGGAGGTCAGGACTTTTAGGGAAGGAGAATGGGAACCAGAAGCCAGCTAGAGGGCTGTCAAGTATGCTGACCACATACTGAAAACAGAGGGTACAGCTTGAAGCTCATGAAGACACTCCAGGGCTAAATGTCCTCCAATGAACCACTGGCCTCCAGACACTGGGCATGGGGTTGCCCTGCTTTTGCCAGTTCTACTCAGTAGCAGAAAAGAAGCTCTGAAAATACCATCAGGCCTGTGAGCTCAGAAGGAATCGTGCTGGAGACCACAGCAGCCCTTGAAACAGAAGGGGACTACAGTACTCTCAACCCTTGTCTGCAAGGGGGCGCCCTATTCTCTTCTCCACAGAAAGGTCCTCTCTAGGCAGGATTTGTATCAGGTCACGAGGGAACTCCTTAGACTATATGTGAAGTAATCCCTTTGCACTGACTTTAGCACCCACTAGCATGAGATGGAAATCCAGAGGAACTTCAACCTGGAATTAGATCAGCTAAGCAAGACAACTGATTGCTTTTTATGCATGGTAGAACTAGCACATATACAATAATACAATAAACAAAATTCACAACACATTTCTCTAATTCCTAGTAAAATTATTAACATGGGCTTTAGAGGTTTTTTTATTCCTTAAAAAATCACAAATTACTAGGTCTGAGTGATGTAGACCACCATTTAATATTTTATCCTGTTATCCTATCATGTTCTTATCCCATGTTCACCCCATGAAACGTGAATATTTTAAGCCATTAGGGAAATGCAAATCAAAAGCACAAGGAGACACTGCTCCACACCCACCTGAGAGTCTGTAATCCAAAAGACAGGTAGGAACAAGCGTGGGTGAGAATGTGGAGGAGGTGGGACCCTCATCCACTCCTGGAGGAAGGGAATATCGTACAGCCTCTTTGGAAAGCCATCTGACAATTCCTGAGTTAAACACGGTGCCACCTCATGATCTAGCAAGTAAGTGTGATCTTACGTTTTGGTTTCTGTTGTCCACTTTTAATTCATTTATTTTACTGATAAAATTTAATTTATTATACTGATAAAGTCATACTCACTTTATTTCAATTTAATATGGTTTGAAATCAAGCAACGTAATTTTTTTTCCCCTTTGCCACATCATAAGGTAGTACAAGGAGCCTTTAAATATTAATTGGAATTAGCCGTCACTTTTATCAACAAGTCTCTCTTGTTAACAGATTCTTTGGTTCAAAGTGATTAAGGTTGATAAGGCTGACCTGGGAGTCAGGCTTGATTAGGAGGTTCCTTCTGAACCATCAGTAAGACATTAAATTATATCTAATACCATATTATGTTAAATCACTTTAGTATTGGAACATTGGCACACCTTGCATAGTATTTATAGTCATATCTGATTAAGGCCGTCAGAGAGTACAGCTTGCAGTAGAATTTAAAGTGTACGTGCAATAGGTCTGTTATTATCTGTACTAATTGGCTATACTTAGACTGAGCAGAAAGTTTTCCTTAATGGTTTCTTCAAAATTTCAGCCTTACCTGCTGGCATTTAGTGAATGTCAAGATACTTAATTCAGGGCTGCACTTTCAGTTTTGTGCAATATGATTCTATTGTTATTGACTTTATCTTGATTAAAAAAAAATTCTATCTCCAACCTTAGAAAATGTATTTTCAAATCAAGTAAGCATTTTTTTTTTCTTAAAGTGCCCAGTACTTCATAGAACACTTTCTATTCAAAAACGTTCACGATTTTAAGAGGGAAATATGATAGTGACAACTTCTTTTCATGGGAAAAATTTGTCTAAGTCTGTAGAGCTCATTGAACTACCTTAAACTAGTGTGAGGGTATGAAACCAGACCGAGTAGAGATTGAGAAGAGAGCTACCAAAAAGGCCAAATGAACTTTCATCTGGAGTTAAGATTATGAACCATTCCCTAAGTAAAGAAAGCAATGGGAGTTTAGCAGGTTAAGGTCATACAGTCACCATCACTTTAACTGGGGCCAGTTGTCACAGTTTATCATTTGTCACGTAGGGTGTGTCTGATCCCTGTGCAGGTGAGGTAGGGGTGGGAGAAGAAAGGAGACAGGTCCATCTGTGCAGCTTAAATGGTCAGAGTTTAGAAGGTGAAGTAGAATAGAACCATCTGGAGGACTTGGAAATCTTATCCTAAGACCAAGTGTCAAAGCAGATGGAGTCCAATTCACCTGCTTCTAGAGGACGTATAAAGGCAGACAGACAAAACTATTGACAGAAGCCAAGTGAACACCAGGATGGTGCATGGAGTGAAGGCAACAGAGGGACCAAATAAAGGGAAAAAAGTGTTTCAATGGATCGATGGATTTTCTTCTCTTCAAATATTCAATAACTATGTATGGATTACCTGAAATTTGTCAGGTCTAGGGTAGAATTTGGTGATATAATGATAGGCAAAGTAGCCCAATTTTTGACATTGTGTGGTGTAGATTTTAAGAGAAGAGAGAAATAGGAATCTAACAGCCCTGAATAGAAAAACAAATCACAACCGTGAAGACGGTTTGTGAATGAGGAGTTACTACGGGAATGAGGTGACCTGGTTTCCACGGACGGCTTTTGTTAGGGTCTCTGGCCTTTTAGTTTTTGATTAGAATCAACCAGCGGGAGAATCAGCTTGAGAACAGGCAGTGGGAGGGAAGAGGAGTCCGGCCATTTCTTTTTCTGTTGTTTCTTGTCCAGGCCTGGCTCTCTGTTATTGTAAATAAAAGTTTTACTGGAACATGGCCCATCTATTTGTTCCGTATCATCTGTGGTGACAACAGCAGAGGTGAGTAGCTGGGTGGAGTGAATGAAAGTCAGAGAAGGAGATGTGATCACAAAGGCAGAAGTTGGGGTGCTGTGGTTTCTGGATTTGAAGGTAGAAGGGGGCCAGGAGCCAAGGAATCTGGGCAACCTCTAGATCTAGAAGTGGAAAGGCAAGGAGGTGGGTGCCACTGTGGAGCCTCCGGGGAGAGGAACACAGCCCTGCCCACACCTTCTCTTAGCCCACTGCATTCCCTTCATGGATTTCCAAGATAAGGGATAATGGATTTGTAAGATAAGGGATCTGTGTCATTATAGGCCACTCTGTTGGTGGAAATTTGCTCTGGCAACAACTGGAAGTTAATACAGGAATCACTGGCATGTGGGCCGTCATAGGCGCTGAGATCACTTCCAGTAATGAGGACTGAACGCCAAAGGCCTACTTTTATTGGGAGAGCATTGGCTGTGGCGTAGATGTTCGTAAGTGCTTGTGTTTAATGCAGTCGCATCTCATCAAAGTTGGCTGGGACAACTGTGCAGCTCATTCAGACAGGTCACTCTCTTCTCTGAGAGGGATAACCTGTAGGAGGTGCCCCATTTGGAGCTATCATCTTTGTGATTTTGGCACCAAATCCTTCCAATGCTGAATACGACTCCTTCCATTAATCTTTTTATAAATTACATGTAAAAATGAAAATGTTTAATAACTCCAGCTTTACCTTTAAAGAAAAAAGTAGAAAAAGAAAAACTTGAACTCAAGGAGGAAAGGACCACCATTCCCATTTTGTTGGAGTGTCTCAGAGCTCAGTCCTGTTAGTTATATGTACGTCCTCCTGTTTGATCTTATCCAGACGCATATACTCATATTTTAAATCACTTGCATATGTTGGCAATTCATATTAATATGTCTAGAATAAACCTGTCAAACTTCAGACTCATCACGGATGGCCTCCCCTCTAGCTCCACTTGGATGCCTAATAGATACCTCCTATTCGATGTGTGTGGAAGTGAGTTCCTGGCCGCCCCCTCCCATAGCTTTCTCATTTCAGTTAAAGAAAACATCATCCGACTTGTCACCCAAGTCAACCGCATGGAAGTCCTCCTTCAGGAAGCCTGATGTCCCTCCCTGCAGAGCACGTCCTGAGTCCCGCTTCTCACCTCTATTGTTTGCATCCTGAACAGAGATGCCATCTTCTCTAGCCCACATTCCTGCAATAGCTTCCTAACAGGTCGACTTGCCTTTATCCTAGCTGCCCCCCACCCCACATTCTATTCTCAAAGCAGCAGAGTATGCCTTTTAACATGGAAGTCAGATCCTGTTACTTCTCTGTTCAAAACTCTGTAGAAACCCGCAATTTCATTCAGCCAAAGTCCTTAAAACCGCCCCTAAGGTCTTATGTAGCCTGGTCCCACGTATGCCACTGGCCTCCATAGGGTTCCTGTATTCCACTGCAGCCCTAAGAGCCTCCCTGAATGAGCATGTTCTTACTCCAGATGCTCTGCAAGAGCGGGGGGCATGAGGTGGCTGGGGGTGTCGCCCCTCCTTCCCTCCCTCTCTCCCTCCCTCCCTCCCTCCCTTCCTTCCTTCCTTCTTTCCTTCCTCCTTCCCTCCCTCCCTCCCTTCCTTCCCTGCTTCTTTTCTTCTTGGCATAATTCATTTGGAAAAGCATTTAGTACACTCTAGTATACAGGGCTGTCCAGAAAGTATCCAGCCACGTAGTATGAAAAACAGAGGCATTTATGGCTGGACTTTTCCCAGACAGCCCTCGTATACCGTGACACCGCTGGATGCTGGACACAGGGCAATCAGCAAAGCACAGAGGCTGACCATTCAGGGGGAAACTGGTATGTAAACCAACCAGAGCAAACACCGTCATGAAGGCGGACAGAGAGGGATGACGGGACGTAATAACACACCGTGTCAGAGTTGGGAACAGAGATCTTACACCACGTGAGGTCATCCAGACCAACGTGGCCTGGAAGGACCCAGGTAGTCTAAGTTATCTAGTGACCAGCAGGAAGCTCTATGTAGTAAATGTGTTTCCATAGCAACCACACCTGTACTCTTGTGTGGGGCACGAGTTACCCACTGAGTGTTCCTTTTGATATAACTCAAGAACACTATAAATTCTTTTCATTTTTTCTTTTCATGGGCCAGTACGAGGACGGTCACAGGGAACTTTGTTATCCTGAAATGATGCTGAGTCTAGAAGTTTCAGAACACTTGTTATAATCAAAGCCTCTCTAAAATGATTTGCGGAGTAAGAGATAACTTGAGAACCAAACAGCAATCAAAGCTTGGTGGCTTTCTCTAATGAGACAAAGTACCCAAAAAAATAGAAAACCAAAGGCTTTTATACAGTACATTCCTTTCACTTAGATGGAAAATCTTTTTAACCCTTAGCATCCATGATGGAGTGTTAAAGATAGAATTATCTTTCTAGAAGATGTAGGTCTAATTTCTAGCAGAAGAATTCGAACATTTGGTAAATGTCTCCTAAAACAGACTTGAAACAAATTCTGTAGGCCTCTACATAGATTTCAAAGATTATCTTTAAATGCTTTTGCAACAAAATTTATTCCTAAATTAGTAGCCTTACACCTACTCCAGGAAATTAACTAAGGATTTGGTGCATGTAGATGCAGAAACACAGTAAAAGTAGGTACTTTTATAATAATTATTATTAGTTAACATAACATTGTTACTAGACTTGGATGTGACACCCTCTTCAGAAGCTCAATAAAGTATATAGTTAATAATTGCTGCTAGACTGAAATGGGTATTGATTAGAATTTGTGGAACTAGGACAAAAGAGATTCCGGTATTATTTGTTGTTTTAACGTAGCAAACGCAGTTCACGTGTTGGCCATGTTCCGTTGATGTACCCTAGAAGTCTTCGAACACAATCCTGCTCACATCACAGCTGCCCTCTACCTGAGGGTGATCCCTGAGCCCAGCTACATGCCTACGAGGGGGGTAATGGTATAGGAGCGGCCCTCACCCAACAAGAGACAGGAAGTGGCCCATTACGACAATTTGGAGGCAGTTTGCACAGGGTCTCTAAGAGGACCGCCATGGGATGGTGTCCGTATGCTTATATTCCCTTAGAATTGTCACCGCTTCTCGTCCCCCAGTCCAACTCCTTCTTGAGGCTTCCTGGGACCTGACCTCCTTACACCTACATCCCTGTCCTGGCATCCGGCCTTAGCAGGGGTGAGGGGGCAGTGGGAGCTTCCTCCAGACATTTATTCGTTCATTCCTCACTGGGATTTCCTGAATTCTCACTCTGTGCCAGACCCCTTTCATTCCTTATGTCGGAATTCTCAGGAATAGTAGTTTCTGTTACGGTAAAACCCATGTTACAGAGGACAAGCTGAAGTGTAAGGAGATGAAAAGAATTTATAAATCACAGTCAATGGCAAGCCTGAAATTAATTTGTTCTCCCATTGCTGGTATTGTTCTGTTGGTGGCCTTTGCCTTTATCGTGTGAATTCTGACCAATAAAATGAACGTAAGGTGAGTGTCGTTATATAGTTACCTTCTCTACAATTCAAGTCTGTGAGTGGGTTTTGGCCTACTGTGTGTCTTTTTGCTGGGACACACGCAAAGAAGCCCCTCTTCACTGGCATCTCCCTTGGCTCTGTCACTCAGCTGCTCCTTGCTCTTGGCTTCAAGTTCCCCAAATGGAAAACAGAAAGCCTTGGTCTGCGTGACGTGGAACATCCTGTGAGGAGCGGATGTTACTCAAACCCCAGTTACCGGTAGTCCGTCCCCCTGGCCAATTCTACAGCTCTAGATGTTGGCTTCTCTTCTTAATCACTTTTAAAGCAGAGCTCAGCGAACTTTTCTCTGCAAAGCCCAAGACAGAAATTATTTTAGGCATCGTGGTCTGTAAGGGGTTTGCTGCCATTACTCACTTGTGCCATTGTGGTGTGAAAGAAGCGAAAGACAATACATGAAGGATGAGTGGGGCTGTGTTCCAATAAAGCTGTTTACAAAAAAACAGGTGGCCGAGCCCCTGGACAATCGCACCCCTGCACATAGATGGCCCTTATGTCAGGGCACGGCGGATGACAGGTAGCAGGAAAATTCCACACAGCGCCTTTGTTCTCTGCCTCACCGCCTCCTAAGAATGTTGGAGCTCTCTCTCTCAGTGAGCTCCTCAAAGAAACAAAGAAAAAAGGAAGCTTCCATGTCTTTCCTACCTGAGTGGCTCCTGTTTGACAGAGAGGGCTTTGTGTTTGTGTTTGTACTGGGCTTAAAGGCAGAGAACAGTCAATACTCAATGGCGCTGTCATCTGGAGAGCTGGAATACATGAATATTGCATAGGGGATGCACTTGCCTTTTGAACAATGTTTCTGAACAGGTTTGCTTGCGAGTGGGGCTATTATTGGCATTTTCATTATAATCCTTCTAACACCAAGCTTTTGCAAAGGACTTAGGACTCAGAACAAACACTTTTTGGGGGTTGGATCAGGTGGGCAAGTACTTAATGTTATTCAAGGGATACATTTCTTTGTAGGAACTTTCATGGAAAAGTCACTAAGCCTGTTTCAGGGAACCCAGAAGATTCTAAAGAAGGAACTGCTGCCCCGCCCTTGAACGTTTTGCCCGTTTTCTGAGCTGACAACGAATTACCACAGTCCAACATTATTTCTGGTCCGATATGTATTGAAAATCTCTCCTAAACTGGTGATTTGGAATTAACAATTGTTCAGGAAACCTATGTAAGTACCTTAGAGCTGTGGAAAGATGAAATCGGTTCCCTGTTGAAGCAGTGAGTTCCTCGTCATGAGATAGAATCAAGCAGAAGTTGAACAGCAACCTATCAATGACGCTGTTTACAGATTTTGCATGAACTTAGGGTTTGAACAAATAGTCTCCATTGAGCCCCACCTGTCCACCTGGTAGGGAGACCTAGAGGAGTAGCCAGAACAAGGTGTCTGGACGATTCTGCACCCCACCTTCTCTCCTGTCCCCTCCATGAACTGGAGAAGACCTGATTTACATATTGGATATTTAGAATGCTTTCCTCTGAATAAAATTGTCTGCTATTAATTGTTTTGAAAAGCAAAGAAATTAAATTTTAAACTAGTAGGCAATAGATTTCAATGTCTTCTAACTCTGAGATGTAAAGTTTTCTACAAGTAGGCTTTGACACATTCTCACAGAGAACTCTTTCCTTTCAACTCCCTTCTAGAATCTCTTCATCTCCAGCCAGCCAGTAGGGCACCTGCTTCTTCTTGGTTAATTTTACAACTGACTTAAGAAAAGAGTAGAAAATTCTCCATAGGTTTTCAATTCACAAGGAACAGCCATCAGGTTTAGGGTCTTGACCATCATTAAGAAGTCAGGCAGAGCTGTGTTTGTTGAGAACTCAGATGTTTGGGAGCAAAGGAGACCTGTTGCTAATACTCAGTGGCCTACTGTATCTTGGCCCTGTGGGCACATACTGTGTGCTGTTTCCTCCCCTGACTTTTAGATTTTTCTCCATCTTTATAGCTGAGATTCTCCTAAATAAGGACAGAGTGAGAGAAAAGAGTGACAAGCAGGAAGGTATTAGAATGGAATACAGAAAAGCAAACAAACAGAAACCAAAGATGTTAGCATCAAACACATGCTACTGTGTTTGTGTTAGTGTGTGGCCCAAAAGTACGTATACAGTTGCATCGATGAAAGTCGTGACAGCAGATTAGATGGGAACACATATGCAGTGTGATAACACGGAAATAGACCATACTGTATACCTACTTTGGGGGCAGCCTGTATATATCAGGCATGGTAAGCAGTCAATACAAATGTACAGAATGCATGACTGAGATCATTATTATACACATTCTATATTGAACCCTTCCATAAAAAGGAACATTTTGAAACAAACATCTGATTTAAATATTGAGTCAATATGGATTTTTATAGTAATTTGGGGAAACTGTGTCTCATGGCAAACTTCAAAGCAATAAGCAGGCATTCGGCTAACGTGCAAACCACCAACGGTACAAAATATTGATTTGTACTCATTGTTCAGACGGAAGGAAACTACATAAGGCTTCTCCGGCAAAAGCTAGTGAATTTATGTTAAAGAGAAATTTGCTTTGCATGGCAGGCAAGTGTCTAAACGCATAATTATATGATAAACAAACAGAGCTCCATTTGGTTTCCCAAGTAATTCTTATTTTAAGTATTTGAAGAAAAGGCTGTCATGAAAAAAGAAGTCTATGTTTTTCCATGGAAGACCTAACCCCTTGGCAGGCACGACAGGAGACATGTGTCACATCTTGGCACTAGGATTCAGTTCCCATTAGGAAAAGAGTCCCTTTCCCGAACCCTCACGCTCTGGCATGGAGAGAAGCAGAGTGAATTACGCATGCCCCCCGAAGCGTCGTCCCCCGTGTTTGTTTACAGATCAGTATTAAAATCGCATCAGCCTGGAGGCTTCGCTGTCCTGGTACGAGGCAGTCTGCCTCGTCAACAACAACACAAGCTGTGCTGCGAGTTCTCTCTGGGCTCCACATGCTGTTTCTACTGCTTCCATTTCCAAAAGCAGAGTGAATAAGCCTAGAAGGGCCTTGAACTTCAGCCAAGTCTCTAATGCCCCGAAATCGAGTCGCATCCTTGTCTTTTCCCCGGTCTTCCCGAGCATGGTAGTCTGTGAAAGCCTCTCAAAGTTGAGTTCCGGGTGGCAAGGGACAGTCTCCGAAATATTTTGTTGCAGTGATGGTTTCCCTCTGTCAGTCACCAGCGGAGGGCCACATTAATTTTCAAGGCACAGTGTACAAGGCTCCATCTGTTATCCTAAGGGTTTGTGGAGATTAGATGCCAGACAAAAGAGTTACTGAATGAATTAAAAGTAAATGTCACTTCCTAAAACTCAGCTCAGTAAACACAGCTTGGGGAAATATTTCCTTTCGCCTGCCTATCGGAGTTAGGCCATAGGGAGCCTGGAGACCAGGTTCACACTTGAAAAGCCTCCCAGCTGTCCTTCCTTTGATGGTGGGGAGCCCTGGACAGTTTTCTCACCATCAGTTTGCAGAGCCTAAAGGTTGACGCCTATGGGAGATCTACAAACAGCACCTTGCATTTCAGCATGACCATAGGGCGATGCGGTCACGGTCCAAAGCGATTCCCTTCGCTCATCCTTGGCCCTCAGTGACACTTGTGTGCAGTGGACATGAGTCTGGGCTGGCAGCAGCTGGGCACTTTCTCAGATGCAGTGTTTCGTGAGAGGGCATCAAGTTCCGTGTTGGTTCTTGTTTTCATCTTTAATACATTGAAGAACTGCTGCCTCTCCGATGAATTTGTCTGAACGAGTGAGTTTCCCACGTACAAATCCTTCACCTTGTCTGCAACTGTCGAAGCCAACGTTAATATGTATCAAAAACCTTTTGGGTTTAGACTATGATATCTCATCATTTGGATGAAACAAACAGTGGCTGAAATTGCCACATGCTCTGTAGCAACCACCAACATGTAATCGCAGTCTTTGTCCACTATCCCTGTGTGGCCCTGAGGTTTACAGCAAACCAGAAATAGGTGAGAATCCTTGTTGCACAAGTTATGACCCATGTTCATACTCCTGTGGCTCCAGCAAACTCTCATTTCACGGTGATGTGTGGCCATTAGAAAGCCAAACAGCATACAATCTCTGACCTCAAGACTGGACTAACTAGGAGGTTCATATGTGTGATGGGAGTGGTGACTGTTCAGAAAAAGAAGGGAAGGGGGGTGATGTTTACTGAGGCTTTACGACCTATCATTTGCACAACACAGGTCCACCCACAGGATCGTGCTGAGGCTGGGAGTCAGCCTGAAACCCTATCCGTGCTTGGGGTCTTCTCCTTCTCAGCCCTCCTTCCCCCACTCCCTTCCTCCTTTGTCCTAGGAGCACGTCTTTAATAATTCACTTGTCCAGGAGTCCTCATCTCAGGGTCTGCTTGGGTTTTGCACATACTCTATACATATGCTACACTTCTTACATGTATTATGTATATTAATATGCTGTACCTTTTACATGGGCTGTATTACATATCATATGCCTTTTATCTATACTGTACATTTAATCTGTACAACAATTCTGGGAAGAAACTGAGGTTCAGAGACTTTAATTAACCTGCCAATACCAACCATAGAGTCATTAGATGCCTATTGAACCTTGCTTTTTATTCTCTTATTGTATTTTATACTCAGCACAGGCAAAGAGTATGAAATACACAAATGCTACTTTGGAGATTAATGCACTTGAACATACATGCAAACTGGGCCTGAGGCAAATGCTAACTTCTTAGCAAAAGGACATCACCTGAGAAGGAAAAGATAAGCATAGGTTTCTATTTTACATTTGCTGGGGGGAATATCAAGTATATATCTTAGTATCGAAAGCAAAACAAGTCTTAGAAACTACTATGTGAGTTTTTCCTCATGCTTAATTTAAAAAATAAAGTACTTGAGTTAAAAGTTGTTAGATTCACTATAACATGGTCTTTGTTAGAGACAAATCATTGCAAACAGTAGACAATAAAGTCATCCTTCTGCCTTCTAAGGAAGTTAAGAAATGTGGCAGAAAATGATGAAAGTCCAGCAAATCTTCAGCTTGGATTTTTTTTTTTTAAAGCAAATTAGTTCCAATTAATGGCTGCAAATAGACAGAATTATAGTTGCATTTAGCTTGATCCTTCTCATGAATAACTTCCACGGTGTTTCTGCCACAGTTAGCTTCATAAAGAATCACTGGAAGGAAACCAAAGGCACGCTTCCCACACCTGCCCCAATCCAACACTTCTCTTAGACGGTCATTAAGTTCACCCCCCAAGCCGTCATTATCTTTTGCTGGTTTCTTTATCCCCTGGAGTGCCTGGGGGCTTCAGAGATGCCACGGCCCCAGGGCTGCCTCTGACTCACAGCAGGAGCACTGCCCACCGTCTTGGGAAGGCATGCCTCTCAGGCAGGGCTCCTTCTCCCTCTTTCCCAGAGCTTCCAGGCCAGGCCCACGACTACTGTCTGCTCTACCTTCCGTCAAAGGCTTTCAGATCCGCTCCCCAATACCAGGAGGCAGCCACGTGGGGCGTCAGTGTCCGACCACTCCGTCGGAGGAAGAGCCGATGGCAGAAGCAACTCTTGGGAAACAGCATGCTGCTCTCTAAGCGACCGTGGCACACATGCAGGTTCAAGTCATGCACATTAAATGCGAATCATTTTGCAAACATCAGCTTTATGAGGCAAGTGCTGTTAACTCCCCACTGCACAGACGTCTGGGGGAGAGAGATGGATAACTTGCACATTTCAGTCAATGGAAGAGCTGAGATTCAAAGCCACACAGCTCTGGTTTGAGCTACACTGGATGCACCTTTGAGGCGCACCCATGGGCTCTGTGTCCAAAATGGGAAAGGCTGCGGCGTGCGCAGGGTGCAGCTCATTCTCTAGGTCATTGTCGCCACGTCTGTGTGGGCGGGCTGAGGCACTTTTACAACCATATAAGACTGACAGTGAAGCGTAAAGTGGCAGTCATGGGACAGACACATCTGCACAAAGAAGCTTCTAGAGAGAGTAGCAGAAAACATCTTGTAGCCCTAGAGAAGCTTACTTCGGGGCCCTGGAGTGCCCTATGACGACCTGGTATTTCACTCCATGCTATCGTATTTGTTAAGCTCGCTCTCACTGGGTGCCAGCCATATGCCACATCCCTCCCCTCGAAGCTCTGGCCTTCTGGAAGGAGAGACAAAAGCAACTGGACAATTTCAGGTTGTTGGAGCTGCTTCCAAGGCAAGTGAGAGACACAGCGGAGAAGGGCACGTCGCGGCTCTTATCGACGTGTCCACCTTCTCCTCCAGCCCGCGGGCTCCTGCGAGTGGCACGTCCGTTTCTCACTCGTCCTTACGTGCCCCGTGTCTGGTATGGTCTTAGACAGTCAGGACACGTCACTTAAGGAGCGCACAGACGAACGGACGCGGGAGCACGCTGTCCGCTGGGCGCACTGAGGGCTGATGGAGGAGCGTGAACGTGAACTTGGGCCGGGCCTGTCCTGTCCTCTGAGACCGCAGCCAAAGGCTCGCGGAGTCCCTCTCTTTGAAACATTTGGTGTTCCCACACTAAGAGGTAGATTGTTTGCCCCATCACATTTTACACTGGTGGCCCCTTTCCCTGAAGACTCGAAGGGGAACGAGGTCGCCACTGGTTATTTTCTAGAAAGGATTGAGGATAATTACAAGCGAGTATTGATTTGGAGCCTCACGACCCAGGGGACTTGGGTTCCTTTGTGGGGTTGAGAAGCCAGCGCACCACCAAAGCTCTGCAGCCAATCCTCCTACAGACGGGAGAGTGGTCCAATTTTAAAAGTGCCTCTTCGTTTCCAACCAGCTCTGAATTTCGTAAATTGTTTCAGGCCTACAATCGAAGCCGTAGCTCCACAACATAACCGGACTCGTCTTTATCGCGGTGCTAATTTGGGGAGGATGTATATGAAAAAGGTTTTTTAAAGGAGCCATACGATCTGCACTTCATTGTAGCCTGGACGAAGTCAACATTAGCAGTCAGCTAGGACCGAGTGACACCTCAGACGCCCGAGGGCACGCAAAGAGGATGCAAGTGCAAAGATGGAAATGTCTAGAGAGGCTTCCAAATGCCTTCTCCACAAACACAGGGAGGTCTTTCTCATTTAAAAAATCATTGTTTCCCCTTTCATCTATATTTTGGTCAACAGTCCTCATGCGATACAATAAATACATTTCTTTTTTTTTTTTTTACTTGAAATGGAACTCAGTTTTGAAGAACTTGAACATTCCCGTATAAAAATAGACCAGTCAATATTCTATACACCTCTATCTTCTCTGCTGACCTTCTTAGCCTTTACTCCCCCGTACTCAGATTCTGCCTTTCAGCACCGTGGGAAGGATGTCTGAGAGTGTAGGTGAGTATCTGCTGATATAAAATAGAATTGATACTGTGTAGTGAGATAGGATTTCCAATGACGCATATAAACATCTGGCACATTCTAGAGGTCTTGTCAAGCAGTTTCATTGCATTCTTCACTGGGCCTGGGTATTTTCTGTAATCGAGCTAGAATTGGCAGTCCTCATATGCACCCTTTTGGCTTCCTTGCTCCAAGAAACATTCCTCCAGAGGTTTCTCAGGTAGTCTCTAACATAAAGTTAACTTCACAGGGCAAAAAACCTACCATGAAAAACAATTTCAAATGCAACTAATTGAATTTGGATTCTGAAGCAAGCAAGGCAGAAGAAAGGCCTTCTCAAATAGGCTACTGGTCATAGTTCAAAAACTCCACATCTGGGAAAGACACAAATAAACAGTTCACTCCTCTGTTTAGCTGCCACCAAGCTAGAACCCATCTGAGGGGAATGCGAAGCAGCTAAAATGACCTCTTGGTGATGGCAAAAACCTAAGCTTTTTGGTCTGCACAGTAACTAGGAAGAAAACCACTTTGGAGAAAAGATGGCCACCGAGACAGACGGCGCACTATAAATATCTGCAGGCAAATACTGTTTATCTAAATGCAACACATTGTGGATTTGGCAGCCCATGGCTTCCATGAAATCAGCACGAAAGGGGAGGCAGTGGGGGACTGAAGTGGGTTTGACGCCAGCCCTGTGACTCGCTGCTCTGCCCTTAATGATAAAACACACACACAATTTTCAACTGTCTTGGGAGCTGCTCTAAGAATTGGATTGGATGACCCTGTGCAAACTGGAACAATGCTGGGTCAGGCCACACGCTACGTCAACACTATTTCCCTTCCCTGTCTCCCTGCCCCCTTTGGACACAACTTCGGACTGCTCCAGGTGTGAGTTTCCAATCTGTGGGGTAACAGCCTGGAAGGGGTTCTGTGTTTCCCTGTGATTCTAAAACGAGCGTCAGAGTGAGACCTCTAACTCTACAGTTTTGTTTGGAAGAAAAAGAAAGACAAAGACAGTCATAAACATGCCAACCCCAGAAAGGGGAAGGGGGAGGTTTGTCCTTAAGAGTAGCAATCAGAGTTCTAAGTGACGTAAATGCACCATGACAGTGAAGTCACCATCTCGGCGAATTCATTCAGCTCTTGCCCAGGCTTGCCCAGGCTACCTGGAGGACCATTCACTGCATTTCTCTGCTCTGTGACATCGCGGAGACGATTTAGCAAGCAGTTATCAGAGGTGTCTCTAAGCAGCAGGGGAAAGCCACCCTGTCACCAAAGAAAGTTGTCTTGGCCTGTGACAGCAGATCAGTTTCTGCCATCTTCAGATTCACAGAATGTGGAAAGAGGTTCTTATTTAACTAATTCTGTTAAAGTAGAATAACATACATAGACTGTGATACTGAGATAGGCAAGGATTTTTAAATGTGTGCCTTACTTTGTACTTGTTTTTTAAATACAGACCAAAGGGAAAAAACAGAACCAATGGTTTTTTGAAAGCCTGGGAGGTGCAAGAAACTCTGCCAGAGTTTTTTTACATAAGCAGAATATTAAAAATTACCATTTATGTATCCAGCATCACGCCAAGCGTTTTGCATGCATATCACTTAATCCTCAGGTGCATAAGAGGAAACTGAGGCACAGAAAGGGAGACCTTGGAATTAGTTGAACTCAAATGCGTGGGACACACGGCCATGGGGTCTCACCACTGCACTACGTTGTCTGGATTACTTCCTAAAACTTGCGCACACCAGCCATTGGCTTCCACCGGGTGGATTAGAAACACGGTGGAGTTAGGTCAGTTACCCATCTGTTAATTCCAGAGCAGAGATTCTGCTCCAGGGTCCTGGCCAATGTGACAGCCTCAAAATTGGCTGACAACTTCATGACTGGAGCCTCCCAGGGCTGGACCATCCTAAGGACCCTCTCCCAGAACTCACAGCACCCCCTGGAAGGGGCGGACCAGCTCCCTCCTGTCTTCCCCACCTTCTTCATCCACATCGCTGCGGCAGGATTCTTGTTTGACTTGTCCGGCAGTTTCCCCACCAACACTTACCTCCTACATACTGGTATGTTGCATACTACATACTTTTCATGTTGAAAGGAAAGGAATGTCAACTTGCCCCCACATGTCCTCATAGCAAGCTCTCTAACCCCCCAAACTGCCACCAATATTTACCCCTCACCCACTTGCCAGGCTATATTCGGTCCCTTTTTCTGGATGTTTCCTCTGCCTAATTGTTCACACTGTGTTCTAGTATCTACATCACTTTGAGGAGTCTGTGGATTCCTCTCGTCCTGGGTAACCTCCCCTGCCTCCCCCCAATGCTGTGTCATCCTTACATGGTGAGGGAGTATATACAAGACCACCTGCTCTTGCACCTGATGAGGATTAACCTTTGAAACATTGGGATGATCATCACACGTGCATTTCCTAGGTTGTGGTGAACATAAATGAGATCGTGCATATTCATGCTCATTATTCATGACTGGACATGTGCATTTTCCAGCAAAGGGGACGCATAACTTTTGCTTTTATTTTTGCTCTGGGAACAGTATGTTATTTGGCTTCATGCTGTTCTATGAACAAGAGATCACTGGTGTGCCTTCTAGAAACATGTAGGTCCAGCTTTTATTCTTGCAAACCAGTAAGTTCTAGATTTAGCTGTAAAGAAGCACGTGAAGGACAGTAGAATAGTTGCCCCCCAAATATAGCACTGTGGCAGGAGTGTTCTCAGAGCTGAAGGCAGTTGAGAAGAAGTCAACACAAGGAGAACTCTCAGCCCACCGGCTGTTTACTTAAAAGTAGGACATGGATTCTCAAAGTTATCCCTCCTTCCCTCTCTACTAGGAAGGACAAAAGTTAATTTGACAATATCAGATGGGTGACTGCACCAGAGAAATATATAAAATGAACTTTCCTAACTAGCCTTCATCTCTGCCCTTGGTTGCCTGAACCTGCTTTCCTTTGTCCTGCCATTTTCCCACAAATGTACTGTTCTTCGTTGAAATTACTATATAAGCCAGAGTTCCCAGCTATCTCTTTGAGCTACTTATTTTTCTCTGGGTATCTCACTTATACTTGTGTACATGATATATGCATGTAATCATGCATATGTGATATATACATGATATATATCCTTGAATTCATGATATCATGTATATATCACATAGATAGATAGATAGATAGATAGATAGATAGATATGCTTCCGTTTGTGAATCTATCTTTTATTACTGAGGTCTCAGCTGAGAACTCAGAGGCTTGAGGGGAAATTCTATTTTTATTTTCTTACACAAGCATCTCTGTTTGTCTCTTGGTGGGGTTTTCCAGGCTCTCCAGACCCATGTGTCCATCGTGTCTTCACCACAACAGAAGTACACCACGTCTGTTTACGTTTCATTGCCCTTCGTTTCTGTTATAAACAGATATCCTACTCTGGTTGTCCTTCCCCATGTCCTCTGTACTCCCCCAGCGTATGCTAGCTTTGGCATTGTTACCTTTTCCTATTTCCCATGTGTGGGTTTTGTGACTTCTTCCTCATTAACTAAGACAACTGTACTTCCTCATCCATGTCTGTTTTAAACACCACCTTCTCTGGGGAGCTTCTTATAATGGCTCCAGCTATCACTGATCAAGCAGCCCAATAGGGTTATTTATTATTCTGTCCTGAACTCTAATTGCCTGTATTACATAATTAAGTATCATATACACACCACATCATCAAACTAAACTGTCATTTCCTAGAGAAAAAAAATGCCTGCAAATGCTCTTGATAGATATAATGGTTCATGAAAAAAATAATGTATAGAGATACAGAAAGTACACATGTACACACACACACACACACACACACACACAGGCCTGTCCAGAAAAAAAACAATCTAGCCATAATGCCTGATTTTCCTATTACATGGCTGGAGACTTTCTGGACAGCCCTCATACGTATGTGATGTCCAGACAAAACAAGCACAGAAAGATAATATGACATTGTATATTCTTAATAATAAAAAAGTATATCTAGTCAATTCTTGTTTTTTTGCAGTAATTATGTTCAATAAAGTTGCTGGCAAACACTGTACTAAGGAGTATTGAGCCATTGCTCTTAGGGCAATATTTAGATTTCTGTGAGCCTCTGGTCACAAGATTTTCCTCAACAGATCAATGCATAACCTTGTTTTATGCATATTTCTGTTTAAAATTTCCTTATTTAATGTGTATTGCTGACTCATTAACCTGAATCCACAGCCAACAACACTATAACATATCTGGACAAAGCTTATCTAACACATGTATTTTTTCCACAGGACACCTTGCAGCCTTCATAAGCACAGGAAAACTAAACAGCACCTCAGCACTGTGCATGGGAACCACCTTAAAGAGCGAAATCACCAAACACAAGCACAAAAAGGAGAACAACATGCAACTAAGTAAATGCTGAAAACGATGCTGGTTTAGAGCATGAGAGCTGAAATGAGAAGGCAGAGCACTGCCCTTTTCAGCCTCAGCTGGGAATGTGAACATCTGGTGACTGATTTTTTTGCTGCTCCATGAATGTCCACAATGACCATGAAAATGCCATGAATATTAATTTGGGGATTATAAATAAACTTTACCCAGTATTTGAATTTGGAAATATGGAATCTATGAAGCATTAAGATCAACTATATTTATAAAGAAAGAATAGAAGGACTCATACTTCAATAAAATAATTTTGGTGTATTCTTTAATTGTTATTTTTGAATAGGCATTACTTTAAGACCCAGAAGCGATAATGTTTACAAAGCTTAAGTCGGGCACACTTAGATTCGACATCTACATTTCAAAAACAGAGAAAGAAAATCCTGCTCTCAGAGATTTCCCAATGAAACTCTTCTTTCCCTGTGACATGGGTAAAAGATCACTGGTGAATTCAGACCTCAACTCACGTCCTGCTTCCATCACTTACAACGTTATGACTGTGGACAAGTCACATGACTGAGTTATAGTTCTCCTAACATTGTATGAAGCCGCCCTCTTTGAATTATCCCTGAATGCATACTACTTCCTCTCCCTACTGAAGGGTTTTTGAAGTTCATGGTTAATGCTTTTGTATCCTAGCACAGTGGTTCTCAAAGTTTAATGGGCACACAAATCCCCTGGGAGAGCTTGATAAACGCAGACTGGTTAGGTCTGGGGGAGGGAGGCTAAGATTCTGCATTTCTAAGAAGCTCCCAGATGGTGACAATGATGATGATGATGATGCTGAGACATGGACCACACTTGGAGTAGCAAAACCCTAGAACATTTTAAATGACCCCTAATCTCCATGAACTGCTTTGTCTTAAAAGTAGTTCCTTTCTTCCATTCTTCACTAGCTTTTCCTTATTGACTGAAGTTCCGATACCACAAGTATAGCAGAACTCACACTGTTGAAAGAATCACAGTAAAAAATAACTGGCAACTCCTTCTGTTTTCTCTGCTACCTTCCTCTTGATTCCACTGGGTATAGGCTATACACGAGTTTAGATGAAGGGTACATTGAAGACCTGAGATAATGCAGCTGACACAAAATCATTGCTCTCAAGTGCGTATTTTAATTACTAGGGAAAGGTAATCATGGAAAAATGAACAGAGAAACCTGAAGGGGAAAATATGAATCAAGAATTAAAAACACAATTTGCCTTTTAAATAGAAATAATCTCATCCCATTATGAAACACTTACCATGTGCCCAGCATATCATTATATGAATAATGAAATACTCTAGAAATGAGTGATAGATTATCTGAGTAATTTGATAAACTCAGCAGCTATTGCCTTTGTCTTGTGCTGTACAACACTGTTGCCTTTTTTTTTCAATGACTGTGAAGTGGTAGGCATTTAGATATGAATAGGAGAATGGAAAATTTTAATTTGATATGGTTGACAAGATGTTTGATGGGGCTGTCACAATGACAGCAAATTGTCAATGCACTTATTGGGATTACCTGTGCTGATTGAAATTCAAAAGGCAGTCAGAAATGTCCTCATTTGCACTGGCCTATTTGGAGTGCACTACCGATGAAAAAAGTGACAAGACATGGCATTATCACGGTTTCCAGTAGGAAAGCACTACTGTTTAGTTTAAGCCAAAGGATGAGGAGACTCATGAATAGGTGCTATAGTAGAGCAAAGGCTCAAGGCCCTGGACACCAGCAGAGAGAAGGGCTGACCCACTGGACTCTCTTGAGTCCTTGCTGTTTTGCTGTAACACATCATAAAATATGGATTCTTATTCCCCATCCATTTTTTTGCCCTGGCTGTGTGATGTTGGCCCCTTATGCTTTAATATTTCTGTTAAACTCGGAGTGGAGTAGAAGAAGGTAGGATGGAAACTTTAAATCAATCAAGAGGGTTCCCTGGTGGTGCAGTGGCTAGGCTTTAGCGCTCTCAACACCGTGGCCTGGGTTCGATTCCCAGTCAGGGAACCTCCCTGAAAAAAATCAATCAGGAAGTATTCTGTTTGAAAAAGGGGAGGTCTTTGAGAAAGTTGCTGACTAATTTAGTAAAGATCAATTATGGATATATGGAGATATATATACGAAGCCTGTTTTAAGATGAGATCTACTGCATCCTGCTACAATAAGATGAGCCCCAAAGAACAAAACACAAAAGTCACACTCTTAGGACTATCATTTTTTCTATCTATGAAAATATCTACATGGGTGCTTATTCATAATACATTTTAAACATTAATCAGAAAGTTTCAGTAGTTTTAAACTAGTTTATCTTTTCAATGGCAAAATACATATTGTCACTAGCATCATATTAAAATTTAGTGCATTGTGGCATCTCTCTTGGTAAAGCTTTTCTTGTCAGCATATTATTAGTTTTCCCCTTCGTGATCCTAACAAGACTTTGAGAATATAAATGAGGACAATGCCATGGGATTCGTGGCATCTTACACTGTGCTACTATACAATGACTGGCCAGGTCCCATGGATGCCATGTCTACATTAATTATAATATAATTCTAGCTACCATTCTATTGAGGATCCCCTACGTGACAGGTGTTCTGATAAATTTTGTACACGTATCATTGATATTTCTTACAATAACCCAACTAAGGAGGCATCATTATTCCTTTCGACATGTGAGGAAATTGCATCTCAGAGAAGTGAATGGTGAGTCTCATGTCACAAAAATAGTGAGCCAGAGAGCCTAGTTTTCTATGACCTGAAACATATCCAGTGTCACCATCAGTTCTGGAGAAATATCGACCGAAGAAAATACTTTTTGAGAAAGGTCTCATGGTTCTCTGGCCACTTTGTTTTCAGTCTGTTGTTTGGTCAATTTATTTTAGTTCCACATGACAAAATAATTTCCAAATGTTATTGCAAAGTTACTCCCATGCCTAACTGCATTGTAGCGTAGCTTCTAAATTTGTTTGTTAAAAATATCTGGCCTCCACAGTCTGACTTTCAAGATCTTCCCATATTGGTTAATTCCAAACTTATCTTTACTCAGTCTGTTTTAAAGCCCCACAGACCACCGTTTTAAGTTCACACTAATATCACGTGTATTCAACTATAACGGATGTCTGCAACCCTCCAATATATGCAGGGGGAAGTGTGATAGGGTGGGAAAAGTCTGGGACTGCATCTGACAGTTCCAGTACATTCTTAGAGTAACATTCTTAATTCTCGCCCTGACCACCCTGTGCACAACTGTACTTCTTCTTTCACCATCATTCTGTATCCACTTTCTTTCTCATGGAGTCCTAAGTCACCATGTAGGGAATATGCGAATCCTGATGGAGCCATGCTGGGAGGAAATGGAAACTAGCCATTTGGGAAGAGGAAGGGAGGGAAGGAGAGTGGGAGGAGAGAGAAAGAAGGGAGAAAAAGGAGAGAAAGAAAGAAAGAAAGGCAGGAATAAAGAAAGAATGGAAGGAATAAGAAAGGAAAGGAGGGAGGGAGGGAGAAGAAATATGTAATATCTAACAATGATAAATGGCTTCTTTAAGCTACTGTTTTTGGTTGATTTGTTATAAAGCAATAAATAACAAATTCCTGGTGATTAACTCTTGCCTGTTACATCTGAAATCTGCAGTCTTAGCCTTAATACACGCATTATGTCTTACAACCTAGGGCTCAATATTTTAAAAAGCTGCTAACTTTTCATGTTAATGTGCAAATGTTTCTTTTAGGTCAAGTGTTTACCCGCTCTCTAGTCTGATTTTGAGCACTGTCTTCTTTTGTGCACCCAGAGGCTCTGTATATGGTGCATCTCTCATAGCACTTTGCATTACTTCTGTATACAATCATTCCTCAGTATCCACGTGGGATTGGTTTAAGGACACCCCTTATCCCCACCCCAGTAGGTACCAAAATCCACAGAGGCTCAAATCCCTTACATAAACTGGTGTAGTGTTTGCATACAACCTAAGCACATCTTCCTGTATACTTGAAATCATCTCTAGATTACTTACAATACCTAATACAATGTAAATGCTATGCAAATCGTTGTGATACTGTATTGTTAAGGAAATAAGGACAAGAAACAAAAGTTCTGTGCACGTTCAGTGCAGATACCACCATGGTAGGTCTAACTACACAGTACATGTCAGCAACAACGTAACATGCTTTTTTTTCCCAAATATTTTTGATCCCTGGTGGGTTGAATTCTCAGATGCGGAACCTGAAGGTATGGAGCCCTGACTGTTCATTATGCATTGGTTGTGACCTGTGGAAGTGTGCTCACCATGTGACACGTTCCACTTGCACGTTCTTAGAGGTCCCCTGTCATTCCCTATGGCTGTCTTCTACCCAAGGAAACAATTTGACACATAAATGAAGGAGAGCAATGATCTTTAGAAGGATGATTTTAATCCATTCCCATGGAATAAAAATGACTTGAAAAGCCAATCATTCACATGAGCTATTAATAGTTAAAATTTACTTGCCTGCGTATTTCATTACTGAACTCCATCCATCCCACAATGCATCTCGACATAGGCACTCACGCAGCAATCAGAGGAGGCAGGGGGTGCTTTCCCATACTCAGGTCTTTGAAAGCATCCCTGTTCTTGTTAGCTGTCAACCCCTTAAGGACGGGTCCCCTCTGCGACTCATCTCCAACTTGCAGTCACTAAGCTGAGATAAACAGCAAGTCCTAACATTTGTGCACAGAAGTAACTAAGTGAAAATAAAATTGGCAACATCATAGAAAGCTGGTCCTAAATATTTAGGAGGATAGCTTATATCTCTTCTTACTTGCAAACCATCTGAGGCCACTACGCAATTGGATATAACTATCCTAGCAATAAAGAAGGAATGGGTTAATATGATACTGTTGGAGAATCTCCTTTAAGTAGCATAAAATATTTGCAGCAGATGGTCATAATTGCAATTTAATTTAAATTAATATGAAATGGTTAGGGAGAACATTTCTCCTCTCCACCCCACAACAGTGTTTCCTTGGCTATGAGGCAAAAAAAACAAATAGTAAACATTTATCTAATATATTCAAAACTACCATTTATCGAATGTGTTAGAAACTAACATATCTACATAAACTTGAAAATGTTAAATCAAAGCAAAGTCCTGAAACAAATGATCATATCAAGCAGGAATTACATATTTCCTGGAACGTTCTCAAAATAGAAATCTATCTTACAAACTAAATGAAACACATATCGTTTCCCACTTACAAACATATAAAATTATGGCATTGAGGAAAATATTTCAGTTCAAGTAAACACTGATTAAGAATTGAAAGTGGTCATGGCAAAAACATATTTTCCTTTGGTTGATCACTCAGGTTCAAAAATATCCAATTTATCTTAAGACGTTCTAATTTAGGCAAAGCTATTAGGTAAATTAAGCGATTAAAGATCAGAACCATGCACCCATTTAAGTATGTCTTAGAATTTTATGAACAGCTATAAATACCAACTATTTTGTAAAATGCAGTAAAGCAGCAGTGTCCAACCTTTTGCTTCCCTGGGCTATATTGGAAGAATTGTCTTGGACCACACATAAAATACACTAATGATAGCTGATGAGCTACAAAATAGTTCATGCATAATTTTCATAATGTTTAAAGAAAGTTTACGAATTTGTGTTGGGCCATGTGCAAAGCTGTTCTGAGCCAAGTGCAGCTTGCAGGCTGAAGGTTGGACAAGCTTGTGTTAAAACGTAGATTAAAAAAAAAAGAATGTCTTGGACTGATTTTCATGTACTGGTCACTTCTCCTTTTTTGCCATTTAGTTCCCATGCAGTACTCCACTGAAGAGAGTTGTATCCCAACTCAATTCATTCCCTGAGACCTGTTCAAATGCCATGTATTTCAAAGCCTCCGGAGAATCCTTTCTAGAACAACTCCTCTTCTCCTAAGCTATAGCGTACACCCCTCTGAATTGCACTTATTTCCATGCATTAGCTCCTCGGTCAGGCTGGAATCTCCTCACGGAGCAGAGCCCACGTTTTATTCACACGTGTGCCTCCGTGGGGCCCAGGCTTGGGCTTTTGCTTTTTTGAACATCAAAAACAAAAGCATCATTTCATAGTTTTAGAGAGAACGCATTTAAATTGTGATAGATAAGGACGGTAAACACCAGGGGAATGCCAAGTTCAGTAGCAAACAGGAAAACACTTCTTTCTGCAGTGGTATCTGCTGTATATTTTCAGTTATTTGGGTCGTGAGCTTCATTTACTTTCATGATTGGCAGGGTTTGTTTTTAAACTAAAAATTGTAATTAAATTCCTCTTAATTACATGTTACTGTGTACATGTATCTGAGAAATCAGACTTTCTACTGAGAAATCAGTAGAAAGAAAGAATTCATTGCGTTGAATCGTAAAGTGCAGGTACAGATGTTACCCACATAATGTTTGGTCCCACACACCATGGGAAATGTTCGACCCTTCTCAGACGAGCAGTAAGAACAGAGCAGATCATCCTTGTGCTTCAAAACAAATTTTGACCCTAAGATATAATTTCAATTGCCATCTTTAACTTCAAAAAGAAAGTATTGAGCTTCCACTAACACTTGAAAGTGGATGAAGATTAAGACCAATTTGGCCCCCCAAACTTTTCACTGAAATATCAGTGGTAAGGGATATGAAGACGCCCTTTACAACTCCTTATAATTATGCTATTTTACAATATGCAGGAAGATTTAGATCATGAGAGGGACACACTTCACACAGCAAATGACTCGGGGCAGCAAGGAAGACTGACAGTGGAAAGCATTTGGGGCATTTCAGGCTGGCGCTGGAGCTAGCGCTGGGCTCTGAGGTCCTGGGTATTCCACGACATAGCCAAGCCTTCGAATACATGGGAATTTGAAAACACAGGGAAAGCCAGTCAGATTCCGTTTCCTCGTATCTCCCACCCCACTCTCCTCCTTTCTCCTTTCCCTGTACCCATCCTGTACATCTAACTGCCTCGGATCTCCTCCCATCCATGTTCCTTGCATTTTAGATGAATCTCCCTATTTTAGAAGTGTTTGAAGTTTAGTCTTGCTCATGCCTTTTCCTGAGAATACCAAATTCTCTCCATCGAACCTTTAAATATTCCTTTGGCAACACCATTGAATAAAATGTTTTTAATTTAGAATTTGTACATATTAATACAATCAAAATGACAATAAAGAGTCCTTCCAAGAATCCCCTGAAACTTCTGAAATCGTACGTAAAATTGTATATGAATTATTCTTGGATTAGGGCCTGTGACTATTTGAAAATGCTCAAAGGTTCCCTGGTGGTGTAGTGGCTAGGCTTCGGTGCTCTCAATGCCATGGCCTGGGTTCAATTCCAGCCAGGGAACTACCCCCCAAAAAAATTATTGGGGGTAACATTGGTTAGCAAAAATTACATAGGTTCCAGGTGTACAATTCCACAGCGCATCGTGTGTGTGCTGCACTATTTGTTCACCATCCAGGATCAGTTCTCTTTCCATCACCATAGATTTGATTCTCCCTCCCTCCTCTCCCACCCCTTTCCTCCACTTCTGCCCCTCCCGCCTCACCTTCAGGTAACCACTAAACTATTGACTGTGTCCATGAGTTTTTCTTTGCTGCTTTCAGTTTTATACCCCACATATGAGTGAAGTCACATGGTTCTTGGTTTTTTCTAACTTATTTCACTGAGCATGATGATCTCCAGGTCCATCCATTTTGTCACAAACGGCAGTATTTCATCTTTTCTCATAGCTGAGTAATATTCCATTGTGTGTATGCACCACAGCTTCTTTACCCAGTCATCTACTGAAGGGCATTTCTATTGTTTCCATGACTTGGCCACCATGAACAGCGCTGAGATGAACACTGGGGTACTCTGAAGTAGCAGCATTTAAGATTTCTAGGAAGACTGCAGAAGAATTTCTTGAATCTAATGGGTGATTAAGAGAGACCATAGAATCCCTCCTTTTGTAGGACACTAGTTATTGAATAGCATCCCAACCTTTAGTGGAATTTCAGCATCGAGTGAAGAGTCTAAGCTCTTCAAGTCTTTATACCTCCTTTACCTCCTCTCTCTTAGGCTTAATAGAGACTTCTGGGAATTGGGATTAGCGTTTCATTCAGATCTGTGATCACTGTTGATGTCACACTGTCACTCATGAGTTGCCAGGACAGCCACAAACTTCTCGGGTGGAGAGAGTTAAAGTTCATGGCGTCTGAACCATGTGCATGCAAGACAGAAAGGCGGGGTTGGCGTAGTGGTGGGGTGGGGGAGGGAGATCTGATCTCTGATCTCAAATTACATCCTGGTCAGACCCCTCAAAGTGCCAGGGGTGAGACAGGTAAAACATAAAGGAGTGAAAAGACCCACTGGGGTTGATGGCAAACAAGAGGACCACAGTCTGGGGAGCTGCTTCCTCCTCCCCACCGATCTAACTGGAAGGGAGAGTCATGGTGTTAAACTACAGAATCTTTATAAAAAGCAGAGAATCTGAATTTTTGTGTGAAATTTCCCAGATGTATGCATTGACAACTAAATAAACACTTAAAAGGTACCGAACAGACAAAATACACATTAGCTGAGAAGGACGATAGGGGCCCAAGTTCTCAAACTTCGCTGTGTAGCTGAATCTCCTCAGTTACCTCCTTCCGTCTTTGTAGTTAATTTGGACTATTCAGTACACCCAGCAATCACCTTAAAATTTTCGGTTTATGTCTTATTCTTACAAAATTTCCTTAGTTAATTCTCCCTCTTCACTATCCCATCTCTTTACCAAGCCCAGGTTATCTACCTCCATGATGAAGCATTTTCCTTCTAGAATTATAAATACATCGCCTCTACCACATATACGACAGTGCCATGGTCGTGCCTGTGAGATCATTCTTTCTGATGTTCTGTTATTTTTGAATGTTCATGACTCCACCTTACTTCTCCTCATTATCCTTCAAGGCCTATTTCACACTCCGCATTATTGTACATGACGCTGAAGTTCTAACCGTGGAATGGTACTCCTCCTGTCTCGTCAGAGCTCACCAGACATGAACATCTAATGCACATCAACTCATCAGAGAGTTGTTACAAACCGTTGAGAATTGAAAGAGAGCTCAATCCCGCAGAAAGCTTTTTGTACTGACACACTATTAAGGGCAATGTTTGTATATCCCCAAAATTCCTATGTTGAAACCCTAATCCCCAATGTGATGGTATTAGAATGTGGGATGTAATTAGGTTCAGATAAGGGTAGAGTACTCATGATGGGACCAGGGTCCTTATAAGAAGACACCACAGAGCTTGCCCCAGTTCACTATCTCCTCTCTGTCTCTGTCTCTCTCTCTCTGTCTCTCTCTGTCTCTGTCTCTGTCTCTCTCTCTCTCTCTCCCTCTCTCTCCCTCACACACACACACACACACACACACACACATGTGAATACAACAAGACAGCCATCTGGAGGCAGGAAGAGACCTCTCATCAAAATGTGACCATATTTGCACCCTGACCTCAGCCATCCGGCCTCTGAAACTGTGAGTATTGAGCGTCTGTTATACCAACCCAAGCTGTTATGGTATTTAGAGTGACTTGTACACGATATTTAGAAATATTTGTTGCTTGCCTATTCATTTTCACGTGTACTTAGTCATAAATTATTAACAGTCTATTCCTGCACTTCACGGTATGGGTGCTGCTGTTGTTGCCACTTGGCATCTGTGTGGGGAACCACTTAGGGACCCACAATACTTGGCACTCTATTTGTCTACATTGCCGTCCTCCATGTGGAAAGTTCTTAGTGATTCAAAAGAAGCACACAGTCTGCTTTGAAGGAGATTTTCAGTCACTTGTTTTTTTTGGCATTTATATGAAAAAGCATGAAATACCTTTCATCGTTCATCATTATGAAGGAAGCCTTTGTTGGCCTAAAATGTAGCTGTGACAATTATTCCTCCCCCACCCCACCGAATCTCAACACAATACTGTTAAACCTTATTTGAGTTCCTCATATATTTTCCCAAAGACTGAACATGGACTTAAATCCATTTTTCATTAAAAAAAAGGATTAAACATTGTTTCCTGTCACCATACTCAGTGAGAGTTGAACAATAGCATCTCCATTTGAAAGAGACTTTTGCTCCAAGTTGGAAATTAACTTCTTTTTTAAATGCTTCAAAAATGACTCACAGCATAGTGGTTATCTTGGAAGTGAGAATTATCTGTTTTATTAGCTCTCTTAGGCTGCATTTCACAGAAAAATTCTCATGACTTACTAATGTGTTTCAATCCATTATTTGGAAATCACTGGATGAGAATTGCAATGATAACAGCTAAAAATTATGAAGACGTTGGAGGCTGAGGTTCTCATTATTGTAGCATGTTGGTTATCTGCATCTCATTCAACAGCATATTGTAAAAGTGTCACATTGATTTCCAAACAAGAAAAGAAAACATTAAGGAGTTTCAGGCATTGCATGTTATTTAAACTTATTGTAATAATATTTTATATTCACAGACTTTGAAAAGATAACCTAAAGAATGGAAAGGAGATAAAAAATATGCATAAAGATAGTTAATGGTTGATAGGTATGTATCTCAAGGCACAATTCAATGACCTACGTTAATAAAAACCTGCCTAGCTTTTCTGGCTCACTTCTCTCTGAATAATTAGGGTTTAGCAAGGTATTCAAGAGGAAAGATGTAAGCTTCCAGTGGCCAATCAGGAAACAGACTTCAGGACCGTGTGTGGTGAGTCTAGAGATTGGTGGCCCAGCATAAGAGGAGGAAGAGAACCTGTGGGACCAAAGGAAATGTATCCTCATCGATCATGACCTCATCTCTTCTGCAAACGAAGGCCACAAGGGCCGGTAAACCCAGGAATGTTCACAAATGGGCAGCCCATCAGAGTCACTGGAGTCAAGCCCCAGAGCTAGACATACGGGTTCCTAACCCTGCTTCATAGGATATTAGTTTTGTCCACGAGTGTCTCACTTATTCCTCCTAAGTGTCCACTTTCTCACCTGCAAATGGGAAAATAATGCCCCATAGCACCGGGGATATTAGATGAGGTGATTGGAGGGTTGAGAACAACGTGTGGCATTTACCGAGCCCTCATGGAGTCCAACCACAGTCCTCAAATACTGGAGTAATTTTAAACACATAAGGGCTGTTATCAATCTTTCGGTAAGCTGAGCCAAACACTTTTCCCCTCAATGCACCCTTTCTAACCCTGAGTGTTGTACCGTCCCGGGTGCCAAGTGAACGAGTGCTACGTGAGTGCTATGCTCAGGCCGCCCGCTCTGGGACGGCCAAGCGAACGTCCCAGGGGTGGCGCTGGGCCTGAAGGCTGCAGTCCGGAGGCAGCAGCTGTTGGTGTTCTGACTATTGCCTTGGAATGCAGTAATGATTCGTGGTTGTGTATGTATGATTGAATTAAAAACAGGTAAACTAAAGGGCTGCTTTCCTTTATTCTGTTTTTGATCTATGGGATGGGCACGGACTTCCGCTGTCTACAGCCTTCGGCAAGGCAGGGGCTTCTGTCCCAGCACTGAGGACTGCCTCAGGCTGTCCGCTGTTCAGGGTCTGACTCAGCCTCAGGGAGCTGCCTCACCCCAGCACCACTTGTGGTGGGGGTAAGCGCCTCTGAGACATCACAGGGTAACTCTGGCACCCCAGAACTCCCTCTGGGGTTGGTGGAGAGTTCATGGTTCTGTAATAATTGGACTTCATCCTCTGTGTAACTGTACTTCTGCCCTCTCTCTTCCACAAGCCTTGATTTCTAATCTCTACTCACCAAACTTCTGGAGAACCAACTGTCCTTCATTGCTTCGACCATAAAAACATTCCTTTAGGAATCCAGTGCTTTCTTTTTTTTTCTCATATCCACAAAGTTACACAGCTTAAATATCCTGCTGTCTAAAGACCCTCTGTACCCAGAATGCTCTTGGGCCAAGGTTTGAAGAAGAAATCCCCTAACATTTTGTTCTAGAACCACGTGGGAAGGGAGGTCAGGGCCATATAAGAAAAGGAGGGCCGTGGGGGTCCTGCGTCTTGGACAAAGGAACACCAGGGATAAGGGTCTGGCTATCAATCTGGACCTTGTTCTTTTAATGAGGGTGTACTTGTGAGAGAGAGGGGGGAAGGGAAATTATAAATGATGATATTAAATGTCGATTCTAGAGGACTGGGGAAGGAACTGGAAATTAGAAACTACAAAAGTATGTTTACCTGGTGAAATGCACTATTACTCCCTCATCCATATGAGCGTCTTTCCATGTCATTCATTTGTTCTTTTATATTAATATATCTTCTAATTATACTAAATTTGTTACAGTGACACTGGTTAATAAGACTATAGAGATTTCAAGTGTCCAGTTCTATAATGCATCACCTGTATATTGCAGTGTGTGTTCACCACCCAGTTATTTATTCTTTCAGTCATGCAATACCACTTAACTGAGAAATTATGCAACACCAAGCCCTGTGCTGGACACCGAGACCGAGCAGTGACTAAAAGCTGGCCCTCGGCCCCTCAAAACAACGCTCACCTTTATGCCTCATTATCCGGCAATACAACATAAACAGACTTTATTATATACATGCCAGATCCATGTTTTATGTCCTAACCAATTTTGTCTCATAGGGACAGTCTGTAAAGTTGCTTATATTCCACTAGTCCAAAGAAAATAAATCCTAAATGTAATACTGCCTTTAAACATACTGAGGCGCAAGATGGTCAGAGGGGCCAGAGAGGCTATGTGAAAGGCTGACCGGACAGACCACTTGAAACAGGACAGAAAACAACGGTCCTGTCCTGTCTCCAACGGTACATACAGTCGGCCTACGGACACCTTGAATTGAGCCCAGGGAGACTAGGGCCAGTGGTTCCCAAACTTTCTCCATGTGTGCACCCCTCTTAAGCCCATTTCTAAAAATTGTACCCCTTGCTTTTAAAACAGCTGTTTTTAAATATTGACACTTTGGTTTAGTGCCTATTTTAATGGAAAATAGTGGAAATGAGGTAATAAGTTAGGAAAAAATTTACTACACTAAAAGTACAAACCACAGATTTAACTTTACAATATTTGTCATATGGTTAAATATTGATAATGATGATCAAGTATTTAAACATTAAATAAAAAACTACTTGAAAAGAATCATGATTAAAGATGATACACTTTTACTCAGTCAATAACTAAACTGATCAAACAGTCTGGCTACGGACGTATTTATGTGTTTGGGGAAGTTTTAGAAACGTTGCAAATGGATTGTTCTGAAACTGCATAATGATTGGTAGAGAGTGGTTTGGGGGAACCCTCACCCATCAGCATTCGCTCATGTGATCTAATTTTGAAGTGTCTTCATTCATGGTGATTCCAACTTAACATTTATTGTCCAATAACTAATGTTTTGCATTTTTTACTTGTTTTTTCACCATTACTGATTGTTGCATACCCCCGAATGGCCCAGCACGTACCCCTGGGTGGTAGCGTACCACCGCTTGTGAACCCATGGACCAGGCTGACCACACATACCACTTGAAATGGGACAGTATCATTGCTTTCTGTCCCATTTAAAATGGCACATCTGGTCAGCCTGCCATGTTAACCAGTCACAAAATAAACTAAGTATCAGTGGGGCACTATGATTCTCAAAAGAGAAAAATCTATAGAGAAAATTAAATTCTTGACTGAATTTTGATAAGAGTTATTAAATAGAGTATATGATACTTTTCAGACTTATCAATTTTAGGATTTTTAAGAAAAATACTTTTGATCTGGGAAATAAGGTCTAGGGCTACTTAAAAGAGGGGAACTACTGAATAATTCAAGTATTTTGAAAGAACATTTAAAATACAAAATCTTTTTTGGGAAAGACTATGAAATCACATTATTCATATGCGATGTTCTTAATCAAATGACTCCTGAATCTGTAGAAAAATAAACGATCTTTATCTTCTCACAAACTGAACACCTGTAATCAGGTGGCAGTGCCAAGGAAACAAATTTGTCTTTACATTTCTACAAGTTTAAAGACTTAGACTAACATTGCAGCATTAGAAAATTGTAATGGAATAGAAGCTAGGGCATAATTAATTCTTAAGCTGTATAATTTTTCATGTTCCATTTCAAAGATTGTCACTAAACTAGTAAGTTTTTCTCCTCTTGCTAATTCAATAATTTCATACTGACAGGCTGTCATCATGGGAATTTACTATCACATTACTGCTTTACACATTTTAATACAAACATTTCCAAGCTGCAATTAGATACATTGACAGGAAATGTGGCTTTTTGTTAATGATTTATGTTTCTGCTTTGAAAAAGAAATGTTCTCCTAAATATATTCTAATGCCAAGTGCCCGCCAAACCTTTTGTTGACACATATCAAAGAAATGCTTTATGAATTCTGATCAATAAAAACAGTGCTTTGGCCCTTTTATATCCCTCTCCCTGTGAAAAAGAGAAAAAGTTAACACTAGTAGGTTATAGCGATTAATAGTATGTGCATTGGTAGACCAGGGTGTATACTTTGGATTTTCTGTAACTGGCTCTGTGGTTAGACAAGTGGTTTACTTTCTTATGCTATAGCTGTTTCAGCTACAAAATGGGATCCATAGAGGATTCACCTCTGAAGGTGTTTGGAAAGAGTGACTAAAACTGTCTATGGGAAACTTAGACGGAGCCAACAGCAAATCAGTGTTTGATCATTGTTATTGGATGTTGTTGAAATCATTAGTTATTGGACACTATACAGGTGCCAGGTGTTGGGGTGAGAACATAAAGATGAGGAAGTGACAGTTCTCTGAGACCCTCACAAACTGCATGGTGAAGCAACAGGGGGATGGCGTATGTAGAATCATTTTGAAAAATAAGAAATTTGGTATAAACACCAGAACGCTTTGTCAATACAGGAAATCACCAATGCCCTCAGAAGTATGGGTGGGTACCACACTTTAGAATGTTAATGCTTTTTATTTAAAACTATACTGCCAATATTTTCATCCTAAATACATTGAATATCTTATTAATTCACTCAGTTGTGCATTCATTCATGCCTTCAGCAAACGTGTAAAGTGTCCACTCTGTCCTGGGCCCTCGCTTCCCAGCCTCGTCAGTGGCCAACGTTTTGTTTCAGAAGCGAATAGCTGTGCATTGCTTCCCCTCTTCATGGCAGCTCATGCCTTATTTTATGTTTCACCTTCTAGGAAGGTTTTATGATACAGAATGGTCTGTGGGCAACTGACAAACATCTTAAAAACATCTTAGATCAGTTAAGTACCAAATCTAGTTGAAGAGGATGCCATGAAAATGAATATTCTTGATATCGGGCTGGCTGAGCAGGGGAAAACAGTAAAAGCTGTAAGAACCTCGCTTGGGCCACATGAGAGTATTAAAATCCACTGGAATTGCATTTAAAGATTTTATACACATGACAAGACCCATCTGCTGCTGAAATCGGCTTGATTTGCTGCTCAAGATAAGGGTGCTTCTGGTGTCTCGGGTATTAAAACAACTTATTTCATTGCCTTAATTCACTACTAATTAACTTTCTTAATGCACTGCTAAAGAATAATGCTTTTCAACTTCTACGAGCATGAACAACAAGCCTATGTTATCTTTCCAACTTGCTAACTGCACGGTATCACGGGAGTTACAACTGCAGTATAATGGAGAGGGTTACGAGCTGTGACTACGTAAGATCAGAAATTATAAGTTGGTACTATGTGTCAAAATCTGTATAACTCAAGAATTTTGTTTTAAAAACAGTAGACGCAAACATTAAATGAGTTCAAAATAGGATTTATAGTTTACTATCTATTTTTATAAAGTGACTATAAAGTAGGTCTTCCCAGTATAACCCTGCAATAATATTAAAAGTGCATTTTAATAGTTGTGATTTTTAGCCAATTCCACACAGTCTTGATTATTGTAGCTATAGTAAGTCATTTAGTCATGTAGAGTGATTCCATCTACTTTATTCTCCTTTTGCAAAATGATTTTAACTACTGTAGTATCTTTGGCTTCTTACAGAATCTTAGAATAATCTTGTCTACATGTATAAATGTCTTGCTGAGATTTTTACGGAAATTGTGTTAAGCCTGTATATCCATTGGGGATAATTGACATTTTTACTATGCTGATCCCTCCTAGTCTGCATTTCTCTCAATTTATTCAGATCTTCCTTTGTTTTTTGCATCTGCATTTTTTGTTGTTGTCGTTGTCAGCCATGTGGAGCTTGATGTCCAAGCTGCCCATGGTGTTGCCACTGATTACATATATATATTCCAGTTTATTTAACTGAACCTAATGGGAGAAATAGGGGAAAGCATGTGTATTCCATCTTCCTAGAAGCAGAAGATAAAAGTTAAAGAGCAAATGTTACTTTTCTCCAATGTATTTTTTTATTTTTTGATTTATTAGATCATTACAAAAGGCTGATATTAATCCATTGTACTTATCAGAAAGTAGGGCAAAAAATTAAAATGCCTTATCAGATTGTTTAGCATGAACTAATCAATGGACCAAATGTATAGATTTTTAAAGATTAGGTTCTCTTCATATGAATACAACGGTCATTAAAAATTAGGCTGTCTTCACACGAATACAATGGGTTATTAAGTCATTAAAAATCATACAATGCCTGGCTATACTGAATCAAGATAGAAGTTAAAAAATGCTAAATCAGTTCTAAGGTCCGTATCTCAATTTTGCATGGAAATATGCCAATTAGAGACATTTTTCTAAGTTCTGACAGAAAATTTAAGTGTCTTGGTTCTTCTAATGAAAGAACTGAGCTGTTTTTCATAGAACTAGTCACTTAAATTTTGTGGGTGTCAGTTTCCAAATCTGCAAAACAGTAGTAATAGCACCTGCTTTGCCTGTTTCTATTATTGTAAAGATCAAATGAGCTAGCATATAGACAAATACTTTTTAATTGTTAAACTAATTTTAAATGTTATTGTCAACTAAATGTAAAATGTTACTGCCATCTCCATCATTATTACTCAAATAGTTATGAGTATTCTCTTTATTCCGCAAAAATGGAAAGCAATAAAATACAAAGGGCTCAAGGAGGAACCTTTAGCAATTACATAATAGATCTAAACACATAAAGGATTATCTGCAAAGCTGTGGTATTACATACATAAGGATGTGGTAAAGAATTACATGTAATTACACAAAACAAAAAAACTATTATGAGATTTCTTACTCTGGAAATTTAAAAACTAGATTTATCATCCAATGTAGTTAAGAGACACGATGTGAAGAAAGAAAGAAGAGTCCATTTTATTTCCCGCCTCATTTCAACATGGGACATCTCTTACTATCAGGCCAGTCTCTTCAATATACCCCATGCTTGCCAACCCCCCATTCCTCTTCATTGTCTTCTCCCCATTCCTTGGGGTTCTATCCACAGCCTCACCACTCTCATGAACATTCTCTGGCAGCTCCAGCCCACTCTACTCTCCTTTTCTGACATTGTTATTACTCCTATAGCCTGCACCACAAAATGAGGTACTTAATTATATCTTGCCTTGTACTGTGTTCTAACTGTGCCATGAATATCTTCTCTCCCATGCTATATGGTAACTTCTCAGCAAAGTACCAATTTTCCTATTATTCGTATTTATCCCTTAGCATTTAGGAAATATATGCATCTAATAGGTATTCAAAGAATTATTAAACAACTAAATGACTTTTCTGGGCTCCCTGTAATTCTTTACTCCACTATATTTAAAAAGTACTGAGACCAAGAAGACCAAAGATGATTTTATTAATTACCACACGTGATTAAGTCATTCAATACACCTGGGTATGGCAGCTACTGAGGTGTCTTCTTGACAAGGTAAATAGTAGGGGTGAATTAGAGGGCCACAGTGAACAGCTCACATACATTCTGAGTTTTGGAGAGTAGATGGGTTAACTAGATGCATTTGGGTTTGATTCCATCATTTATTTCAGTTGTGTTGGTGTCAACTGTCTGGCATCCATTGTCTCACAGAAAATCGAGGTGATCTGAGAGGTTACTTTGTGATGAAACGTTATCCTGTTTTACACATGGGTGGATTCAGACAAATAAGAGGCGTTGTTTATAAAGTTTATGATTCTTAGAAAGTTCTATAAAGTTTTTTATATCATTCTAAGAAAAGTAAACATCTTTGAAGAAGTTACCATGCCACTGGGACCTTGTAAATGATCTAATCTGGACTTCTCACCTATAGGCCAGAGGCTCTGGGAGTTACATAAAAATGGCTTACTATCACATGGGTCTCTTTATCAGTTCATAGAAGGTTCAAAACACAATGTTTTTTGTTTGTTTGTTTGTTTGTTTGTTTGTTTGTTTTTTACCACTTTTGTCCTTTATCTGCCTAGTGGTTAGATAAATACTTCAGAGCCAAAATTCACATTGTTCTGTAATCAGAGTACCCTGAATTTAAACTTTAGATTTACTACTTATGTTTATTATATGTATTTCAAATCAGATGGTGAAAATAATTATCTTGCCTTTAAAGATAGTTTTAGAGAAATTTAGATACTGAATTTATTGAACACCTCTTTGGAAATTCATGAACTGCCCCATTTTCAATTTTTTCAAACCAGACTGCCTTTTCCTTAAGAGATTCCTCTTACTAAGCTCATGTTCTTCATGGTAGACAGAATGATAGACCCCTGAAGATGTCCAGGTCTTAATTCCCAGATTCCATGAATAGCTAGCTGTTTCATGGTGAGGAAGAATTAAGGTTACAGATGGAATTAAAATTGCCCATTAGCTGACTTTAAGATAAAGAGATCACTCTGGATTATCTGGGTGGCTCCACTGTAATTACAAGGGTCCTTATAAGTGTAAGGGGGAGGCAGGAAGGTCAGTCAGAGAAGATGTGATGACAGGAGCAGAGGGCAAAATAATGCAATTTCTGGCTTTGATCAGGGTAGGAAGCCACACATCAAGGGATATAGGCAGTCACTAGAAGCTTGGAAAGGCAGGAAAAACAGGTTCCTCCCTAAAGCCTCCAGAAAGGAATACACCCTGATGACATTCGATTTTAGCCCACGGAGATGCATTTCAAATTTCTGAACGGCAGAGCTACATAATACTTATTTAATCACTTTCATCCTCGTTCAGTGGTCTCTCCTAAGATATAAGATCCTGTAAGTTACCAATACACGCTTTGCTTATTTATGTTACATTATTTTTTCATTTTTGTTTTATTAAATGTATTGGGGTGACATTGGTTAATAAAATTATATAAGTTTCAAGTGTACAGTTCTTCAATATCATTTGTATACTGCATTGTGTATTCACCACCCAAAGTCAAATCTCCTTTTGTCCCATATATTTAACCCTATTTACTGTTGTCTACCTCCCTTCCATCCCCCTTTCTCTCTATAGTAACTACCATACTGTTTGTATCTATGAGTTTTTGTTTGTCGTATTTGTTCATTTGTTGCTTTCAGTTTTATATCCCACATATGAGTGAAATCATAGGGTTCTTGACTTTTTCTATCAGAATTATTTTGCTTAGCATGATATTCTCAAAATCTATTCATGTTGTTGCAAATAGCAGTATTTCATCTTTTCTTATGTCTGAGAAGTATCCCATAGACTATGTCAAACTAAAAGCCTTCTGACCAGCAAAAGAAACCATTAACAAAATAAGAAGGTAACCAACTGAATGGGAGAAGATATTCACAAACATCTCTGATAAAGGCTTAATATCCAAAATATATAAAGAACTCACACAACACCAAAAAAACCAAATAATTCAATTAAAAAATGACAGAGGACCTGAATACACACTTCTCACAAGAACATATACAAAGGCCAAAAGATGTATAAAAAGATGTTCAACTTCATGAGCTATTAGGAAAACGGAACACAAAAACACAACGAGATACCACCTTCCACCTGTTAGGATGGCTATTATCAATGAAGCAAGAAATAACAAATGTTGGAGAGGATGTGGAGGAAAAGGAACCCTCATATACTCTTGCTACAACTTCTGAAAAACGTATGGCAGCTCATCAAAAAGTTAAAAATAGAATTACCATTTGATCCAGCAATTCCTCTTCTCTATGTGTAGCTATGTTCATTGCAGCATTATTCACAGTGGCCAAGACATGGAAACAACCAAAATGTCCTTCAATAGATGATTGGATAAAGAAGATGTGGTACATATATACAATGGAATATTACATTATTTTGTTTATATTAATTTTGTGGTTCCCACAGTTTCTGGGCCAATGGTATTTTCCACTAGTGCCAAGTTAAAAAAACGGATTAAATTACCCACCATTTAGCCAAGCAACACCCCTAGAAAGTATTATTGAAAGCCTAAAGAGTGTCACTAAATTCACAGAAAACATTCTCTGCAAGTATTCAGTAGGGTTCAGAATGTTTTCTTTTTTTTGCTTTCAGTCCCAATTTAAATCCCATGTCAGATCAAGCACTTTTTAAAATACATAGCCCATAAAGTCTGTTTTATACAGTCCACTCTGAAGGTTATCTCTTTGATTAAGAAACATGACACACTATAGGGACTGAATCTTAGTACTGTGCAAACGACTCGACTGGGATTCACAGGTCTGAACTTCTAGGACCTCTCCATTCATTAACACTGTAGAGTGTTGTTGTTATCAAGTTGACTTCACAGTGTTTTCTGGTGACAATGGTCAGTTGATTAGTATTCCAGAAATGGAGTGGAGGAAGTATCTATAAACATAGTTACCACAGGAATCAATATTTGAAGTTCTAAAAATATTATCCTCATTAACGGTTATGTTCATTTTGTGGATACAGCTACTGTTAATTTCAAAATCCTGATAATTATTGTGGGTTATTATATCCCGGCATGGCACAAGAAATGAAATCCAATCAAGGTTAGCTGCTATTAACCTTAGTAGCATTTTTTGAAATTACTAATAGTTCCAATTTTTGTTAACACTGTGGAAGGAAAAGTTATTTATTGAGGAAAAAGGGAAAGTTAAATCTTCTAAACAATACAAACTCTTATTTAGTGGCCCTGATAAGCAAGCCCATTCACCCATCTCTGCTTTTTTTTGAAATTCCAGCATAATATTTGTAATTTAATTACAGAGTACAAACATAAGTCTTTACTGACATCATGTGCATGCTATATTGAGGGAAGAGCGATTAATTCTATTGAACAGCTTGCTGACTTTAGAGAAGATAATTAGGGAATTTTTTATGTAAAAACAGAAAAACACAATGGCTCATGCATTAAGATGTTGAAGAGTCTTTAAAAAGAGCATACTCAAATGAAGAAACGATGTCTTTGGCTTGCAAACTTTTCAAAGCACCATGTTACTTGAAGAGACAATTCTACCCTTCTGATGCTACTAATCTCACCCTGAAAAAGCAATTTTCTTTCAAAAAGGCAGATCGTTGATGCTTTCCTGGACCAGCACCCTGCTGTTTAGCAATTCTGAATTGATCTGCTAATAAGAAACTGACTGTCTCAGATTTGTTTAGCCTTTGGTATGAGTGGATTTATTTTTAAAAATTTCTCTTTTGCTGTGCTAGAAAGAACTGTAATGATTTTTTCTCATGCTGATCTTTAAGTATTTAAAGGAAAACAACGGCTGATAGCTCATCAAGGAGTGTGAGACTCCCCTAAGAGCTGACAAACTCCCATTTTGAGAATGCATTAGCCAAACACTTCCATTTTCCCCAGAGGGTGTCATTAGGGCACTTAAGCACGGAAAGCTACTAGGAGCAAAAACACTCCAGAGAATTTATGTGAAGACTTAGACAAGCCCTTTGCCTCATAGTTTATGATGGTATATCATTCAAAGAACAACCCATTAATAGATCATTTGAATTATCATGAGTTATGATGAATTCAAGCCTCTAGAATATTCTAACCCAATAACTTGCTTTTTTTACAGCAATAGCACAGACATCTACAGAATAGATGTTTTACAGAGCAGTCTTTATTTCTTCTTCTTTTACGTACCACTGGGATTTACAGTGTTTGGGGCAAGAGGCAGAAGTAATAGTCTTACAGAAAAAATGAATGTTGCAGGTCATTATCAGACATGAAGAAATGATGAGTGATGGGTTGAGTCAGTATTACTAATTCAATTAGAGCTGAAGAAGATGCCTCTGAATGTGGTCTTTCTAGAGGAAAATGTGCTTATAATTTATGTGTGTACAGAACACTTTTGATAGAAATGGCTATATGGGGTTCTTAATTGGGTATGTGCCACATTCTATGCCAGAATATATATCGGGGTGCTAAAAAATGCGTGCGCATTTTAAGCAATGTCAAGGTTGCTCATGCAGTCATATGCTGTAACCACAAGTGTCTGATGCTCATGGTAACCACTATGAGCACCTCTTGTAATTGCCGAAGTCAAGTGTGACTTGTATTCATCTTTTGCTATTGGTATATATTGAGTATTACAATTTTAGTACAGTTTTTTCCTTTCTTAAAATGTGTATACATTTTTTGGCACCCTCTATGTGTGTACTGTGTGTGTTTATATATACACACACAACACACACACGTATATATATGCTGTCCAAACACATCCAGTCAGAAATACTTCTATTTTTTAATGTTATATGGCTGGGTACTTTCTAGACAGCCTGCATATGTATATGCATTTGTATATGTATATGTATTTGTAAAATTTCATTTATGTGCTAAAGTAACTATATTTTAGGCATTATTATTGCCACACTGAAGATATTTCCAAAATAGCATAGGTAGTAAGTCATTTAAGTGGGATTTGAATGTGGGCGTTGTTGGTTACAAAGTCTGTGGTCCTTATCTACATCATATTGGTCTTTCTTTTGTTCTCCTTAACTTCCTTCTTTATTTCTTACTCAGGCAAGGGTAGGAATAAACTATAGGTAAAGACTCTTCTTAGCCTTTTTTAGTCTTATGGAGGATTCATGTTCATACTCAATCTCTCTCTCTCTCCCCCCAGTACTTTCCCTTAATTTTCAAACAAACAAGCAAAGAACACCTAGCCTTTACCTTTTAGTGGATTGAACTGTGGCCCCCCCGGAAAAGATATGCCCAGGTCTTAAGCCCAGAAGTGGGGAGTGCTGCCTTGTTTATAAAGCAGGTCTTTGCAGATGTGATTAATTTAAGAATCTTGAGAGAAGGCGCTTATTCTGAGGTATCCAGATGGGTCCTAAATGCAATCGCATGTATTCCTATAAGAGAAAGGGAGATACCTGTCTCCTTCTGGGTTTCTTGTTCCAGAGAGAGAGACACATATAGAAGAGGAGTTGAAAGGAATGCGACGGCAGAGGCCCAGCTTGGAGTTAAACAATAACGAGCCAAGAAATGCGTGGAGCCACTCGAAGCTGAGCAACTCAGGAAAGGGACTGCTCCCTAGAGCCTCTGCAGGAAGTATGGAGCTGCTGACACTCTGATTTCAGATTTCTGGCCTCCATAATTGTGAAAGAATAAATTTCTGCTCTTTTGAGCCTGCAAGTTTGTAGTTAATTATTTGTTACGGCAGCCATGGAAACTAATATAACCCCCCTCTTTTAAATTCTGACATTGGTAGCAGGGAAAAATTGCAATATAAAAGCACTTTCCACTCACTCCTAACCCTGTGAAATAATGGGACATGTAATAAGCAAAATAAGAGAATAAACTTTAGAAAATCTAGGGACACTTGATCTCTGCATAAGCCTGCAAAGCTCCTGATGGTAATACAGCCTGTCTTTTTCTACCTTCTTGTCTCATAAGACAATCTTCTGATTGCAGGGCTATAGGCTGTGATCAATAGATATTTGATGAGCCAATCAATCTGACTTTGCAGTGGCTCCAGCAGACCTGAACCATTTTAGGAAAAAAAAAAAAGAAAAAAAGAAAAAAAGAAATGGTCTTTCATGCTGAGAGAGGTGTTACTCCTTACCGGAATTCTCATCGACATGCTAACACCTGCTCTGACATGCACTTCAGGTCTATCAGCACGTCATGGAGGAGCCAACCTTTGTGACTCTCAGAAACTGACAGGTAGGACTGAACCACCATGGTGAATGCAGAGCATTTCAGGGTGAGGTGCTGACCATGACCTCATCATCAGAGGTGAACCAGTACATTTAAAAAAATATATTAGAATCAATTTTTAAAGAAATTCTCAACACATAAAAACAAGTGGGAATGGCAGGGCAATCCTGCATCTAAATGGCAGTACACAGGGCTCGGATTCCAACCTCTTGGGTCAGTCGGAAAGTCCAGAGAGGTCATAGTCGATCTCTGAGCAGGTGGGGTGGTTTTCAGTGTGGATCCTTCACACCCAGGTCAGAATGTCCCAGTGCCATCGTCCTGGGACTTTCCAGTCAATGTCCATTCTCATTGGCTGCGGTGTGTCAGGACCAGCTGTCAAATGTTTTTAACATTATTTTAATGCACCCATTTTCTCTAGAACACACACACCCTTCTTTCCATTCCCAGTGTGATGGCTCCAGTTCTTGTCACCATTTGCATCCTTGTCACCCATGTGGGTGTCTCCAAGAGCCTCTTCAGAGACTCCTCCTCCTCCAGCATTGGCCCCTGTAATTCATTGAGGTTCCTTCTGGAACCTCAATCCTAATGTTTAACTCCTCTACTAAAATGAATAAATGCATAAAGAAACAGAAACATTTATTACTGTTTGTTTCCTATTTATAAACATTAGAAAATAAAGATCATAAAACCAAAATAAGGTAGAGAACATACCATAACAGTTAAAAGAAAAAGCTTTTTATCTAAATTAATTTAGATCTATACCTTAGAACTAATGGCAAAACAAATTCCAAATAAATCAAAACTTTTTTTAAAAACAATAAATAACAATTCTGGTTCAAAACAGAGAACCAAATATTATAAACCTTTTAGAGGAATAATACTTTTCTGTGCGATAGAAGAAATCACAACAGAAATTCTGATGGATTTGACTACAGAAAGATTGCAACTTACTCATGCAATGAAATTACTATATAAAGCAAAGGGACATGATCAGAGAGATGACAAAATGCTAATATCTGAATTGCATGAGAGATACATGTACATTGAGAAGATGGTCTGGTGATGGCTGGCAGACAGATGGGGATGTGAGAGCTGCAAGGGAACACTGAATTGGGAGTGTAAGGAAAGAGAAGAAGAAAGGAAACCCAAATTTCAAGCAAAAGCACCATTACGAAAAGGAGCGAGCTGGTCTCCTTCGTGGCCTCAGGGAGTCCTTGTGGCATCTGCCTTATACTTTCTTAGGTCACTTGCTCTGGGGGAAGCCAGCCATCACGTTGAAAGAAACTCTACCAGTCCTACGGTTAGGTTCAGGGGGAGAAGAACTGAAACTTCCTGCCATCAGCTAGCATCAACAGACTCATTGTACAGAGGAAGAAACCGAGGCACAAAGGACAGGAGACTTGTGCAAGCTGACACAACGAGGAGGTGACAGATCTAGGATTAGGGACCCATAACATAATCATGGTCCTCTTGATGCAACGAACAGGATGAGAAAGTACAGGCAACTGTGTGAAGCACAGCACCAGCAACAACAAAACTCTGAAGTTCAGAAATTAATTGGATGTGGGGGCATGAGAGAGGGCAAGGGGAGGATTAAAAATGGCTCTAATTTTTCAAATATGCATAATGGGGTTATTAATTAAGGTGGGGATCAGACATAAGCAGCTTAGGAAATAGTGCATGTGCATGAGTGTGTGCATGCGTGACCACTCACAGAGGTCTGGACAGTAAAGTGGATGTACAGCAAATGTGATGAACAGGCTAGTGCGCAAAATCCTTGTGTTGAGTTGTCCCAGGCAAGCAAAATTACAAAGGGGTTTACTCTACTAACATATGGCTAAAAGATGGCTTTTCTCCCCATCCCCCAATTTTTATTTATATGACCTTCTCTCTGGTGATCAACAGAAGACTAAAACCTTCCTCAATTCACTTAACCTCTTCTTGACCCTATCTTACCTTTATCAGTCAGTTCAGTTGTGAACATAACCTAAGATTTTTTTAAAAAAACCAATTCTTTAGAAACAATCCATTCAGTAAAATTCATTCAAATTTGTTCAGTTAAAATATCAATGAAATAAAAAGTAATGAAACTTTTTTATTGCATTGCTTGGCAATCGCTGGGATGCGAACTACTACTGTAAACATATACCCTATTCTCGTTAGTGTGTGAGGAAAATAGTCCAGTTGGAGAACTCATGTTTTCTCCATTTTTCTCTCAAGACTACCATCCATCAAGAGGGATGTGAGTTTTTTATTTTTCATTTATTCCCTCACAAACGTACGTGACTATTTCATTTTGATACATGTCACTTTAATAAAGAAGCTCCTCTCTATGGGGAGCTGTGAAAAAGGCAGGCACCGCAGGTGTTATGTTTGAAGAGTTCTGTACGCACTCACAGCTGCTTAGTTGTAATGCACTGCTGCGCCCAACGGCCAGGGAAATTCAGCACAGATGCTGGGAAAAAAAATCCCAGGAAACCAGCGAGAGGAAACTTGGAAAAATCCTAATACATAATGTATCCACTACAATATCCTCCTGCATGTGCTCACAAATCTGACTGTGTCACTTGGCTTATCTCAGTGTTTTACTAAAATAAAATTAAAAATGCACAGACTCTCTGGAGAGATTTAAAGGTACCTTGCACAAAAATGTTCAAAGGAAGGCTGAACTGCTTTTATGATAGAGAAACAAAGTATACTAAGCAATGACCAGAACCCTGCAGTTACTTAGACCATGGGTAAGGAATGGATGCTCTTGTCCCTCCATCCCTTCTTGTTTACTCCAGTCTCATGACTCACTCTTATTTCTAAGCACCGTGCCAGTTTTGTTTCTATTTCACTTACACAGAAAAAAAAAATTCTAAACATAAATACGTGGCTGAATCCTGAACTTATCTTGTTCAACTCGCAGCTGTTTTACCTATTCTCTAGTCTATCAATAGTCACATTTTATTTCTAAGAGAACCCTAATGCTCACTGTGCAGTAGTTTTGTTGCCGGACCTCAAACTGCAAACGTGATGGCCACAGTGGGTGATGAGTTTAGTTAAGAAGGAAGAGACATTAATTTTGTGAGGGGAAGACATGAATGGAAAACATGTTCAAATGACAGCAACATGCTGTACCAGAAAGCACTGGCCTCTACTAAGATTGCAGCAAGGGGTCCCCTACAAGGAGTGTCCATATTCACATATGTTTTATCATAGTGCATTGTTACAAGTGTTCTATTTTATTATTAGTTATTGTGGTTGAACTCTTACTGTGCCTAATTTACAAATTAAACTTTATTATAGGCACGTATGTATAGGAAATAAGACAAGAAAAGGAAAAAACAATATATACAGAGTTCGGTACTATCTATGGCATCAGGCATCCACGGGGGGTCTTGGAACGTATCCCCCGTAGATAAGGGGGACTATTGTATTGCTTTATTGGTAGATGAGACTATTAAAATACTATCAAACAGGAGTAGACAGATTATAAGGAGACAGAACCATGCTTTGGAGTCAAGGGAAATTTGATTTTAAATAACAGCTTTTCCATTTGCTAGCTTTATGATCCTGGGTTAATTACAAAGTTTCACTGAGATTCAGTCTCTTCATCCATAAAATTGAAATACATTTATGTCCCCAGTAGGTTTTTAGTGAAGTTGCAGGAGATTTTATATATATATATCTCCAAGTAATTGGTTACTGACTTTATCTTCAGTAGATTATGAACAGCATAATTATGAGGATTTCTTTGAATTGCACCATTGTTTTTCACATTGACTGAGACCTTATAGCAGGGAAGACATTGGTCAGGCATATTCTCTACAAAGTTTCAATGTAGCCAAAATTTTAGGAGCATCTTGAAATGTTTTTTGTTCTTCCATCCTCTGCTGTTTCCTCCTAGTCTTCCATTCTTTTGATCTTGACTGCTTTTTGAAACTCTCTGTTTGCTTTCTTGCAAGTATTCTTTTATTTAAAAAGTAAGCTAGAACTTAAATTTTTAAAGAAAAATGTATAAGGAAAACATTTATTGCTGTTCACACCCATATTGTTATTTAAAATACACAAATGCATCATTTAGCGATGACACCAAATATTCCAAAAGCTTCTGAAATTGTCTACGTGTAGTTCCAGTGTTGCCATTAACTATGTAGTTCAGGGTCAAACATTTAATCCTTTGGCTTTTATTCTAGCTCCATCTCCAAAATGAAGTAATCAAGTTAGAATTTAGGGCTTCAGGAATTTATTAGTTGTTGCTATTTTTTAATGAGAATTTTAGATTTGAGGTTTCCGTTTTGATGATGGTGCCCCAAACATAAATGAAACCATAATCTGCAACCTCAGGTTGACCATTTCAGTATGTGATTTCATGCTTTTTAATAAATAGGACTCTTGAGGACCCACGTAAGCTTTGTTTCTTGTGACTACTGCTTCATATACTGTTGGTGCCACTGTAGATTCCAAAATTGAATTAAAATGTGATGCAAATGTTAGAAAACTTCCTAAAAATCTACAAGATACTCAGAATATAATTAAGTATATTAACTAATATAATTAATATTATTAAATACAGTCTAGAAACCTTCTGACTTAATGCAAATTCCTCATGGCTTCACGGCTCTTAGACTTCACACACTGTCTTCCCTCCCAACGCATCGTGGGCTCGATTGTTCGAGAAATTACAACAGCAACATCTCTGCAAAGATTTCTCCGCTTCCTCAAGGTAAAGCTTCGGATCAAATTCGCTTTGCTTCACTTGTACCACTCTAACAGCACTTATCAGAGTGCCTTACACACATCCTTTCCATGTTGTCTCTGTTCTTATTTAATGAGTTCCCGCATAGTAGACATGGTCTTATAATTGTCTTCCTTCTCATTATCTGACATGTCATGCACATAATACACCCAATAAATATTAGTTCACAAAATGAAACACAACCTCACTGTAAAAAGTTCTTTGCTTCTGCTACCAGGATAACTTCTCCAACTGAACTGGATGCAACTCCGTCATTTACTCAGTCAGTGTGGCTCAGACGCTGAAGCCGGATTGCCAGATCCAAACTTTAGTTCTGTATCGAACACGTTTGACTTGTGAGCCTGAGGCAAACTACTTTCTGTTTTGAACCTCAATTTTGTCATCTCTAAATTGGGCACAATAATTGAGTACCATTCAAGTTTGCTTTTTAAGGTTAAAGGAAATTGTTAACATATTTTAATTTCTTTATACAATGCACATCATGGGACAAATGAATCATTTAAAATGTAAATTCTTTTGCCCCTTCAAATCAGATGAGCATTGGGTACTAAAATGATTCCTAATCATGGGACTTACCAAACTGATCTTATTTGTTAATCTCTTAGTAACTACTAAAGAGGAATAATACCTTAATCAACTCTGTTTTTCATTCCCAATGTTTCATTATTCCTGGATGTTTTCTCGTTTTCAGCAGCCAGAAAAGAGAGAACAGAGAAGAAAGAACGAACAAAGAATTGGTCCTTGGCTTTGAGTTTCAAGTAGCGGAGGCTCTGACATAGACAAAAGACTTAGCAGAATATATGAGTAGAGAAATGGTTACGTGCACTTTACTCCCATCCTCAGACAAGGCCAAGATTCCACAGGACTGAATTCAAAGGTGGGCAAGTAGGGGAACAATATAAGTCCCAGATAGTTTTAGGGAGTCTGATAAAGGAGGGATGGGGCTGTCACCACCAAATAAAATGCAGCAGTCGGCAATCCCCTGGGGAGCTACTCAGGGCGCTCAGCCTGAGGCTGCAGGTGGACTGACTTGAATCTGTGTCTCAGCTTCTTAGACTTCAGCACCAGAGGCATTACTGATGCTCAGAAGGGGCTCTGAGAGGGGGTTGAATCTAGCCCACTGTGGGTGCAGGAGTGGCAGAATGCTTCCTGAGTACCCTGCAGTGGGTGATGAGAGTGGGCTGGCTCCCAGAACCGTAGGTTGAAGGCAGAGATCATAAAGGCAGGAGTAAGGCAGGAAACAGCAGGGACAATGCAGATGGGTGATGAAGATACATGATCCATGTCCCCACCTCATTCCCAAATTCTCCCACTATGTCCTCAGGTTACATAACTCTACACAAAAGAAAAAGGAAGTCCGTGCCAATTCAATGAAGTCACAGTTCTGTTGTCCAGTGGGATGGCACATCAAAATAGAAATGAAGTTTTTTCTACAGAGGTAAAACAAATGTTATCTGTCTGGATCCTCCCCTCCCCCACCTCTCTCTATTTCTCTCTCTCTCTCTCTCTCTCTCTCTCTCTCTCTGTCTGTCTCTCTCTCTCTCTCTCTCTCTCTCTCGTTCCCTACCTATTTATGTATCTATAGACCTGAAGTTGTGGTGGACTAAACATTCTGAGGAGATTATGACTGGTAGAATTTAGGCTCCTAGATATCTTTGAGGATGGGAGTGGAAAGGGAAAAATGAATTAGGAGAAGAGCTATTAGGAGGGATGCAAAAATGAATGTCCTTTGGGACCTATCTTGCCCTGGCTATCCCTGAAATGTCTACACTGTTGGACTTGGGAGGTTTAATCCTGATAACACTAATGTTATTATGTTAGAGTTCTAATGCAGAAGCAAGGCTGGGTACATGAGTCCACCATTCTTTGAGGGCATAAAGAGCGAGCCAGGAATGGGAGGTCCAGACTTCCAGTATTTTCCAGTAAGACAAGCATTTTTGCCAGTTTAGAGATGGTAATACATGCAGATGGACTGCCTCTGCCACAAGAAGAATGGGGAGAGGGGAGGAGGTTTTGTGCATAATCAAGAGCTCTCCAGGTACTGTACCAATGTGGTGATTCTGGATCCTGACTGTCTGCTAGTGACTGGTGTCTGGATCACTGAAGTTGCCAAGAGAGCTGCCTGGCCCTGAACTTCAGCAGTCATCTAGGGAAACTGAGATGGCCTACCAGACCCCTAAATACAACCTGTAGTCTTATTTGCCTCAAACGTATTAGAAAACCATAGAAGAGAAGCTGTTGCATGCTCATCTGGCCCCTGGGGATGGGTATCGACGTTCTTCCTCATTCATTTTCCTCTAACAGCCATGGGAGCAAGCAGCCTCATCCCACTGATGTTAAAAGAGCCAATCTGCTCCTGTTTGTGAGGTCTGATTGTGTTTGCTTTCTAATTCCAACACCGCCCGCCTGCCCTGCAGATTGCGAACCCTCAGGGAGAATGTCTTCTGTACTTGATGCTCTTCTGTAACCACTATCAATACTTAAAACATAAAATGAAGAATTCTGACATGTTTGACAAGGTGTATTCCACTGTTTAGAGGCCTTGTACATGGAGGGGGACCCATGGGGCTTGCTGACCGCACAAGGGGACAAGAAGCTGTGCAGGGGACAACAGCACCACACAGTGCTAGGTGGGCCTTCCCCAAGAAACATGTTCTCTCAGGGCTGATGGCAAAGAAAATCTCATCAAGTTGCATTTCACACAGACATGCATGGGGCTGTCATTCAGCTGGGGCAAATAGCAGGAAAAGCTATCTCCTTGTCTGCTTCAATTGGAAAAATAATTCTCTGCCTCTCATTTGTGATTTGACTTTTCTCTTTTGCTTTAGAAGACTTGATAAAATATAAAGGAGAGAGTGTATGTATTAAAATTCGTGGGAAAGAGAAGGGTGTGCTCGGTGGGAGAGTATGGAGGAAACACTTCAGTTAGTGTCCCTGGGTCCTAATCCTGGCTAAGTGATTCTAACAACACGATTCGCTCTACTGTGGTGGGAGACATAGTTCTGCAAGTCTTACTCAAGCACCAGAAACAATTACAGTTTCGGCCTGCGTGCACAGCTCCAATATAGAACTGTTCTGGAATTGAATTCAAGCATATGTAAGAGGTTAGGGTTTTCACCAAGGGTCAATATTTGAACATCAGAATCACTGGCCTTTTTTTTTTTGTAAAGAAGAAAACAAATACAGAAGTCAAATATTCAGTGCCTGAACCATACTAAGAGAAACATTTGACTGTAATATGACATAATGTGTTCCTCTCTCCATCAGAGAATCAAAATTAGTTAATTTGTATCTAAACCTAGAAAAGAGATGTTTTTCCACCTCTCTTTTGGTTGGGCATATTGATCGGGTTGAAAATGGGACAACCAGAGTTTGATAATAGTTTGACCCATCTGCAGCCTGTTTCCTTTTCTCGATTCAACCTTATCAGAACCTTGTCCATCAGCCTGTAAAACTACCCTTACAGCTTCGGAATAAGACGAAGTAATTGGACAGAAGGGCTCATGTCCAAAGTGGGACCTGTTCTTGGACTCTCCCAGCATGGCTCCTACGAAACTATGAGCGAATGCAATAATCTAAATGGCTTATTTTAAACAAATGCAACTTCTCAGCATTTTCTAGGTTGCAAGCAAAAATGCGAATTGAGACTCAGATTAATCTACAAATTGTTTAAATTCTTAATTTCCCCTTTGGGTGTATATATAATGTGTACAAATCTAGAGTATCATAGACTGTTCTGGATCATCTAGGGACCTAAATAAAATAATGTGACCTAAACCTAGATATATTGCTTTTATTGATAATATCTTATTATATTTCCTTTTTTGTCTTAAATTCAATATAATTAAAAAATAAAAACAAAAATCTTCACTATTTTCCCATAGGATCATTACTGAAATGCCTACCACACTGGACTCTAACTTTGAAGTCATGTCAAAAGTTATCCTACATTGTTTATGATGCCCCCAGGTGCTGATACTAAATATTTGCTCTTTATTACTTTATTAAAAATTCATGATGATACTATGAAACATAGAACCATTAATATCACCATTTATGTATAGATGAAGAAAGTCAGGTTCAACAAATTTAAGGAACTTGCCCAGTTACACAATTTGTAAGTTGCAGAAACATTCATCAAACACAAATCTCTGACTCTAAATTCAGAGCTATTAAGACCCTTAGTAGCCCAATACAGTCACCCACCATTCAAGACAACTCACTGACTTTATGTCCTATATACCAGGGTAACAACAATAAGAACAACCTTAATTTTTATAGTGATCTGGTTGCCTCTTGTTAATTTAATCTTTATTTTCACCAGCCTTCCACAGGGGTCCCCCATACTACCAGACCTGTTTCTTTAAATTTCCTGCCATGGCTTAGTGTGCTTCTGTCACTTCCCTTTCATATTGGTGTTCTTATAGTGCTCTTCAGAAATGGATTTCCTATCTCTTCTTCCCATAATTCTGCTGTTACTCTCTCTTCATATTAACTTCTAACTCATGCCTCTAACCATACACAGTTTAATACAATTGCAATCAGAGTTAGCAACCATATTTTAGCTCCTATAGGTAATAATAGTCAGTTTCATGTAGTTTTCATTTGTATTTTATTTAAAGTAATAGTCAATTTCATGTAAAGTAATAGTCAATTTCATGTAGTTTGCATTTATATTTTAACCATTGAAATCAGGGACTATGGAGTTATAATTTGTCTTTTTACCTCAAAGCAGAACATTGAACTCACAGAAGGCTCTGGAGAAATTTGTATTGTTTAAGTGAATAGATGCGAACTAACTTTATACATAATAAAATATTACCACATGAATTTTCTCGAAATTCCATATTGGCTTTAGAAGGACAGAGATGACACACATAGTTTTCAACATTTATAAAAATGTTTCACAATTCAGCTTTGGTAGGAGTTTAATTATAAAGCTAAACTAAGTAAAGATGGAAAAAAATCTACCAAAAGATTTCTGCACTATACTGCAAGACTGATCAATAGTAATAAATTGGATTTTCAACCTTTGGGAATAAGTTAGTACCAAAAAGAAAAACAAACCTTAGTAAAGTTATTCTGGGCTACCGCTAGTGAGTGGACCAAATTATTTTACAATCAATATTATATTTTATTGGAACAAAATAAAATGTATTAGAACCTCAGCAAGATAAACAAATGCTTGATGTCCAATAACAGCCTTAACAGAAATAAACTTTTTAAAAGATGCATATGTGACCAAAAGTCTCTGAAGGAGAACCATCCAATTGCTGAAGTCATAAAGTCATTTAGAACTACTGTCAATAAATAACAAGAATTTCTGAAGTTTCTGCCAGGCTCAGGCCTAGGCAAACAGAGAAAAAGAGGATGTTTGGGAAAAGTTCACTTTTTCTTTTCATTCCTTTTACCTTCCCTTAGTACCAGGTTTATCAAGAAGCTGGTGAAGTTGAAGCTTTGGAGATGCATGTTTGCTCAGGCCCTATCTAATTCTATTTATATATAGCAAATGAGATTATTTAAATTCCTTTTCTTAAAGAGGTACCTCCAAACCTTGATTAGACCTTGGATCACAAGCATGCACTCCCTTAAAATCCTTAAGACTTTTAATATTCCATTTGGCAAAGATTTTCTTTGTTCTTTCAGTAGTTTTCTTAGATTCATTCATTTTCTCATCCATCCATCCATCCATCCATCCATCCAAGAAACAGAGACTCATTCTCATCGTCCCCCGTTACGTGGGGAGGAAGAATGGCAGTTGAGGAAACACAGAAATATGACAGTCTCTGGCTGTCCAACCTCAGGCGGCATTGAAACAGCTCTAGTCTTCACAGAGCTAAGAACCCAGTTCTGAAACTGGATGGTCTGAGAAGGGCAGCTTTAGGCATCAAGAAGTTTAATCTCTTTTTTTTTTTTTTTTTTTTGGCAGGTAGATATCTTTGATCGTACATCTTTAGAATGACCGTAACTTCCTGTCCCTTGTTCTGTGGCTTCTGCCACTCTTAACACACAATAGCACACTCTCCTCTGGATGTTTTTCTCCTCTATGCTATAGTTTCTGCTTTCACTTATCTTCTGCAACTTCACGGCTCCCTCCATCCATCTTTCAGTGTCTGCTGTGAGTTCTTCATCCTGTCTCCAGTTTACCATTCCCAAGATAGGCATGTGGCTGGTCCTAACTGAAATTATTCCTGGTGGGTCAAAACCTCCAGAATAGCCCACTTGGAAGACCACCTTCCAGCCATAGATTGGCTGCTCACAGATAACACACCCAGTCCTCATCAAACAGATATCTGGACATGAAAATGCATGGACAGAATCGAACTACCTGTGCAGAAAATGCCATGGACATTTACAGCTCCCTTAGTGGGACTGTAAGCAGAGGGGTTCCCCCAAGACGTGGCAGCCTGGGGCCTATCCAATATGCCTTTCATCTCTGTTGATGCAGGCAGGATAGGTACATCATGAACTTAAGTGGTTTGCTTTTCTCCTCTGGGATTTTCTAAAAGTGTGACAGGACCCCTCATCTGAATCAATCCTCCTCACCTGCCTCATTCATGCCCACCCCACCAAGAACAAAAATGAAAAAAAAAAACATAAACAAAGCCTGGGCAATTCTTTTTTGGTTTATTTAAAATAAGGTTTTTATCTAAGTTATTAATGGACAAACATTTCTTCTTCTTAGATCAAATGATTAGAAGAAAAGACCTTGAGACCCTACTTAATCATTCCTATTTCAATGATGGCTTTCATATACTTACTTTTTCCTTTTCTTTTCATAGCACCATCATTTTGCCTTCATAATAGCATGAAATATAATTTCTTTCAAAATTGCTATTAGTCAAATAGTTCCTTATATTTTGCTATTTCTGTATTTCCACAGGGACAATCGTAATAGAAATTATAATATCATTACGGGTGAATGAAGTAACAGTGAAGCAAATATAAATCATATTCTGTGTCAAGAACTGTACTAGCATTTTCATGTATTATCTCCCCTAATCCTCCGGAAAACCCTATTAGGTAGATGCAGTTACTATCACCATTTTACAGATGAGGAAACTGAGGTTCAGAGAGGTTACACAACTTGCTCAGTTAATAAGCAGAGTTTCTGGGGTTTAAACAGGGAGGTTTAATTCCAGATCAGCAGCTTTCAACTGGACATTAAAATGACCTGAGACGTTTTCCACACCCTGGATCCCTCCCCAGATATTTCTGATTTGGGCGCTGAGGTATGGCCCGCACGTGTGGACTTTTTTTCCTCTATTGGTGATTCTCATGTGCAGCCGAGCTTGACAACCTGCCCCGCAGACTAACTTATTGACCACTAGGAAATAAATGAGCTAATGAACAATTTAATGCAGTAATGCATTATCTCCTCATTTTCTTTCTTTCTTTCTTTTTTTTTTTTAATAAATAGGTACCGGCAGTTTTATCTAAATAAAAATAACAATAATCTTTCATTGGCCACTCAAGAGAAAATAATGAAAACAATTTTATCAAAATTGATTTACCCTGACCAGACTGCTTGCTGAAGAATTAATGCTATTTCCCAGAAAGAGGCAGCGGACAGATTCTGTAAACGACCAGCTCAGCCCAGCTCGCTTTGTCATGAGGACAGGGACTGTGGTGGGTGGGGAGGCTGTGGAGTCCTTCAAACTGACTTGAGCTGCTCAAACTGACTCCTTGGTCCATTTCTTTGTTTTATGTTCTCTAGTTCCCTCACCCTATTCGTTCATGTGCGTCCCGGCTTGCTTTGTGTCAGCTGCAGAGTGGGGATTCACAGTGCTCCAGCCAATGAACACTCAGAGAAAACAACCGAGCTCTGTTTTCCACTCTGCAGCCTAATCTTTTCTATTAGTCACAGTCAACAGATATAGATAAGAGAACCTAGACACAACTCTAAGTACTAATCAAGCACCAATTCGTGATGTGTTAGTCACTAAAATGGCAGCATAAGACGACTCAGAGAAATTCTCTAAGGGCTAAGACCCTTGGGAGGGAGGCATGCAGCCCAATGGGGCAAGGGTAGTGAAGTTCTAACTGTGTGTGTGTGTGTGTGTGTGTGTGTGTGTGTTGGTCTGTCTCTCAAGGTGTGTGGTTCAGTCTGACCATGCTTAAAGTATGAGAACTGCCTTATTTAACTGGGGTATTCCGTTCCTCAACAACCTCAAAGACTGACTACATAAACAGATTGTGGCCAGATCACACATGACAAACCGTGACCCGCCAACACCTTACCAGCCAATCCAAGAAGCCAAACCGTTACCTTTGCAGCGATCAGCCTAGAACAGACAGGTCTTGGATAATGCCTGTCAGCCTCCCTAACTTTTATCCCTGCTTCCAACTCCAGACCAACCAGAGAAAGCTAAGTATGCCTCCTAAACCAATCACAGAGCTGCCCTGCTTCGAGGTGGCCCATCCCCATCTTCCCCATGCCAACGGCAGCAACCCAGGGCACAGACCTAAGCCTCCCCCACTTTTTACCTCATTACATTTTTTACCTGATGACGTTTTCCCACTTCTCTGCCTGCTTTTCAGTCTCTGCCAAACACAAGTGGTATTCGTTCATTCCTCTGGTACAGCACACTCTGAGTATCCTTCCCTTACCCTCATGGAACCATCTTGGCTTACTTCCACAGCAAGGGCAGGCAGGACTGTGTTGGAATGCCAGTGACTCCAGGCAGGTGACCTTCTCATGTGGGCTTTTCTGACACCCTCTGTCTCCCCCTGAAGCCGCCTTCAGGGAAGGGACAGGCACCATGACAGAAAGGATGACTACCACCCACATCAGATACTGACAGATCATCCCAGGCAAGCCGAGACATGACCTCTTGCCAATGTTAATGGTGTTTGCGTAAGAACCTCACTTGAGCATCAACCTCAAAGGAGGCATAAAATTGTGGATTTAATCACCTTGCTATTTGAAATGAGAAAAATTATACCATCCATTGAATTTCCCTGGAAATCATGAGGTTTTTTTGTTGTTGTTGTTGTAGTTGTTGTTTTGTTTAATATCAGGCAAAATGAAGGTTCAAGACAGAAACCAGGTTCAATTGGGGGTAGGCTGACCAGACATACCGCTTTGAATGGGACATTTGGTCAGCCTAGTTAGGGGAAAATAAAATATATTTCAGTCCAGTTGAATACTTAAGTGGTGCTAACTTGAGTTGGTTCCCCAGAAGTTTGAGGCTCTGATACAAGGAGCTTAGAGCCTGATTCATGGAGGAGAGAGCATGTTGAACAGGCCTAGAAAGACGAGAAGAATTGTGATGATGTACCTTTAGTCTTCTTCCAAACGCCCTAGCCGTTGGGACGCATGCCTTATTGAAATTATACACACGACATAAAATAAAGGTAATGCAGTCATCAGCACAGCGACCACGCCCCCATTGCTTTGCTGACTGAAGCGGCTCAGCGGGTGGAAAGATACTGTAGTTACCCACCCACTTCTGTCACTTGTCATTTCATGCCAACCCACAGACATAGGTTCACCTACAGCTTTGTAGATGGGGGTCTGAGCTTCCTTCGGATTTTTACATGTGTCTGATGGTCAAAGAAAAAGAAAAAGGCATAACCAAACATTGAGAGAAACTATTTCTAATTAAGGCTGAATATTTAAAACACACACACACACACACACACACACACACACACACACACAATGTCTTTTCTTAGTGCCAAACTTACATTTCTTAAACAGAATTAGGTCCTTCACTGAATTCATTATCCTTCTTTACCTCCAAAACTGATATTTATAAAATTGTTTTTCTCCCTTCTGGAAGAATGCAACAGAATTAGCACAATGTAATTATCAGGCTTAGTTAGAATTTAGAAACTGAGAAGCAAACGGAATTAAAGTTGAGATAAATTAATTAGCAAAAGGTGCAAGAGTTGTGTGTGCTCATTCATTAAGTGTTGTTTTTCAATGTGACAACAGATGCTTGGCCCCCAGAGAGACTGGTAAGGCCAGCTTTCATGTATGTGTGTATCTATTTATTTGTCCTTCATCAGCATGATCTTACCCACATGAGTTCACTGCCCTTCCACAACATCATGGAAAAGCCTGATGACTGATATCAGCCACTGAAGTCCAAGTCTTAGAAGAAGTAGCGAGGCTTTGGGGCTATGAAATAAAGAAGCCAGGTGGTTTAGAGCTATCTAAAGTACCTACAGGGGAATAGGACTCCCCAGGGAAGTCTGCCCCACCTGGAAATGGTAGGCTCCGAAGTCCTGGAGGGTGCCCCTGCCCCACCCTTTGTCCAGAGGAGCACCCTCGCTCACTCTTTGCTAGAGGACTAAAGCAGTGCTTCTCAAACTTCAATGTGCATCAGAACTCCCTGGAGGTCTTGTTAAAACAAACATCTGGGCCCACCCCTAGAATATCTAATTCAGTAGATATGCAGTGGGGCCCTGAGAATTTGCATTTTCTAATTCCCTGGTGACCTGCTGCCCAGTGACAGTTGATCTCAGTTGGAAAACCACTGAAATACAGTCGATTACAGAAGGCCATTTGAGCTCAAAGAAAAGGGTGTATAGACTCTAAGTGTCTCTGCAATCAGGTTACAAAATAACTGTATGTCCCACCCCTGAACATAAGGGTCTGCTCCATTCTAACTGCTTATTATTAAGGGGGAAGTAAGAGTGTCACAGCACCCCTTCTCTATTTTAGCATAGCTATTCTGACAGGAGATTCCATAAGGAACACAGTAATTACAAGACTTTTTAAAAAGCTAATTTGCTATTTTATTTTCTCTTCTGTAGGAGTGAAAGGACTTCCTAGAGTAGGCTGACCAGATGTCCCATCTTCAATGGGACAGAAAACAGAGGTACTGTCCCATTTCAAATGGTACGTAGGGTCAGCCTAGTCTCACTGGGCTCAATTCAAGGTGTCAGTAGGCTGACCAGACGTACTGTTTAAAAATGGGACAGTGTTGTTGTTTTCTGACCCATTTGAAATGGGACATCTGGTCAGCCTACCCCAGAGGCATGTCAAGGGTTAATGCACGGCTGAAGCCCTAATTTCAGCTCTTCCTTTACAGTCGTGAGGGTTCAGATGTGAAGTGTCAGAAATGACTATGGAGCTTTGGTTCACGATTCAGACTCTTAGGTTTATAAATACCTCGCCACTGTCTTGAGCAGACTGAGCCTGCAACATCATACCTTCAGTTTTCCATGATCTTTTACCAAATATAAGCACAACATCAAAGACTCTAATGATTAAAATAAACACAGTCTATTATGTTATGCAAACAAACATCAGTCTTTGGAAGCCGGGGACTGCAGTTAGAGCATTATCTGGAGACCATTACGGCTGCGGGGTTAGTGTTCGCTGGCCTTATAGGGCCAAAAGATGGGACGATCATAAATCAGGTTCGCACATGGTGTTGAGCTAGGTGGTTTCACATACAGCCTCTCATGTCATTCTGGTGATTCTCTTTAGTGAGAATAAGTACAGAGAAACCCACCTCTCGAACACATAGGGAAACTGAGGTTCTAAGGAATGAAACCATGTGTCCTAGAGACACAGCTCAAATGGGCAGAACGCAGATGAGAGCCACTGTGAATCTGACCCCAAAGCCCACTGCCCTTTGTGGGAAACACAAAATTCAACATGGGGCCAATGTCTACTTATTGGGCACTGACTTTGTGCAAGACGAAGAGATGCTAGCAAATACGTTCCTGCCTTCCTGGTGCTTCTGATTTGAGGAGTAAGAGTGTTTCTGGGAGAGCCCCAGGCCCTGCTCCCATTTTACACATAAAGGAACCAACACCCAAAGAGGCTCAATGGTTTCCCTATAGAGACAGAGCAAAAAGCCATGGTATCTTGATACCTTTAAATCCAAAAAGACATTTTAAAAAGTGGGTTTACTTGTTGCTGAAGCAAACCACCTAAGTGGAAAGAAGACTCCTGTTTAGGCTTTCGCATGGGCTCACCGCCAAGGTCAGACATGAATATCAAATTCTAAATCCTCACCCTGACCTCAAAGGCACTCCATGATTAGGCCCCAAATTGACCTTATTGTTCCTTTAATAGCCCAAGCTTGTTTTGGCCTCTGAACCTTTGCATTTGCTCTTCTCTCTATCTGGAACATTCTGCATTCTGATCTTCCTTATCAGGTCTCAACTCAAGAGAACTTCTTCCAAGATGTCTTCCCTCAATGTGATAGCTGTAAATGACGGCCTCGCCCCCACCTGGCCAGAGAGCCCAGGCTGGCAGTCCCCAGTCTCTGCACCACCCTGCTAAGACAGAGCATCCCCATTGATCCCAAATGGCCTTCCTTGTTTAGTCATCTCGTTTCCCTACCCTCTTGCTTTGCTCATTGAGACCGACTCCCAAATGAATCACTGGCCTCCAATTCCTTGTTTCAGGCTCTACTTTTGTTGCAAGCCAAACATGAAGACCAAATCATCTTTGACCTTGTCCCTCATGACCCTATTCCATGTTCTCATAGCACTTCTTCCTATCTGACACTCTTACTCAGTAATTTGTTCACTTGTTTATCTCTACACTGTCAGCCCACCTGATCCTCCATCTACTCCCAACCTTCTCCACCCACCCGATGCCTGATAGAATATAAACATGGTGACATGACTTTGCTTGTCCCGTTCACTGCGGGATCCCCCAGACTTAGAACACCACCCGGTACACGGTAGGTGCTCAACATATGTTTGCTGAACAAACGAAGATGGTGACTATCAGAAACTCTCCAGCATGAACAGTAGAGGGACCTTGGCTAGCAAATCACACTGCTAAATGACGAAATCAGTGGCACCCCCCCACCATCTGCTTTATTCCCCTTTAGATGTCCTTTCTATTTCTGTAGCCTGTTCTTGATCAATCACTTTTTGTTACACATGCAGTCTGCACAATCAAAAGTTTGCAAAGTATATACAAATGAGTCCAGGCTTTAGGGCCAAGAAAGTTATTATCTGCCTCAGTTTATCATTATAAGAGTATGTGTTGAAGCTGTCCTAAAACAGACATCTCTGACCCTTTGGCTGTCATCACATTAGACTTGCATAACCATCTACATTTATTAAAAGAATGCCTGGTCTGTTTCTGTTTAACACTGACCTTCCCAGTGCTTGATGTGGAAAGCAAGGGGATTAGAATAAATCACACTGGCTTGTTCAATCATCTGTAGTACAAAGAGTGGCCAGGAGAAGCTAGAACAACATGAAAACAGCGGAAGGAACAAACAGCCTTCATGGAGATGAAGAGGGACTGTCATAGGGGAAATAGCCCGGGCTCAGAGACCAGAAACCCGTGGCTCTCACGATCATCTTCCCCCGATTCAAAAACTTTGTCAAAGCAAAAATCACAGATGAGTTTGCTTCTGAAGCAGGTGACACTTCAAAACGTGACATGAGTTATACTTCTGTTAACGGTTTGTTTAAAATATACAAATACCATTCAACATCGAAGAGCACTTGTAGTAGGCATTTTTTTTCTTTCTTCTCTCTGCCAAGCCATATGGGAGGCTTCATGGATCACAAATGAGGACTCTCTGTTCCCTGAAAATTTCTTCCTCCATAAACGACTGAAACATACTGACTGTGAAGTCCTTCTCGTACTCAGTGCCTGGAAGAGGACCCGGAGTGTAGTAGGTGCTCAATAAATACTCTGCGTAAGGTAGAAGGCAGAATTACTTGCATTTTTCTGGGAGAAAAGATTCTCACTCCCAATATGCTCAAACCACTGTAGCCCATTTTTTGCTTATATTATGATCAGTAAGGGGCATTATGACTGAGCTCTTTCTCACCTATCATATTGCCTCCCGAGAAACAGAGAATATGCCATTTCTTGATATGTTTTATGTTACGAAGTGAATGCCGTGTTACAATAAGTAAAAGATCATGGGTTGGAGTCAGTCATTTGCATTCTAAGCTTCCTTTTCCTGATATATAAAAAAGGAGCTATTAATAGGCTGACCAGACTTACCATTTGAAACAGGACAGAAAATAACGGTCCTGTCTTGTTTCGAATGGTACCTCTGGTCAGCCTACTGACACCTTGAATTTAGCCCAGTGAGACTAGGCTGACCATATGTACCATTTGAAATGGGACAATACCATTGTTCCCTGTTCTATTTAAAAAGGGACGTCTGGTCAGCCTAGCTATTACTGTTAATTCCTTTAGAGTAATGCAGTCTTTGGGGGATTCATTAAGGTTGTGCTTGTGGGAAGCATGCTTGCAATGCTTGGGACAGAGTTCACACTCAATAAAACATTTGTTACACTGTCATTTTATGGATGAGAAAACTGGTTCAGAAAGATCAGATCACTGTCTCCAGGATCAGCCCACTGGGAACCAATAAAACTGGGGTTTCTGGAAACAGGGATTCAGGGCTCTGACCACAGAACCCAGGGTCTTTCTCCGCACGCCCCTGTTTCTAGGGCAGCGGCTGTGACTCAGGCCTAAAGCTCACATACCTTCCTTCTGACTGCCCTCACGGGCGGCTGACATCCCAATCCCTGCCTTTGAAACTCAGCTAGCAGACTGCTGCTGACTTTGGAGATAACAGTGAATTTACCGAAGTCCCCCACTTTGGGAAATTTTGTCTTTACTTCCTAGTACAGAGACACAGATCTGGGGTCATTATAAATGTGAAGTACTTAGGGGTACATTCTCTATGTTTGCTATTTGAACCGTGTTTGTTGGGTATAAATTGATGTTCTGGGGATGTAGGTGTCAAAAGATGTGAGATAATGTAACAGATGTTGAAGCACAAATGCTAATTAAACCAGTGCGAATGTAAATGACTTTTTACACATCACTGACTTCGAGCCGTATTAACCACCACTCCTTACCTATTTGTTACACGGTGTTAGCGGTGGTATACCAAGTGCCAATGTGATTTTTTTTTTTAACCCGGCAAAACCTTGTGACCAAAGTGGAATCTTTAAATGGTTTGCCTGCTGACCTTCCACTCCAGGATATATATATTATTTTATTTTATTTATTACTGTTCCCTCTTTCCCATCCTATGCATAAACCACACTGAACAACTTGGGTGTTTTTTAAATCCACTAAACCAGTGACTGTCAATTGTGACTTTATTTTGGAATCACCTGGCAAGACTAGAAAAAGTACAGGCCTTACCTGCATTGCTTGGTCCTAACTGAATGTTCTGTCAGGGACACCGGGTATCATATTTCTAAAAACTTCTAGGTGATTCTAATGTGTACCTGGTTTGAGAATCACTGCACTAGGTTTTTCTACTTCTGAACCATTGCACAAGCTAAAATTTCTTTTATCTCCTTTATCATATGGGTAATTCTTAGCCATTCTTCAAAATTCAGTTCAAAAGCACCAATTCCAAGAAGCTTTTCCCCTGGGTAATGTCAGTCCTTGTTCTTTGTGTTAAAAACATTTCTCAAGGGTCCATGCTAATCATCAATGGTTTCCAGCCCACTGTCTCCTTAAAAGACAAGACAGGAAGCAGAAGGTGCTTATTATTTGTATCTACAGGGCCTAGGATTGTCCATGTAAGAACCATATAAAAATATACAGTAGACTCTCCGTTAACCAGTGACCACGAGGATTGGTAGATGCCGGATAAATGTAAATAGACGCTCTGTTAACTGGAACTTAAGCAAGCAGCACTCCCAAGTAACTGGCAAAATTTTCGCTTGGGAGTCCCAGTTGCTTGCATTCCAGTTAATGGAGAATCTAGTGTACTAAAGAATGAAGGAGTAGGTGACAAAAGGATTATTAGAGTGGGGTTAGCAGTGCCAGCTACTTGGCCTGGTTCTGCTAGTTACAGATGTGTAGCATAGCTCTGATGTTATATTGACTGCAAGTAGCTTTAAAGTCTTATAATACATAAAGCTGAACATGTGCATATGTTATGACCCAGTGATTTCACCCCTGCTGATATACCCAACACCAATGTGCATACATGTTCACCAAAAAGTATGTGGCATGTTGTTCACAGGTGCACCTGTTTTAATAGCTACACATCACAAAAAACCAAAATGCCCACCAGCAGGAGAATTCTGGTCTAGTCATAGACCAAATACCATGCAGCAACAAGAATCTTACAAACACACACAACAGTGTGGGTGGTAAAGTAATTCTGAGCAAATGAGGCCAGCACAAAAGAGTGAATACTCTACGTTGTACATTTACATAGAAGACCCAAGCCAAATATGATCTCTGCTGTTAGAAATCAGGATAGCAGTTATCCTAGAGGGAAGGTATAGGGAATGGCAGGGGACAGAGAGCATGAGGGTGGCTTCCAGAAGGCCGCTTATGTCCTTGACCTAGTCAATGGTTGCACAAGTGCTTCTGGTTTGTAAAAATTCATCAAGATCTAAACTTATGACATGAATATTTATATATGTATATGCAAATATATATGCATGTATATAAATATTTTCTATCATGTAATTTTAATCTAAACTTCAGGAGCACTAAGTTAAAATCAATGCCAGTCATCCACCATCCAGCCCACCTGAGCAGCCATGTCTGCAAGGTCAGATGACCTGATTCAGAAAATGGTTATGTGGTTTTGAAAATGTAAAAACTAATCTTTTCCTGGGGAAGGGAAATCATTAATTGCCTCACTGGTAATTATTACACAAATCTAAGACTTCTTTCCATGGATAATGGTTCAAAGTCAGGTAGAGGAACATGTAGGTAAGATATTTTCACTGCCATTTCTATTTAAAATGTCTTTCGATTTTTCCTATTTACAACAAAATGTGCTTTATTCCCCAGCATATTCAACTCTAATGCTTTCTCTTGAAAATGGCCCGGGTTTCACAATAATTATTAACGTATTTTGCAAGCATGTGCATTACCTTCTACGTGCCCAGAACTGAAAAAGAGCCAAGGCAGATCGTGAGGCTGTTGGGAAACAAGGAGAACGTCTTCTGTCCTTCTGCACCCCATACTCCTGTGGGACCCTACTGGACTCCTGTTTCCGCACACTCCTACTGCTCAGGCCATTGTCGTGCCCCACCTTTTGTCATCCTCTCTTTTGCCTGGATTCTGAAGTTAGGCGATGCAACCATCTTCTCCCTGCATTCATCAAACCTGTCCAGCTCCCATCACCCTCATCAGTGCCACTCAGTCCATGTTAACACCTGTTGCCTACTGAATACTGGTAAGCTCAGCTAATTCAGATAATACGACTACAATTTCTTCAGCTTCTACCACAAGCTCAGGTTAGGACGATGCCAGCTGAACTCACGGGACTTTTCAACATTCTTCTTATTAAATTGTATTTTAGTTTCTACTTTCTGCTCCTGAGCTACTAACTCCCAAGAAACCAATACACACACACCAGAAAACCAAGGCCTCTTGCTTTATTGAGCAGATTGAGGTCATTAATATCTTTTTCACCTCAAAATCTGTGTCACAATTCATACCTTTCTCCTTCCCTCCTGTATGGGAGGAAAAGTGTCTTTCCTCTTTCTCAAGTTGCTTTGACACCCATTTCCTTCTACGCAGGTCTTTCATAACCACTTACTTCCCTCAAACTCCATGTAGCCCAGCTGAGTCTTCAAAATGAGACCAATGTTGTTCTGAGGTTCCCCCTCCACAAAACCACCTGTTTCCAAAGTCAATAACTTTCCCAAGTTCATTTTCACTATAACAAGGAAGAATTTAAAGATCGGACATCTTATTTTCGAAACGATTTCTTCTCTTGGCTTGTACTCACAGATTCTTTCTTCTATGTCTTTTTTCCCCCTCAGTTCCTGTTCTGTCTCCTCTCTTCCTATTTTTGGAAAGCATACTCTCTCCAAGCTTATGTCCCCTGTCTACTCTTCTAAGAACATGATCCCTTCCACTATCCTCAAGACCCTTAACAGCCTTCTACACAAGAAATCCAGATTTTTGGTCAACATAGAACACCATCCAATCTCCATGAAACACCATAACCTCTGGCCTTGGACACAACTGGGCAATGAGGACGAAATTCACTGTGATGAGATGACACTTCCTGACCCAGACATCTGCCCCCTGCTGCCAGCACCAAGAGGCAGCACTGCCAACAGGGGCCCCACCATCCATGGTACCAACAGGATATTAGATGGACGAGGCCCAGCCGAGCAGCCACACCTCATAGGGTGAGCTCAGGTGGTATTTCAACAATGAATTATTCAAAGACTGGTATCATTTAGGACAGATCCGTGCTGCTGTCACAAAGTGGACATTTTGGAAAAGATGGTCAAGTTCACCAGGCTTATTCTTATAAAGTATATCATTGCTGCTCTCTGCTGGTCAAAAGCATATTCTCCTCAATTAAGATGAGCAGAGATGTAGAATGGGTCAAACAGGGAAGACGTAGTGCTTTTTAAATGGTATGGGCTGGCACTAGGTAATTGCAGTTGTTAAAATGACTTCATAGGCTATGATTGATATCCTTATGCAGAAAAGCTGATTTTAATGAGGATCTATTGGACCACTAAAGCAAAGATATGTGATTCATCACCACTTGGCTTTTACTGTGGTAAGAACACTCAACATGAGAGCTACTCTCTTGACAAATTTTAAGTGCACACCACAGTGCTATTAACCACCGGTACAATATTATAGAGTGGACCTCTAGAACTTGCTCATCTTGTGTAACGGAAGCTCGATAGTTGTGGCACAGCAACTCTCCACTGTCCCCTCCTCTCCATTTGTAGCAACAACCATCACTCTTTGTCTCCATGAGTCTGGCTTAGATACCACATATAAGTGGCATCATGAAGCATGTGTGCTTCCATGACTCGCTCATTTCACTAATTAATCCCCACCCTACCCACCTTATTTCACTAGTTGTTGTTCCCAGGGCCCTGCTGGCTCCTGGAGGTGTCAGTGGCATGCAGCCGTGAAGATCTGAGGTCAGAGGTGCTGGCCTCCTTTCTGGCCCTTCTCTGAGCCTTGCCTTCTCTCCATCACCCCTTTTCTTTCGTCATGCTTTCTGAGCAGCTACTGCCACAAATGAGAAGCGTGGACTCTTGAGAAACGTTTCTCAGCTATTTAAAAAGTGATAATAATCCTAATGCCATGTAATGATTTGAGGATTAAAGGATTACACTGTGAATACTGTGGATGACATATAAATGTTTGGATATTAAAAGCTGGTGCTACAAATGGGGACTAAAACCGTGAATGAGAAGAAAGCACCCATGTGTTCTTTCTATGTTTACTTCATATCTACTAGGACACGTAAGAGCGGGTCCTAGAGTTTAAACCACAGAGAGCAATTTCTTTATACTGGTTTGTAAGGAAAAAAATATGAAAGACCATGGAAGGGACCAAAAAGATTACTAGTCGATGGGAAGAATCCTAAATATCATTTCCCCAAGATTCTGGGTTCTTGGTTATTCAGTCAAACAGTAATTAAGAAACTGCTATGAAGAGATTTTGCAAATGTAATTAAAGTCCTAAATCCACTGGTCTTAAAATGAGGAGGTTATCGACACGGGCCTGATTTGATCACACAAACCCTTAAAAGCAGAGAACTTTCTCCAACTGGTGGCAGAAGAAGGAGGCAGAAAGATTCAAAGCAGAGGTATTCAAAGGATCACTGCTGGTTGGAAGATGGGGGGGACCCCATGAGAAGAAACTTGGGGTGGGGGTGGGGTTAGGAGCAGAGGGCGGTCCATGGCCAATGGCCAGAAAGGTAATGGGGCCTCTATTCTACAGCCAGTGATTCGAAGGAGCATAGAAAGAAAAGTCTTCCACAGCCCAACCCAGGAGACAGCTGTGAAACCCTAGGCAGGGAACCCAGTTAAGCCACACCGGACTTCCTCCTGGTAGATCTACGAGCTCATAAATAGGGAGCTTTTAAGCCACTAAGTCTGCAGGAATCTGTTCCATAGTCATAGGAAGCCACAGCACTGAGTGTCTACCTTCAGGGCTTTTATTCTATGGTGTGTCTGTGCCTTTCATCTTCCTTGAACTATTGTACAGCTCTGTAAACCACAGACAACGAATGACAATGCAAGTAACTTTCGTCCACAGACATGCAGATGAATTTTATCCATCAGATATAGAATCTTGCTCTACCCTAAGGAATATGCCAGTTTTGCATCGATTTGTAAATTCATTTTAGCATTCCTTTTCTGCTCATATCCAGATGGTACTTTAAACTCTTTTGATCCCGTTGTAATATCCTACTGGTTCCCTTATTAATTAATGAGTTAAAGAACGTATTTATATTTTATGTTTATTTATAAACATTTATAATATTTATAATGTGTTTATGTTTACATAAATATTTATAGAATTTTCTACCCCTATGAGCCGTGGTTTTGTCTTCTTTAAAAATGTATCATTTAACAGGGAATCCATTCAGAGATTTCCAAAATTCACAGGGCAGGGACACATATGTCTTCATCTCATAGCTTACACCTAAAAGAGAGCTAAAGGATCTGAATTCTCATCCATCCCTCACTCCAAACCCCCAAGCCTAGTAAGAGCAGTCTCCATTTAAAATAAGGAAACCAAGACCCAGACACATCACCCAATTCACTGAGAAGCACAGAGTTTTGGAATTTGGAGCTGAGCTCTCAGCACAGTGGAATTGCAGGTTGCTGCTATTCCCACGCTGGCACACAGTTTTCCGACATGAAATGCAGATCATCTTCGCCCTATCCCGACACCCCACCCTTTTTTCTCAGTCCATTCTTGACACCCTTTTCCTAATCACTCAAGTTTCTCAACTGAGAACCATTTCCCCGTCTCCCGACATCCAACAGGAGGTCAGCATCTACTAGTTCCTTTGTAGCCACGCCCTCTGTTTTGGGGGCCAAACACCCTCATTTCCTTCTCACACAAATAGCAGCCCAAACAGGGCCCCACCCAGTTGTACGTCCCTGGCACTTCTCCTATGTATTTGGAAGGCCAGCTTTAGAGGAAAAATTGGTAACATATTGTGCATTCAAAATTAGAGATGTCTTCAAAACAAGACAAGGAATTATATAAAATGGGTCTTAAAGCTTTATATCCCTTGGCTTTGAGACCTCTTAAGGAAATTCCCAGAAATGTTTGCACAGAAATGGTGCCAACTGTAGCCTGGCTCCCTTGTCACTCTGAACTTTCTGCTACTCTGAGTACTCACAGTGGCCGTGCACACAAGGGCCCTAAACCCCTGCTTCCCCCAAGCCCACTGTCACTTCTTTCCCCATTCTCAGAAAGGAAGGAAGCTATGCAACAAGTGGTCCCAAAAATTACTTGGAGCTTGCGGGAAGTGGGGAGAGGTTACAGACCCAGGTGATTTTAAACACTGAGACTCGTGAACTGCAGCCCAACCTCCTGAACTAAACATCAGGGCATCTGTGATTTTGCAAAGCTCCGCCGATGAAAGGGCTGCAGCTGCTCAATGCGTTAGGAGCCCGGAAACCCCTGCTCCAGCTCAACTGCCTGGGAGGTGACCCGATCCTGTGTCTCCAAGGGCTAAAGCTCTCAAAGGGCAACGGAGTCCTTCCTGGGCACTGGGGTCAGTGCAGTAGGGGATGCAGTAGCCATAAAAAATGCAGGCGAGAAGGGCTCTGATGAAAGTCAACTGATTTTTCTCTCTCTGAAGTATTAGTAAGTACACGGGCTTTGACTCATGTAAAGCAATGCGATCCTTGAGAACCATCAGAGCACAGAAAATGGCCTGGTACTCAGGGGCAAATGAATTTTAGATATAAGAGGAGGCCGCCAGGACCAGAAAAGATATGTGTCCAACAGACACACCCAAGGAACGTTTTCACTGAACCCTGAGCTAGAAGAGATGAACGTAAGCATTTGGGTCATACTGCAAATACATATTATTTTGCAATTTATTGCTTATATCTTTATGCTTAACTAATACTGTCCAAGTAAGTATATAAAATCCATTTTGTGGTGTGAATTCTGCCATTCTCAGTTATCCTTTGACCTTCTAAAGTCCATCATTGAAAGAATTGCTTCAGATATTAGAAAGAGAAAATGCCTTAAATGTGGAACAGTGGAAGGAAGATTCTGTCAACCAGAGAAGGAAGATCAGTCACCAACATCGTATTTACCTTCCTCCCACATATGCCCGCCCCCCAGCAAAATGCATACAGGAGTGCTCTCTGTACGTCTAAAAGGAGAAGAATAAATCTTACCCTATTATGTCACAGTCACACAGCGCCTAAATAACCACCCTTAGACAGAGCCCTCAGCAAATCTGTTGTCAGAAGTATGTGTTTACATATTGGCAAGTTTCTGAGGAAAAAAAATACCATATTGTCAGTGAAAATAATGTTTTTCCTTCCAGAGACTATAAGGAGATTCTAAAACAGAGTATTTTAAAGCAGAATATAAAATAATTGTTTATAGTCAGAACAAGCTGGGGATTGGTTTAATAATGAGCACACTGAAAGTTGTTGTAAATGAACATTTTTTGTTCATCTGCTCTATCAAAACACGGCCTGCGGGCGCTCGTGCACTGGGTGGAGCATCGCTGTCCATCCCTCCCTGCCACCCTTTCCACACTATGCTCTGTCTAGGGAGGTAGACCAGAACCTAAAGGCTCCCGAGCCCTCTGGCTTCTAGTTGGGTTTAGCCCCTGGGGTGCCCTGGCCTGAGTTGAGAGAGAGGAAAAGAGGGAGATGGGAGGTTTAAGCTCCTTCCTTGAGGCCTGGCTGCAGTTGGATGCATTCCTTGACAAAAGGTCAAGTTCATCTCTGTACCCACCCACCCCACCCTAACACCACCCAATTCCAGGTTTCTTTAGTTTTCAAGCTTGCCCAGTTGGCCTGGCTGTGCCTATAGTATTCCTGTGACTTCTCTGCACCCCTTGTAAGTAGTTCTTTCATTAAACTCCTCTCCAAGTACCCAGCATGCACGAGTATGTTCTATTTCTTCCTGACTTGGCCCCTGATTGATATGTCTATGGAATGTTGATACCACAGGTAACCCTACTGCTTATGCACTTCCTCCAAGTTGTTTAGCTTTTAACACAGAATTTATCTTACTTTATTTTTTTAAATCTTACTTTATTATGAAAGTTTTTAACAATGTATTTATCCCTCATTTGTTTCAAAAAGGAATTTATGGCAGGAATGTTTTTTGAGGTTACATATTAGACCGTTAAAAAAAGATGTTAGAAAAAAAATCAAGTAATCATTTCATATATTTTGGAATTTTAAGTAAATTTATGCCCATACAAATTATTAGCAATTTTTATCTTTCAACGCATAGACTAAATGCTACTCATTTAATCTCTTCATAGTATGAAAATCAGGAAACTGCTGGTTTCTGAGTTAACCTTTTTGCTTTTGGCTCAAAATCCATGACAATGTTTATATTTTTTATGTTGTATTGTCTGCCCGAAGGCTAAGAACCCATGTGCTCTTGGCCTTCGGACACTAAAAACAGAGTATGCCTGCGTCAATAACTGCTCAAATGTTGGACAGGAAGGTAAGTAATGGAGTTAATAATCTGGAAATAGAGAATATTGACACCACCAGAACTGCATTTGGAGGACTCAATTAATGTCCCACTTTTCGCCTACCTCACTTTTATGTAGTCAATGATGGCAGTTGTGTTTTATCTAATATCAAGGCATGCTTACACCATTCCGCTGTATAATAACTTTCATCAATGCTAATTATCTAACTAATTTTAACATAGTTAAATGTAAACAGCAAACTGCTACTGCCAAGATACATTACTATTTTTTTTCTTTTTTCAAAAAGTATTGTTCCAAAAAGAAAACAGAGCCAAAGTCCAAATGTGATACTCCCAAAGAAATAAAAAGAAGCCACTAAAGTAAACAACATTAAGAAAAGCCAAGTAAAGTGAAAAATCACAACAAATAACAGCCCATTTATCCCTACTGAGAAAGACAACACAACTCAATTTGCTAAATTATTTTATTTATCTCTGAGTGGCACTGCAAATGATCTATCTTTCTGATAGGCATTCAAACTTTGCCGGACAGAAAATTGCACTACTTCTGACGTGTCAAATTTGGATACAGTAGAGGAAGATGTGATTTAAATTGGCTTAGAGTACACTGCATTAAAAGCTGAATTGTCAGCTTAGAAATGTCTTCACAGTAGCTTTATCTGAACCAAAATACTTTGGTTAGGAGGAATTACGTAAGTGGGCAAACTAAAATCATAACTGATTATGTCTCGCTCCCCACATCTGAAATGTTCTCGAAATTCTAAATGCAGAAAAAGGCTCAGAAGATTATACAAAGAGAAAGATCTAGTTTGATCAAAGACATTGACAGTGAATTAGAAAGGGTTTTATAGCTTCAGACCAAAAGAATTTAGCAAAACTCTGAGTTTCCGTTTCTCCCTTTCTTCCTTCATGAATTTATGCATTTTACTATTTAAATGAAACACTCTTATGTGCAAAGTTTGTCCTAGAAAGTGGGGATTAGATATCAAAACCTCACTGCCTTCAAGGAAAAAGAAAAACAAGGAGTCAGAATTTCATCTGAATAATTGGAATTACCACATATTTCAACATGCTCTAAGTGGCTGCTCCATAACCATGTAATTCTGCCTCATTCTTGAGGAGCCAGGAAGCTGAATTCTGAATTGACACCTGAAAGATGAGGAGACATTATCCAGGTGAACAGAGAAGGGTCATAGGTAAAGGAGGTTCCCAGGAGAGGTATCAACACACAAAATCCTAAAGATGATAAGGCCCTGGGCCATTCCAGGAATCCCAAGAATTTAATTGAGCAGAAACAAAGATGTGAAGTTTAGAAGGAGGACATTATTGATACAAAGGAGATGAGGAAAGAATTTTTAGAATGGTGAGGTGAAAAAAATCTACATTTTATAAGTACTTGGCCCTAGAATCCCTGTTAGGAAGGAAGGGAATATGCTTTGTTTAGGAACGTATACCATCTTACATCGGGAGGAAAAACTTTAAGGAAAGCTGGTAGCAGCAGTGCAATCAAGAAAACAGAAAGCTAACTGCTCTGCATTGAAAACAAACAGGATTTTACAGTCTGACGACATTAGAAAAAAATGAGAAGGAGCAGGGAGAAAACAAAAGCAGCAATAGAAATATGAAGTGCCAGACAAAGACGTTCAAAGAAGAGGGTTTTAATTTGCTTCTTTTGCTGTGGTGGGAATGCCCTTTTACCACCCCTCTAGAATATTCAGTATCTTTGTAACCACAAAGACAAAAGACACAAGTAAACTTTAGAGTTTTGTGTTGTATTTGTAGAAACCAATGCAAGTTCCCTGTCTGTTGTGACAGCAGGACACAGATGGGTAGACAGAATTACCTGATAAGAGTCAATATGTAGAGTACAAAGTAACTCAGTGGGGATAGGGTGTAGGAGTGATAGGTGACTCTGGACCCTGCAGAAACCTTGGAGAGGCCATATGCAGGAGTTGGAGCCAGTCCTTCCGGTTCCAAGAAGTGGGGGACCCATCCGATACCTAAGGAAGGTTGGGATTGATTTAAAGATGGTGGGAATGCTAAGCAAGGTCGTGCTTGACTCTGTTTGTGCTCTTGCTACACCATGGAAACAAGTTTGGAGGCAGACGAGATAAAGCAGGGAGGCCAGTTAGGGAAGCATCTGTGTTGGGTTACTTGCAAAACCACCCTTGACTTGGATGTTCAGGGAAAGCGGTCCTGATTATGATCTCAATAAACCAGGGGACTCAGACCAGATCCTGAGACCTTAGGAAAAGACATTACATTTGTCTTGGAGTGTGTGAGTGAGTGTGTACATTGGGGAGGGAATAACTATAAAGGTAGCAAGAAATAACAACATGATTCAACTGGTTTTTATGTTAAGATAATGTGTGAGTATAAAATTGTGTATATGTTTATCTGTTCAGTAAGAAAATGGTTGAGAGCTCAGTTGAACCAAATCAGAAGCATATAAGCTCCATATTTTATAATTCTGCCTAGGTACAAAAGTAGACCTAAATTTAGAGACAATCAGTCTTAATAAACAGTTAATGAAGGATCTTGAAAGAAAAGCAATCAGTTGCTTTGAAAAGACAAGCCCCAAGCTAGCCATTACTTCTTCTTAATTGACACAGAAGATAATGAATATAAAATTTACATCCCTGGCACCATAACATATCGCTACACTCATTCCATGTGTTATCATCATAGCCTTATGTTTCTATCTAAAAAATCTACTGGCTAAAAAGACGAAGAGCCTTCCTGTAACATTGAAAGGTCTCTTTTTAAGAGTTGCAAGGACTAGAGACTATAAAGCCTTAAGACTAGTAAGTAATGGGTCTTGGAGGAAAGTACCTTTGTTAGAACGGCTGCAATGGAAGCCTTTCATTCGTGAAGACTTCAATATAGTTTGTCATAGCAGGTTGAGTTTAATTATGAACCCAAGTGACAGTAACATCATTGATTAAACTCTAAGTACCTCACTGTATATAAAAAAGTTATGGAGATTTTATTAACATTCGAACCATAACTGATGACTTCCACAGGCTCCCACGCTCACCTCTGGCCCCCCTTGGCACTCTGTCTGAGTCTGCTCAGGCTGCCATGACAAAATAACACAGACAGGGTGGCTTAAGGGACGGAAATGGATTTTTCACTGTCTGGAGGCCGGATGCCTAAGACCAGGGAGCGAAAGCACACAGGGTTCTGGTGAGGGCTCCCCTCCTGACTGGCAGACAGCTGCCCTGAGGCCATATGCTCACACAAAGGAGAGAGAAAGAGATCAAGTCCTCTTGTGTCTCTTCTTAAAGGGCACCCCTTCCATTACGAGAGCCCCACCCTCGTGACCTCTTTGAAACCTAATTAACTCCCAAAGGCCCCACTGCCAACTGCCATCACATTGGGGCGGGGGACACAATTCAGCACCCAGCAGTCCCTCTGTGCTTGTATGACAATCTCCCTCCCCTTCCTGCCGATGAGTGGCACAGGTACCCAAGGCCACCCATCCCCACGCGCGCTGGCTCTCAGCAGTTCCTCCTGGGAGTCACTCCGGAGACCCTTTACCTCCTGTATCCTCAATGTCCCCTCCTCTGCTGGTTGGGGCGCGTGAGCACTTTTATATTTAAAATAAATATGAAAATAAACAAAATTTAATGACCTTTGGACACTGCATTCTGCGCCCATTCACGGCCTTACTTCTTTACTCCCAACTATCACACATCTATACTCACTGCTGCTAGCTCCTCTCCTGCCCGTGGATAATTTTTAAGAAGAGAAAAGTCCATGATTCCCCATTCAAACAATATAGAAAACCATGTATCTATGATCGATGCTCCTCACCACTTTCATGTCCACCACCTGGTCCCGGACACGATGACCCACCTCCGAGTCCCGGAGCAGCCCCTCACCGATCTCCCTGCCTCAGCGACACACCTGTATGTTCCCGCCGTGACAGTCAGAGGCATCCTTCTGAACGACCAGCCCAGTTATATCATCCTTCTGTGACACCTTCCACAGGCTTCCCTTGGCACTCAGAGCCGAGGTCCAAGTCCTAATCATCACGGGGTTTTGTGTCAGTCGCCAATGTCTCGCTCCAGCCCTCCTCCTCACTTCTTTCGTGCCAGGGGTGTCCTTGCTGTCACTGCAATGCGTCCATCCTGGGCCTGTTCAGAGCCTCTGATCTGAAGTCTTTGCTGTCCAGAATCCTCGTTCCCCAGCTCTCCACTTTGCCCCTTTGCTCATGTCACACCTCGCCCGTGAGGCCGTCCTTCCCTGAACTCTTCTTCCCACTTGTGAGCCTCTGCCCTCCGCCTGCCCCACCCAGCATGAGTGTATTCTGCTTTCGTGTTGTGACAGCACTTGGTATCTAACGCAATATAGTTTTTATGCTTTGTTGTTTCATTGTACTAGGGGGTGAGTTCCGTGGGTTTCAGTCTGTTTTACTGACTGCAGTGTCCCCTAGCACAGTGCCTGACTAGCAGTCGGTGCTCGGTAATTATTTGTTAGCGAAGAGGCCCATTCCGCTTTATGGCATAGACTTTAAAGAAAAATAAGATGACTCAGTAAATTTCCTTCAAAACAAAAATCCAAACCCCAATTTTATCTCTGCAACAGTTGAAGGGCACTAGAGATACCAAGATAAATAAGTAAGATACAGCCTTCCCTTAAAGGGGTCAGAGCATGACGAGGTAATGCTTGGAAGTTTGAAATGACAGTGGAAGGAAAAAGTTGATTCTGAGAGATGCAGTGAATGTAGGGGCACAAAGTACAGAACAATGCAGCAGACTCACTGCTAACCAGAACTTAAGCAACCAGCAAAAGAAATGTTGCTGGTTGTGTGAGAGGGCCAGTTGCTTGAGTTCCAGTTAACAGAGCATCTACATACATTTATCCGGCATCTACCAATCCCCAAGGGTGCCAGTTAACTGAGAGTCTACTGTATTTGTTAAATAAATCCATGTAAGCATTGGGAAAGGAGGGAGAAACTTGATATACTTACAGGTAATAAATCTCTGGTCTTACAACATTCATATCTATTTTTAGCTGCCTTGCTCATCTACATATTATGTCTTATATGGTAGAGTTTGTTGTTTCTTCCAGCACAATAACTAATGCTCCAAAACTCAGAAAACTGTCTATCATCTGACATGGTTTCATATCATTTCATTGTATTTCCTAATCTCTTTCAATAAATAGGTAAGAACAACACAATTTGTAGCTGAACATTCTTGACTTTATCCAGAACAATATATTGTGTAATAAAGTAGTATCTCCTAAAATTTTAAGGGGAAAGTAGAGCTCTACATAGATGTCCTCTGGAAGCCTCATCACCACCCCAGGGGACACATGTAGCAGAGATCAGCTGCCCACAGAAGACTCAGGCTCACCTGCAACAGTGTGAAATGGTTGCTGGGCATAAGCTGTCTAGCCAGGAACTGCCTTTCCCTGTTCCTGTAACATGTTAACGACGCCAAATAGGTCATAGATTTAAATGTAAAGTCTAAAACTATAAAACTTTCAGAAGAAAAAAGGAACTAACTCTTAAGTGATCTTAGATTAAGCAAATATTTTCTATTTATGAGATTAAAATCAAACTCCATTAAAGAGAAAACATTAAGTTGGATTTCATCACCTTAAAATGTTGGGTCTTTGGAAGAAACTGACAGAAGAAAACACTTAAAAAGCTTATATGGGAAGTTGGGGGTTAGGACTTGTACTCAGAATATGTAAAAAAAACTCACAAAATTCAATAATAAGAAAGCAAACAACCTGTTTAAAGAATGAACAAAAGCTTTGAGCAGACACGTCTCCAAAGGAGATGTACAGGTGGCATATAAGCACAGGTAAAATGATCTGTATTATTAATCATTAGGAAAATGCAAATTCACAACATAATGAGATACCATTATGCTTCTGCAAAGTAGCTGAAGTTAGAACTCTGATGATAACAAGCATTGGTGAGGAAGCAGAGGAGCTAGAATTCTCAAAGCCTGCTGGTGGGAATGCAAAATGGTACAACATCTTTGGAAAACTGTTGAGCTCTTTCTTAAAAAGTTAGACACATACCTATCATATGATCCATCCATCTCACCTACAGAAATTTACCCACGAGAAAGAAAACATATAGGCCTATTAATGCTTGTACTCAAATATTCATATCAGCAATATTCCTAATAGCCCCAAACTGGAATAACCCAAATATCTAACAAGAAGTGAATGGATACTCTATTGTATATCTGTACGATGAAATACTACTCAGCATAAAAAAGGACACAGACAAACAGAAAGGAATCTCAATATAATTATGCAGAATGTAAGAAGCTGGATAAAAAGGTACACACGGCAAGATTCCATTTATCTACAAATTTTAAAAAAAGAACTCATGTGGTTGCCTGAGATAAGGTGGGGGGGGGCCTAGGAGGGAAGGATTACAAATAGACATGGAAACAATTTTGAGGATGATAGATGTATAAATTTTGATAGAATTATGGCATGGGCAATATATATATAACATTTTAAAGATGTATAGTTCATTGTATGTCAATATACCTTAATTTAAAAATGTGAAAATATAAAACAGAAATAATGATCCTTCAGGATTTTTTGTGATTCAAAACATATTACAGATTCATCCATTCTCTGCTTCCCATCATTCACTCAACCATTTACACGAGGGCTAGAGGTCACTTTGGCATCCAACAACAGCTAGTGTCCCTCCACTTAATAGTGCTAAAAGTGATTCTTTATTTGCAGATATAAACATTATGTGCTGGATGCTTATTTGCTGATACTTCTTCAACACTGACATTCAAAACATTCTAGCCCCTTAAAGATTAATCAGTCACTGGTCATCAGTAGTCACTTTTATTTAATGCATGTTTACAACATTATAAAGGGGTTACACGTTCATGCCTATGAAAAATTCAGATTATACCTGCGTGCAGAATGCAAAGTGAGAGTCCTGCTCCCCTCCCACTTCTAAATACTTCTTTAAGTTTAACAATGAGATTGAGGGTGACAAAGGTGATGAACAGAGATTTCCAGGTCTTCCTGACACCTGCGTTCACTGACTGTCTTTGGGAGTAGGAAAGTACTCATGAAAAAAATCGGGTGGTAATTTGTGGTCTTAGAAACGACCAGCTGGTGCTCTGATGAAGCCACCTCCACATCCTCAGGAAATCAGTGTCTTGTCACTTTGAAGCTATTATCATTAGAAATCTGGACAGCTTTTAAGTCACCTTGACTTCCAGGTAGCGAATAGGTTTTTTAAAATAAAGGGTGTCCTAAAGGGATTCATTTGTCCAATTGGTTAATTAGAAGAGCATTTTTCTTTCTTTCTTTCTTTTCTTTCTTTTTTGTGAAAGAAGAGAGAAAGGGGGTGGGAGAGAGGGAGGGAGGGAGGGAAGGAGGGGAGAGGGAGGAAGGAAGGAAGGAAGGAGGGAAGAAAATCGGGCTAGTTTCATATACTAGAGCAGTCCCATCTTATGTACTTTTAATCAATGCCTTCTTCCCAGTTCCATTTGATAATGGGATGATATGGCCTGGGAATCCTTTATTTTGGGGGCCAATGACCACAGGAGAGCCTTAGAGATGGTGTCAGGGAGCCAAGGGTCTCTAACCTCAGTAGCCCTCTGTGAAGAGTGCATAGCTCGGCCCCACACCTTGTACAGCGAGGTGGCTATGACGGACTCTCAGCCTCAGGGGCACCCAGCACAGGTATGCAGGCTCTCTCTTTACCTCTGGACTAGGCGGGCTATGGAAGTGGACATACTAATAAAGGAAGGACAGATTTACAAAGAAATCTAGATTTTTCTCTTATATCCAAAGGCCTGTTATCCTAAGGTAGATGGAGGCTTCATTTCCAATATTCTCAGAAAATAACTCCAGAACCTTTGCTAGATTAGGAAGATAACAATATTTATTAAGTTCTCATTAGATATGCACTATAATTAGGAACTTTGTATTTGTTAAACATTCTATGTCAAGGCTACATTCACCCGAAAAAAAACAAAGAAGGGTCAGGACAAGAATTATCATGCTAAGTGAAATAAGCCAGACAGAAAAAAACAAAGAACTGCATGATTTCACTCATATGCGGAATATAAAACTGAAAGCAAAGAAAAAAAGAACTGAACAAACAAATAACCCATGGACACAATCAATAGTTTAATGTTTATTTGGGGACGAGTGGGTTAGGGAGGGGAGAAAGGGGAGGGGGTGGGAGAGGAGGGGGGGAAGCTAAATATAAGGGGATGGAAAG